>JARQOC010000001.1:348771926-348821492 GCA_033576535.1 Allobates femoralis
GTATTCTTCTCTCTTCTACCTGCTGAGGTTATACATTATATCATTTTCCTCTCCATACTAATATGACTGTTACAATTCTACACTGAAAATATCTAATATATGGATACCTGTGTCATCAATTTCTTAAAAATCCCTCTTCTTGGTCTCGTTTTTTTCTTTTTATGTTACTATGATTGCTCCACTTCCTTCTACCAAATAAACCAATTTTATCAACAAATTGTCCTAAATATTATGCAAGTCAAAACATATTTATGCTATTACGGTAGGTGTAGGTACCTTATGTGTTCTGCAGATTAACCAGGGGTCTCTTTCTCTTTAAATAGAGGATTGGATATCTTGGTTCTGTGGAATATATAACTAAGGTTTGTACCTCTTTTGATGTGATTATCAACTTAAAACTGCCCATAACAACCTATATAGTAGTATCCTATAAATGATTATTTCATGGTGTCTGTCTATTGTGTCTCAATATTGTGTTCTGCTATGTGTTCTAACCCCTAGGATTAGTTATCTGTGTCCCTTCGTGCTGTCTATTATTAACCCCCCCTTAACTCAATTTGATAATTGCCTTGTCCTTGTGTTCCTTATTGTGCTATACATTCATCTGTGTTAAGTGCTTATGATCTGTATCCCTGGTTATTCTTATGATAATGTGCACTCTTACTTCTATATTTGTAATTATACACTCCTCTGTGCAGATGCTTAAATATATGCTCAAGATCTCTCAACCTTGTATTGTGCTTGTGAAACAGTTATAACTAAAATTTAATCCACCAGAAACTACTTGTTTCACATAAAGATTTGTTTTCTCTAAGAGCCCAGTATATACTTTCAGTCTCCTCTTACATCACCAAACATTTGATGCTTTCTCTTACCTCCTCCTAATTTGTCAGAGTACTACAGTTGCTTTCTCTCCTTCCTGCGGCGTCCTCACACCTCGTTGTGAGCGATATGCTCCCCCTGGTCGTTGGAGCTTCCGCTTCCTGGTCCCGTCACTAATCTCGTCCCCGCGACGTGTCAGGGTGGGCGGAGTTTTAGGCAGAGTAAGCCATACACGTCACTATCCCATCACCGCGACGTGTCAGGATGGGTGGATTTTTAGGTGGAGTCAGGCGGAGTCAGCAATGCCCGGCTTACACCCAGAACTATAGCGGTGTCACATTCTCTGCTTCAACATCCAATAATGTATTTCAAGGGCTAACGTCCCTCTTCCTCAGAGTGTTCACTCTGTATTAAGAAATTTTCAGGTGGGATAATACACGGTAGTCCCCCCAAGGCTTATTAGAAGCTACAACTAGTAATACAATTGACTGAGCCTAATATCATAGAGTGGGCAAAGTTTCCCCTTAAATTGACTAGCTCCAGTGTGTACACAATAATCTTTTAGGCTGGTGTTTAGCTCATCTGCAGTGGTTGATCTTGGAATAACAGCTAGTGTTTGTCGAATGTCACCTGCCAAAGCAGCAACCACACCTCCTATGATAGAATTGTTTCCATACAGGTCTTGCAGCAGTCTGTCCACTGCTTCTAGAGCCTTCTTGTGGGACATCGTGAATTCATTCCAAATCTTTTAAAGCAGTTTGGCCTGTCGTGATGATTTGGCAATGTTGCACACTGGGCTGTCACTGTGAGACAGGTTAAGTGGTAGCTTGAATATCGAATAAGCAGTCCTACCACCAGTTAAAAGTGTAGCTGCAATTCCAGAAGATGCACACTGCAAGTGCAATTTTTTATTATTGCCGTAATTTTGCCAGGAGCAAGTTGATTAATGTCTTTCCTGTTCCACCTGGAGCATCTAGGAAGACAATTCCACTTTTGTGGGTTGCAGTGAAACTTAAAATTTGGTTGTAGGCGTTTTTTTGATCTGGTACCAACAGTGGCTCATTATGAGAGACAAATGCTGTGAGTTCATCAATGTTGTAGCTTGTTTCTATGAAAATCTCCCAGCACATTTGGTTAGCTTCCTGATTTCTTATTGGAGTAGGCAAGCCAATTAAGTATAATGCTTTTCCAGACATTGCCATGGTGTGGTCCTCCATGAGAATTAAGGCTTTGTTGCAAAGGTATTCTGTGAAGTTGATAACTTGCTGAGGATTGTCCTTTTTAACCTGCATAAGAATGTCCTCACTGAGATCAGTTTTGAACTTAGTCCAAATGTCAAGGGGATTTGAAATATTACAGGTTATTAGAAGAATAGCAAAGAGGTGTCTTAGTTACTTTGGGGTTCATTGACAGTCATGTCCCAGTGTGCGTCATCTTCCAGAAGTCCTTGTCTTTGGCAAGCTTCCCTGAATGTTTTTCAGACATGGCATCCAACAGTCTTCAAGTCAGAAAATGATGTTGGACCCTTGACAATATGAAGTAACATGCACAGGTAGAAGCACTCTGCATATATGATGGATGAACAGTGTAGACATGACCAAGAGTATCATTTGCTTTGACCCCTGGATGGCCTTCAACATTAAGCCCCTGTAGAGTATAGTTTTTGCAAATGTATCTTGTTGACACAGTTCACAAAATGCCAAGAGGGTGATCTTAGGTGGTGTTAGACGCTGCTGTTGCAGGTTTGCCAGGTCAAAGTAAATCCTCTGTCCATGTTCCAAGTGAACACTAAGATTCATAACTGGTGGGTAGCACTCATGAATGGAGAACCCTAGCATTTTCCAAACAGCTTCATTGCTGCTGATGTACCTGCCCATCTGGAATGCCTCTACTTCATCAATAATAGGTCCATTTTTCTGGAGTTCAACCACTGCTTGATCACTTCCTTTGTAGACATATTTGCATATGTACTTGATTGATTTCAGAGTGGCAAGATTCAACATCTTGTCCTGTTTGTGTATCTTGAACCAGGTTTCGTGGGTAATTCTTTGAACACCTGCCATCAACCATGCAGGGAGAATTTCTGTTGAGGTTCCCACAGGGATCATGTTCTCTGCGATGGTGTCAAACAGCAATGGGTCATTCTCAGGGCCTTGCAATTCTGCACTGATGATATTGTCAATTTCTGTGGGCTGTATTTTTTGTTTTAGCCAGATCAAGATATGGGCATGAAGAAGACCTCTTTTTTGCCATTCAACTGAATACATCCAGCACTGTGTCTCACTAAAAATATGTGCTTTTGTAATCAGATGAATAATTTTTGCAAGTTTTCTTTTGAAATCTTGTGCAATGATGTCATGATGATGGAGAGTTTTCTGGCCTGGTAACAGGTGCTCTATGATTTCCTCCCAATTAGGATTGCAAGTAGAGGTAATAAAAAGATCTGGATGTCCAAACTTTTTTACATAAGTCATTGCATCCTGCTTGTATTCATGCATGTATCGTGGGCTTCCAGTGAAAGTTGATGGAAGAATTACCATTTTACCCAAGGCATTTGGATTGGCATCGTTTGCTATAGCATCTCTAAAGGTACCGTCACACAGGGAGATATCGCCGGCGATGTTGCCAGCAACTGAGGGGCGTGGCCAGGTTGCGGCGACATCGCCGGAGAGTTGCCTCGTGTGACAGGGCGATAATCAGGGGAAAAATCGCCTGAGTAACATCGCCAGGTTTCCCAACAATGTTGGGAAACCTGGCGATGTTGGTCAGGCGATCATACCTGATCGCCCTGTGTAACGCGGCAACCTGCAATGTTGCGGGCGATTCCGCCTATCTCCAACATTGCGAGTTATCGCTCGCTGGGTTGCTGGGCAACCCAGCGAGCGATAGCCGCGGCAACTAGCCGGCGACATCGCCGGTAAGTTGCTCAGTCTGACATCTCCCCGGCGATGTTGTCAGGGATGCGCGCTCCCGCGATCGCCAGCAACATCGCCGGCGATATCTCCCTGTGTGACGGTACCTTAAGTTGAATGTATTCCTCGGCTCTGAGCTTCTTTTGATTCTGTCGGATATACAGAAGACGTTCACTCTCGATTTTTGCATACATGTCAACGATGAATTGGTGGAAGGGGACTTTGCATTTGAGGATGTGATTTTCCTCACCAACTCTTGCATGATCCTATAGGCATAGAAGTCTATAGCTGACACTTTTTTCCCACAAGAGTTGCATGTTTCAGGATTTGTCTGAGGTATTTCAAAGTGATAGCCATCCTATCCCTGCCAAAGGATAATTGGATATTGCAGTGCATCATAAGACCTGTGATCTTCTGACACCCGTTGTAAACCATTGTTCCTTTTCTGAAGCACAATGTTACGGCTGTGAAACTCATTATCCACAATCAAAATAGCTACCTCATCAAATGTGTGGGCATTGAAACGCCGCTGATGCTCACCTTGTGGTGTTTTGTCAGCTCTGATTACAACTTTGTAATCATCACTTGTCATGCATTCAAGTGCAGTCTTGAAAAGTTGAACATATAGATTGTTTAAATGAAGGAACAGCTACAAGTTAGTGACAATATCAAGGCGAGTGTTTGGAATTAAAGAGCCTCTGCATTTACATTTTCCATGAAGTAGAGTTGAAGAAATTGAGGTTCTTTTACTTGTAATGGAAGCAGTGAGCCAATTGAGTGGGAAATCTGTCCTTGAACTTTGAATGTGGGCATAAATCCAGTCAAAAAACTTTCTCTTGTTGCACCAAATGATCTCATTTGGAAGCAGGAGTTGTACTTCCTGATGTTGTCCAAGAAATGCTTTGATGTTGCAGCGGTTCCTGTCATCAGAAACTTCAGGGGATTAGGAGGTGGGAGATGAGGAAGCAGTTTTACCTTGCCATTTGCACAGCATAAACTTGGCAGTTCATCTTTCCACTTCAGGGCATTGCAGTACATTGTAGCAAAAGGGCAAAGTATTTCAAATTTCCAACTTTTTCCTGGGTCCTGGGGAAACAATTGCAATTATCATATCTGCAAGTCTTGCTTGTCTCTGCTGAGATGTTTCAGTGGCCCTTGAGGAAGCAGCTGTTGCTCTCTTGTCTAAAAGTTTAGCTCCTCTCTGCTGAGACATTTCAATGGCCCTTGAGGAAGCGGTTCTTGTTCTCTTGTCTGCAAGTCTTTCTTCTCTCTGCTGAGATGTTTCAGTGGCCTTTGGGGAAGCAGCTCTTGCTCTCATGTCTGAAAGTCTTTCTTCTCTCTGCTGAGATGTTTTAATGGCCTTTGAGGAATCAGTTCTTGTTCTCTTGTCTTCAAGTCTTGCTTCTCTCTGCTGAGACATTTCAGTGGCCCTTGGGGAAGCAGCTCTTGCTCTCTTGTCTGCAAGTCTTGCTTCTCTCTGCTGAGACGTTTCAATGACCCTTGGGAAGCAGCTCTTGCTGCCCTTTCTTCCATTTCTGAACTCATTTCTTTAATTCTTACCTCCCTTTTTTCCCATGGCCCTTGAGAAAGCAGCTCTTGCCTCCCTTTCTTCCATTTTTGTAAGTCTTGCTCATTGAGGCGTAATACAGCTTTTCTCTTAGCGTGTAATGACAATCATCCAGTCACATTCTTTTTCTTATGAGTCATAAGATCAAAATGATCAGGCAGTGACATGACACGGAGTTTTATAAGCTAACATTCTTCATTCTACATTCTATTGTGACATCACAGTAGAGGGGGTGTAGCTATGTATAGTGGGTGTGGCTACATGGAGTGGATGTGGCCATGAGGGGTGTGGGTACATGTAGTGAGCGTGACTACAAGGAATAGACATGGCTATGTGGGCATGGTTATGTGGAGTGGATTGGGCTATGTGGAGTGAGGCTGTGCAGAGTGGGCGTGGCTATCTGGAGTGGGCAGGGCTTGCCATAAACACATACGCACACATGCATGCATATATACACTCAGCTTTATATATTAGACGTACTAAGAACACAAAAACACCAATTAAAAGCAGTTAAAATAATGTGGGTCCAGACCCACATTGTTTTAACGCTTTTAATTGGTGTTTTTGTGTTCTTAGTATATATGTAATAGAGTTGTCATTTTTTAATATTATTTCAATGTGTGAATGTGTGCATTTGTATTTGCAGGGTCTTTCTCTCTCTTGATTGATGCTCTTGACCTTGCATTATGTAGCACCCACTTATAATAATAATAATAATAATAAAGCTTTATTTATATAGCGCCAACATATTCCGCAGCGCTTTACAATGCTTTGCATTCCCTCCTCCTATATAAATATTCTTAACTATGTGAGGTAGCGCCCCAGGGGGACCCGCTTGGCACGGGGAAAATGACAGCAGCGACTACATTTAAACGTAACATAACCAGCGGATTTATTAATTTTTGTCATAAACCGCTTTCAACGCATAAACCATAACACTGTATTTCCATTTTCACATATAATATGCATGTGCTTACATTGCATTATATGACATTCCCATATGACATTACATTACAGGACATTCACATACGTTTTCCCCAGAACTTCAAGGCGTCACCCACCGACCCTTGCAGACCTCAGTCTGGTTCTAAAGACGGCTATCACCGTCTATCACCCTGACAGGGATCATTCCCCATCCTATTGCACACGAGTCATCACACATGGCACTTTTTCATAAACCACTATGACTCATGCATGACACCGCATTCATGGCATTTTTACATACACCTATATGCTACACACTCAGGGCCCACAATAGTACCAGGAGCACTGTCACTTAGTACACACAAGACCACCTGGCCCTTGAGCCGTCCTCGGTCCTGGACACTGGCTGGCATGCACACATCAGGTGCACTAGCATGGAGCTGGCAGGCTCCCATCACTTCCAGCACGTCTTCACATGGCAGTGGTCTGGACTTCTCTGATTCCCATCGTCCTCTCCTCACTCAGACACCTGGCAGGTTCTTATCCAGGCTGCCTCTCACAGCTGCAATCCAGTGAGTCAATCAGCACATCTCTCACACACAGACCTGAGATGTGATTAACCCCCTGAGCACCATTCAGGTTTAGCCCAGCAAAGCACTCATCCCCACATCCTATTCCTCATGGATCTCATCCCACTCTCACCGCCGCTCATTAGGCTCATGAATCTCGCAGCTCTTCAGCACTCACACTCAGCTGTTAACTCAGTGCATGAAAACCCTTCAGCTGTTAACCCCCTGTACACCGGACAGGTTTCACACAGCATACACAATCAGGAAAACCAGCCCATGTGAACAGAGACCTGCATTGATAACCGGTGTGATGCACCCAGCCAGGGGCCACATCACCACATACCTCCCCCCTCTGTTCAAGCCCGTGCGGAGGGGTTGAACACAGTCTCAACACACAGGTCATAGAGTCTGTAGTAAATCCGGATGTGGCGCTGACTTGGCAACTTCGTGACACCTAGGCCACCGGAACCTTGAGCACGCCGACTTTGCCTTCGGGACTCCAAGGGCCTCCAGATGCTTTGAGTGCGACGGCTTCGTGACCTCGCCGGGCCACCGGCAAGATGCTGGGGTGCGTCGTGCGGTCGCCTATAGCAACCCAGTCCATAGTAGTGCACCACATAATTGTCCATAGCACACAAGTCCATAGTAGTGCACCAACATTACTGTCCATATAAGGTGCCATTCAAGGTGCCACTGCACCACAGCCCTTGGCTGTACCACCCCCTGGGTAACCATGCCCTTAGCAACCGGGATGCGCCTCCCTCACCGGGCTGGTTTGCCTGCATTCTCCACCATATGTGAGGTAGCGCCCCAGGGGAACCCGCTTGGCACGGGGAAAATGACAGCAGCGACTACATTTCAACGTAACATAACCAGCGGATTTATTAATTTTTGTCATAAACCGCTTTCAACGCATAAACCATAACACTGTATTTCCATTTTCACATATAATATGCATGTGCTTACATTGCATTATATGACATTCCCATATGACATTACATTACAGGACATTCACATACGTTTTCCCCAGAACTTCAAGGCGTCACCCACCGACCCTTGCAGACCTCAGTCTGGTTCTAAAGACGGCTATCACCGTCTATCACCCTGACAGGGATCATTCCCCATCCTATTGCACACGAGTCATCACACATGGCACTTTTTCATAAACCACTATGACTCATGCATGACACCGCATTCATGGCATTTTTACATACACCTATATGCTACACACTCAGGGCCCACAATAGTACCAGGAGCACTGTCACTTAGTACACACAAGACCACCTGGCCCTTGAGCCGTCCTCGGTCCTGGACACTGGCTGGCATGCACACATCAGGTGCACTAGCATGGAGCTGGCAGGCTCCCATCACTTCCAGCACGTCTTCACATGGCAGTGGTCTGGACTTCTCTGATTCCCATCGTCCTCTCCTCACTCAGACACCTGGCAGGTTCTTATCCAGGCTGCCTCTCACAGCTGCAATCCAGTGAGTCAATCAGCACATCTCTCACACACAGACCTGAGATGTGATTAACCCCCTGAGCACCATTCAGGTTTAGCCCAGCAAAGCACTCATCCCCACATCCTATTCCTCATGGATCTCATCCCACTCTCACCGCCGCTCATTAGGCTCATGAATCTCGCAGCTCTTCAGCACTCACACTCAGCTGTTAACTCAGTGCATGAAAACCCTTCAGCTGTTAACCCCCTGTACACCGGACAGGTTTCACACAGCATACACAATCAGGAAAACCAGCCCATGTGAACAGAGACCTGCATTGATAACCGGTGTGATGCACCCAGCCAGGGGCCACATCACCACAACTATTTACTTGAAATTCATAATGGCTGGGTCTAACATTTGACCCACATTAAGAATTTTGGGCCTAATGCCAGCTGGCAATACAAAGCTGCCATTAACTCCTTATTACCCAGTTTGCCATCACTACATGCCAACTGGAAGAGGTGGGTAAAGCACCAAGAATTGGAGCATCTTAAGAATTCGCCAATTTCTGTGGCGGCTGTGGGATGCTATTCTACAGCGTAGGGGGCAATTAACAACGGGCCCTAACCCCACTTAGAATACTAGCCCTCAGCTGCCTTCTTTAACCTTGGTTGGCAATTAAAAATAGAGTGGATCCAAACACTTTTTTTCCATTATTTATATATTTATTTATTTTATGTCAGGTTACATAGCTGGCATCACACAGGGAATCCTACCGTGGCCCCGCCATGTTGTTTGATGTGTTTTTTGCAGGAGATTTTGAGAATCTCCTTGTCTATCCTGAAGCCAGCAAAGTCTAAAAAATTTCTGAAGTGATGTGCTTTGGTTTTTTTTTTTAATTGCTTATTTTGGAGTAGAAAAAAGGAACCTGAAACACATGCAATGAAACAAAAAAGCTACAAGGGCACAGCACTTTTCTGGCCTCAGGAAAGATATGCCGACTTTGGTGCAGATTCTCAATCTGCGTTAGAAAAAACATCATCAAACAACACATTGTGGCCACATGGTCTAAGATAGTCCAGTTAGGGCCGTAGTTGTGCTGAAAGGGCTGGAGGATTCCTCTTGTTCCCTGGCTACTTCCATAGAGAATTCTAGGGCAGGGGTGGCCAACTACAGTCCTCAAAGTATGAAAACAGTACATTGCACAGGTACTAATTTCATCACCTGCAGAGGTGATGATTCCAGCACCTTGTGCAATGCTAGGGAGATCTTGAAAACATGCACTGTTTGTGGGCCTTGACAAGTGCACCTGGCCAGCCCTGTTCCACTGGAGTGGGTGTAGTATCTTTCAGTTCCATACCTCACACCTTCAGGCCAGAGGCCTGCAGCTTGATCACCAGACTCTGTATGGCAGTATCAAAGCACCTATTTGCAGAAACAACCCAGCACACAAGGAGTTAACTCTTCATTTAACTTTCATATATACACACAGACTATAAGTCTCAAGCTAAAAAACTTAACAATATACTTAGTATATACAGATAACTTACAAAAACACATGCCTTGGTCAAGAACAACAAAAAACTGGAAATAATCCAAGTTCCAAAACTCAAAGTTTGGTCAAAATGCCATATAAGAGATGGGTTACTGTCTCACAGACACACCAACATACCTTTGGAAAGTCCACTGGGCATGTTTATCTGCATTTTTATCCATGCCGTGGATGGTTGGCGCAGTTTTAGAAGGTGGTCTGCTGCCAAACAGTCTTGAGGTGTTGCAAAAGCTACTCCTCTAGCCGCATACCCAGCAACCACCTGTCACCCAGCACACTTCATCATTGCCACAGCTGGAGTGGATGATGGAGGAACCAGGGGATTACCACCCCCTCTAGGACAGACAGGACCAGGACCATCTTTGGGAACATGTCCATGCCCTGTGGATTTGGGTGCATCTGGTTGACCAACCAAGAGACTATAGCAGCACCAGATGCCAACTTCTCTCCAGGTTGGCCTCCTCCTGCGACTTTGCAAATTGGGCGGCAGTGCAAATCCAGCATATGCCAACCGCACACCACGCCTTCATGCCCTACACCTTCATGAATGTGACCTCATCCCTAACAAAGATGGTACATAGTCTTTGGGGAAGATTGTCATGCTGCAGAGTGGTACGGTTGACGTAGCACTGATGTTAAGTGTCATGTTCCACTAGAAACACATACACCTTATCCTGTTTGAATAGCTCTACCTTGCCTTTGATGAATTGGTAGAGAAAGCCATCAACCTTAGGCCCATGCAGCCAGTCCCAGATGATGGCATCTGCATACTGGATCTCCTCAATAGAGAAGAGCCACCACCCTAGTGTTCGAATTTGATTCGGTTCGCCGAATTGGGTGTTTGTTCATCGAATATTCATCAAATGTTCGTCAACACCGTCGAATCCGATTGAAAACAATAGCAGACAAACACAAACACATACAAACACATAGAAAACACGTAGAAAACACCTTCTAAAGTGTCCAAAAGGTGACAAACTGCTCAGAAGATACAACAAAAATATGGAAAAGTGAAAAGTACATATAAAAATGTGAAAAGAAAAGAGATAGACGAGTAAAAGGGGGAGGAGACACAGATATAGGCATGTCATGCCCTTCCAAAATCAGTTTTTACTACAGTAGTTGTAAGGCATCATGCACACGATGAGTAGTTGTTGAGTTTTACTTCAGTATCTGTAAGGCCACATCAAGAAGATGAGTATTTGGTGCATTTCACTTCAGTATCTGTAAGGCCATGTGCAGATGAAGATTATTTGGTGCGTTTAACTTCAGGATCTGTAAGGCCATGTGCAGATGAAGATTATTTGGTGCGTTTCACTTCAGTATCTGTAAGGCTATGTGCAGATGATGATTATTTGGTGCGTTTAACTTCAGTATCTGTAAGGCCATTTGCAGATGATTATTTGATGCGTTTCACCTCAGTATCTGTAAGGCTATGTGCAGATGATGATAATTTGGTGCGTTTTACCTCAGTATCTAGAAGGCCTTGTACAGGCGATGAGTATTTGGTGCAGGTATTAACGCAGCATCTGGAAGGCCTCGTGCACAAACTGAGCATTGTGTCACATTTAGGGGACTACAAAAAAAGTCTCAATTTTTCCCAAAAATTTGGGCCCAGACACCACTTCAGTGGCATCAATTGCCCCACAATTGCAAGCTGAAAATGGTTGGTGAGGTGACTTTCATGCAGCACATTCCAAAATCCACAAGCCTTTAGTCTACCCATGTTATCTGTAAGATTTGTCACCAAAATGTAAGTAGCGGCCAAAAAATCTGGGTAACTATGAAGACAGCAGGAGATGGGGCTGCTGTACAAGTCTTGCCATCCCCACGAGTTGTGCGTCAATCCTCTGTATGTAGAAGTTCCTCCACTACTTCTGCCTCCTCAAACCTCGTCTCGGTCCTCCACCTGCAAAACTATTGACTGGTAATGCCACCCACGTTCTAACTGCGCACAAGGAATCCTGCACACCTCCTTACTATGATGGCAGCAGGGCTAAACGGCATCAGGCGATCTTTACCTTGAAATGTATGAGAAATGTGAGTCACACAGCTGAGGTGTTGTCTGCTGTGGACACCGAGCTTCATCAATGCTTGTGTCCACTGAACCTGCAGCCAGGGAAGGCCGTGTGTGACAATGCTGCAATGCTGGGTGCGGCCCTCCGCCGGGGCAATGTGATACACGTGCCTTGCATGACTCACGTCTTAAACCTGGTTGTCCAGCAAATTTTTGCACACTATCCGTCCCTAGATGGTCTTCAGTAGAGGGCACGGTCGCTGTGTGCTCACTTCCGCCGCTCGCATTCCGTAGCTCAACGCCTTGCAACTCTACAGAAGTTGTTCGGCCTGCCAGTTTACTGGGTGAAATGTGATTTGCCGACATGATGGAATTCAACGCTGCACATATTGCAGCAACTGTGGCAGCACTGACTAGCCCTGGTGTAATATGTCATGACGTATAACCTGGGCCTACAAGATCCATAGGTGGGGCAAATCACATTGCTGGAGTGGTCTGAAATGAAGGACCTACGCACCATTCTGTACAGTATTGAAATGTCGACAAAGATGTTTAGTGATGATTATGCCATTATCAGCATAACTATTCCTGTCATTTACGTGCTGGAGCACACTTTAAACAGTATTCGGAGTCAGGTGGTGGCACCAGAGGAGGGGGAGGAAGTACAGGAGGAGTCGTATACGGAAGGGCTCACAAGTTGTCCAAGGTGCAGTTGACACTATATGAATGAGGATCTACATTATGCTTGCTCAGAACCTTCTTTATCTGGGCCTGGATCTGACTCCAAAAGCTTCTGGGCATCAGTTCAGATCATTACCTCGTCTTGACTCACAAAAGCTTTTGAGCAGACCTCTGATTCCCAGGCTATAGTATGAGTGAAGAGCGATACCTAGTCAACCATCTGTCTTACCCCATACTCAGATGGGTGGCTCGAGACTTGGGAGCTGTGCGGAAGCAAGTGGGTGTCACCTCTGAGGACTGGTGTATTTGTGAAGTAGAAGTTGAGGTGGAGGAGAGCCCACTTGCTGAAGCACTTGCTATCCATTATGCGCCTGCTCTTTTTGTGCCTCATCTAGAATTGGTATTGATCGTTGTCTGAGTCATGTCCATATGAAAGGGATCATTTCAGAATCTCCAAGGAAAGAAGTAGACATCTTAGTTTGGCTGGAAGATGCTCTTTCTCCAGCAGATGTTACTCTTGCTTTCCCACGTACCCCATGGACACAAGCTGTTTTTCCCTTTCCATCACGCCTATTCCCCCTTCAACCAGCTGCAGGCCTTTTGCCACTCATTTTGTATGTGAACAAATTGGCAACTCTGCAGTTGTTGGCAAAAAATATTCTGATGGAAAGCGAGCACAGCTGATTGGCCAGACAGTGGTACTAGGCACAAAAAATTACGTTTGCTTGTTCCAGTAAAAAATTATTAGAATGAACTACACTCAAGGTGTATTTGGTTGTATTAAACGTGGCCTACAGTAAAGGTTTAGTGAACACTGCTTTTAAGCAAAAACTGACAGGTTAGGCTGGTTTCACACTACGATTTTGTTAAATCTGATGCTGTCCGATAAAAATCAGACAGCATCGGATCCGATTTAGCCCCCATGTTCTCCAATGGGGATCGGATCGGATGTGCACTTAATGGCATCCGATCCGATTCTGTCCGATTTTTTTCAGGAGCCAAAATCGGAGACTGCTCCGATTTTGGTATCTGATTCAAAAATCGGATCGCATCGGATCCGATGTGATCCGATGCGATCCGATTAAAATAATATGGGAGTCTATGGTGGATCGGATCGAATGGAAAATCAGATCCGATTTTCTGTATTGAGCATGCGCAATACCCTAGACCACTCCCAAAACCTCCCACAGCCCTCCCCCAGCCATTTAAATCAGATCCGATAAAAAATCGGATCGGATGGCATCCGATGGCATCCGATTTTGAGCACCCGATGCTGTCCGATTTTCATCGGATAGCATCGGATTTAACACAGCCAATGATGACATTAGTTGTGTGAAAAAATGCCCTTTGCAGTGTGGCACTGTGATTGGCTAGCAGCCTGAACCGCCCCACTGTACATGCTTTAGGAGAAAGAAAAAAAAAAAGAGTGCGACCTTATTGCTGCAGCTCTGATACAAGCGCCCCCTGCACAATATACACACAAACTGGATATTAACATACATTTGCAGTATTAGGGCTAGGTTTAAGTTTAGGAAAATTAAGCTTTTGTGGATCGAAGCGTTATCGAACATATACTGGAACTGCCGAATTTCAAGCAAATTGTTCTAATTCGGCGAATGACTCGAACACCGCCACAAACAGCTCGAATTTGAAATTGGCGAACAATTCGAATCGAACATCGCTCATCTCTACTCCTGAACATATGTCATAGGAGAATGGGGTGGTTGATGCCTTCTTGATAGGTGCTAGGAGGGGTAGATGTCCCCGCATGGCATTGCCCAAGTTGAACACCTCAAGAGATGGTGAAGGTGATCCACATAGGTGGGAAACATTATCTTCTAGATGTTCCTCTACCTCAGGCTCCTCATAAAGGTCCTGGTCCTGCTTTTGGTGGTCTTGGGCTATGGGATCCAGTAGCTGTGGCTGTAACACGAGCTGCAGCTGGAATGTAGACAGACATGATGCCAGATCCTCTGAAGCATCACATGTCCTGCTCCCGGGCCTGGATGCCATAGGGTAAAAGTCACCTGAAAGCTGGGACTTGCTCCTCAGGTCCACGGCTTGCATTAACTGCAGGACTGAATCCGCACCTCATTACAGATGATGTCCTAATTGGGAAGTGCAGTGGAGCTCCAGGTGACATAGGCCTCACTCTCCATCTTCTCTCCATGATGCCACTCTGGGTCTAATTCTCCCAGCCCTCCTTCTGCCCGGGGGTGGTTAGGTAGATTATATCATCCTCTGGGTCAAGGTCAGCCATGCCTTGCAGGGGATCCATGAAGAAACCAAATGACTGCAGTGTGGAATTCAGACAGAATACATGTGTGCCACTGGGAATGCAGACAGAGGTAAGATGGCGAGACACGCTGTAAAGTTCCATGGGTTTGGGTGTGTTTCTCCCTCAGTGGCCCACCTCTTGGATTGAGTTCCAGAATTCAGACCCAAGCAATCAGTACTGGAGTTGAATGTTTGCACACTATGGTTGGATAATGCCTAGCTGCTAATTGACACCTGTATATCAGGCCTCAATGTGTATAAACTGGATTTTGGATACTTAGTTGCAATCATTATTAAAGCGTGACGTGTTAATATGAAAGATAATGATGAAAATAAATTAGTTTATTCAGGTCAATTCATCTGGAATTAATTAGACTACTGGGCACTGCAGGAATGCCAGGACAACTGAAATATGCATTATATGTGAAATATGTGCCCTATGGTGATGGTGCTGTAAATGTTTGTAAAAGAATATGTATTATTATTATTTGTATTATGAATATTATGACACTAAATAGTGATTGCACATTTTTAATAAGCAATAACCATACTATGAGGTTTCATCAGTGAACAATAGACCGATAAGATCATGGATGTGAAGCATATAATAACCATATACTATTTTTATATGAATTGCTTTCACATAAGTGTAGAACAGATGGCCTCACATGCGGGTGGTGATCTTCTTCAATAAAGAAAAATATTCACAAAAATTAAAAGTATAAAGCTCTCTTAAACTGATGCTTTAAGGACATTATAAACTTCCTGAACTTCCCAGCTGCTGCCACATCTGGCACTGTTTTCAAAATTCATATTCTGCAGCTTTTAAAACACCTGCTAACTCCAGTGAGTCTAAAAAAAATTCCAAAAAATTACCAAAAAATTTTACAGCTTAACACAAGCTGGTAGACTCGATGGATTCGGACACTCCTAACCATAGGTTAGGTGTTGTCCTAAGCCATTGGGTCTTCTGGCTGGCATTTTGATCCTAAATAAATAGGTAAAGTTTTAGGGACATTTTAAATTCCAAACTTTTTCCCGAACAAATCTGCATTCACCGACTATGTGGAAAGTCTTCGAATTCGCAACACTGAACCGAATCGGCCATGTTTATGCCGAATTTGAAAGTTGTTCAAGCAAATTTCGCTCATCTCTAATAAAAACCCACGGGCATGGGAATGGGAATCCACAGAAAAGCCAAGTCCAATGCTTATTAGTATAGTGCAACTTTAAGAGTCCCGAATGTCCAGAGAGCTGCATCTGCACAATAAACGAAAGTTCAGAAAGTGCTGGCAGAGCATACGAGGCATACATGACACAGAGCTTGGTGAAACAGAAGCAGAGTCAGGGAACTAAACATAGGCAGTAGAAATCAAGAGAGAAGCTGGAGGCAGGGGAGATTGCAAGAGTAAAATGGCATTGTTGGAGAAGCTGGAGGTCGAGGAGACTCATAAAGCAACAGTGATCCACGTATTCAAATTAAATATACGTTATCATGGATAGATGGCAGTCTGAGGTTTAGGAAGACAGAGAGGACCATCGCATGAACAAGTGCAAATCATCGGATACCATAGAATGCCAGGAGACGTTCCAAAGTTCTAACACAGTAGAGTTAATCCACACTCTGCTTGGCTTCTGTTTGCCGGTGTCTGTCTATTCAAAAGTGTACAAAAATATGGTTGTTCACATTTTCGTGCATGCCTCAAAATATGCGTAAAAAGATGGACACTGACAGATCAAAGGACAGATGGAAGTTCAGAGTGATTTAATCTGCCTCATTATTATGAATGTTCCTTTGGGAATTTTGTCTAAATCCTATTTTTTGGAGATTTAAACATGAACCCTAATGTAATTGCTCAGCATAGAGAGCAGGATAAATCTGAGTTGGGCTTTAATGTGTTTTCTGGAAGCAGAATGAATTTATCAACAGCATTTCAAGAATTGGTTTTATTTATTTATATTTCACACCATTTATCTTGTAATATATGGGTGCATCTGCTATATAATTGTCTAATGGCCACTTCCGTCTGAGGCCGAAATCGCACGTCGCAGACGGAAGTGGCCAGTATGCAAAAGAACCGTGCGGCGCCACGGATTGGTCCCGTCTGGCCGGCCGCCACCAATCAGCAATGTGGCAGCGGCCACGGGTAGATGGCAGGCTCGGCACCCCGCAGCTAAGCCGCCCAACGACCACACTCCATCGCACCTCACCACTCCCCGCCTCTAAGCCGCTCTTCTCTTCTTCACTGTGATTTACTGGAGACTGCAGGACCTGCGGTGATGTCACAGTCATGTGATTAGTCACATGACCGTCACATCCCCACAGCTTCGGTATTTACTATGCAGCTAATTCACTGCAGCCAGGCAAAGTGCAGAGGGGGGAGCAGAAAGAGAACACAAGGGGGGCAGAAAAAGGGGGGCTAGAGAAAGGATGGGGGCAGAAAAGAGAGCATGGGGCATAGACAGGGGGTAGAAAGAGAATACTGGGGGGCAGAGACGGGGCAGAAAGAGAACACTGGGGGACAGAAAGTGAACACTGGGGGCTGAGAGAGGGGGGCCAGAGAAAGGACGGGGAGGGGGCAGAAAAGAGAGCATGGGGCAGAAACAGGGAGCAGAAAGAGAGCACTGGGGGGGCAAAGACAGAGGGCAGAAAGAGAGCACTGGGGGACAGAAAGAGAACACTGGGGGCAGAGACAGGGGGCAGAACGATAACACTGGGGGGCAGAGACAGGGGGCAGAAAGAGAACACTGGGGGCAGAGACAGGGGGCAGAAAGAGAACACTGGGGGGGCAGAGACAGGGAGCAGAAAGACACCAATGGGAGGCGAGGCAGAATACAAAGCAGGGGGAACGGAGAAGGGGCAGAAAGAGATCACTGGGAGGGCTGAGACGGGGTAGAAAGAGAACGCTGGGGGGGGCAGAGACGGGGCAGAAAGAGAGCACTGGGGAGGCAGAGATGGGGGCAGAAAGAGAGCACTGGGGGGGCAGAGACAGGGCAGAAAGAGAGCACTTGGTGGGCAGAGACGGGGCAGAAAGAGAGCACTGGGGGGGGCAGAGATGGTGCAGAAAGAGAGCACTGGGGGAACGGAGAAGGGGCAGAAAGAGATCACTGGGAGGGCTGAGACGGGGCAGAAAGAGAACGCTGGGGGGGCTGAGACGGGGCAGAAAGAGAGCACTGGGGAGGCAGAGACAGGGCAGAAAGAGAGCACTTGGTGGGCAGAGACGGGGCAGAAAGAGAGCACTGGGGGGCAGAGATGGTGCAGAAAAAGAGCACTGGGGGGGCAGAGATGGGGCAGAAAGAGAGCACTGGGGGGCAGAGACAGGGCATAAAGAGAGCACTGGGGGGCAGAGATGGGGCAGAAAGAGAGCACTATGGGGCAGAAAGAGAGCACTGGGGGGAAGAGACAGGGCATAAAGAGAGCACTGGGGGGCAGAGACGGGGCAGAAAGAGAGCACCAAGGGCAGAAAGAGAGCACTGAGGGGCAGAGACAAGGCAGAAAGAGAGCACTCGGGGGGCAGAGACAGAGCAGAATGAGACCAATGGGGGGGCAGAAAAGAGAGCAAGAGGGAACAGACAAGGGGTAGAAAGAGAGCACTGGGGGCAGAGACAGAGCAGATAGAGAGCACTGGGGGGCAGAGACGGGGCAGAAAGAGAGTACCAAGGGCAGAAAGAGACCATGGGGGGCAGAGACAGAGCGGAAAGACAGCACTGGGGGGGCAGAGACAGGGCAGAAAGATAGCACTGTGGGGCAGAAAAAGAGCACTGGGGGGCAGAAAGAGAGCACTGAGGGGCAGAGACAAGGAATAAAGAGAGCACTGGGGGGCAGAGACGGGGCAGAAAGAGACCACTAGGGGGGGCACCGCTACATACTGACACCGCCGAACGCCGACACCGCCGCACACTGACACTGCTGCACACTGACACTGCCGCACACTGACACTGCCACACATCGACAATGCCGCACACCAACACTGCCGCATACCGACACTGCCACACACTGACACCGCCGCACACCGACACCGCCGCACACCGACACTGCCGCATACCGACACTGCTGAACACTGACACTGCCACACACTGACACTGGCGCACACTGACACCGCCACACACTGACACTGCCGCACACTGACACTGCCGCGCACTGACACTGCCGCGCACTGACAACACCGCACACTGACACTGCCGCACACTGACACCGCCGCACACTGACACTGCCGCACACTGACACTGCCGCACACTGACACTGCCGCACACCGACATTGCTGTACACCGACACTGCTGAACACTTGCACTGCTGTAGGCATCTAATAAATAATCATCTAATTATGTCTGTTTGTTTGTAACTGAAAACCCGCGTCGTTGATTGGTAGCGCCAGCAGCCCACGACCAATCAGTGACAGGCGCAGTCTGGCCGCGAATTGGTGCGGGATTTAAACCACGCTTCACTGATTGGTCGCGGCTTACCAGGCGCAAATCTTCATACATAAACTTCATACATACTCTAAAATACCCGATGCACTAGAATCGGGCTACCATCTAGTACTCACATAATCACGCAGCATATTGCTATGTCCTAAATGCTGCATTGTACAATAACAGCATAGTGGATGGGATTTGTAGAAATCCCATGCTCACTATCCTTCTCCCCACCACATTGTGTTTTCAACTGCGGTACTAGTTGCTCCACAGCATGTTATTTTCATCCTGCGGAGTCAGGAGCGATCACCTGCAGGTGAATACAGGGAGAAGCCTCCCTGCACCCAAAACAGATTGTGAGTAGAGGGCTGATGCGATCTCCCTGCATTCACCCATGGGTTCCCTCAGGTCCAGAGACACTACGTCCAAACTGCACATACCCTCACTGATAAGGCACAGTGGCACGGGACATATGACATCATGCATGGTCATAGTGAAATTTCAGACATCCTATGTGCCCATCACTCCCTCCCGCTTTTGTGTCTGGCTGCTCATTGCTACTCATTACTTCTCCCCGCCCGGTCACTGGAGAACACCCCGCCCCCTCCAGTCTGCACATCCCTGGTCTCCTCTCTGCACAGACTACAGGAAGAAGCAGGATAAGAGACCAGGGACAGATCCACGCTATTCTCTTTTACTGGTATCATTAATTTATTTTACATCCACAAGTAGAAAAAGAAAAGCGGCATTCACTCTTTTAGATGCCAAGAAATCCTTTATTTTATTATTATTATTATTATTATTTATTTATATAGCGCCATTGGTTCCATGGCGCTTTACATAAGAAATGGGGGTGACAAGAACAGGTACAGTACATATGAACAGTCAAGGCTTGCTGATACACGATGGGAGAGGACCCTGTCCACGAGGGCTCACAGTCTACAGAGGTGGGAGAGGACACGATAGGAGGGGAAGCGGCAAGCGTGTAGTGGAGCGGCGCTGGAACTCATCATAGGTTGTAGGCTTGCTGGAATAGATGAGTTTTCAGGTTCTTTTTGAAGCTCCTAAGGGTAGGCGAGTGTCTGACGTGCTGGGGGAGAGAGTTCCAGAGTTTAGGGGAGGCGCGGGAGAAGGCTTGTAAGCGGTTGTGGGAGGATGAGATGAAGGGGGAGGAGAGAAGGAGTTCTTGTGAGGAGCGTAGGTTGCGTGCGGGTTGGTATCGGAAGATCATGTCGGAGATGTAGGGGGGGGACAGGTTGCGGATGGCTTTGTAAGTCAGGGTTAGGATTTTAAAGCGGGGTCTTAGGGAGGTGGGGAGCCAGTGGAGTGCCATGCGGAGAGAGGAAATAGGGGAGTAGCGAGGAGGCAGGTGGATTAGACGGGCAGCTGAGTTTAGGATAGACCGGAGGGGGGCAAGGAGGAGGCAGGAAGGCCGGTGAGCAATAGGTTGCAGTAGTCAAGGCGGGAGATGATAAGGGTGTGGACGAGGGTTTTGGCAGTGTCATGACCAAGAAACGGGCGGATACGTGAAATGTTCTTGAGCTGGAGTCAACAGGAGGTGGCGAGGGCTTGGATGTGGGGCTTGAAGGAAAGGGAGGAGTCTAGGGTGACCCCGAGGCACTTTGCATGGGGGACATATCGCTTTGTGTTAGCGTAGACAAATCAGGCGGGGAGAGAGAGTGGGGGTTGGCGGACGACGGTACCTATCCTTCTTACATTGAAAATTAATTTATTTTTATAAACTTAGATAAGACGCTATTGATAGATATGTCTATTATAAAAATGTGGTACACATTAAGCATGGTTAATAAATACAACAATAAGCCGTTTAATACACAAGAGAGATTGCTAAGATGTTAGTAGCATTGTTCTGTGAAGCCATGAGTATAACATGTGATTGAATAAGACAGGTGGAAGTATGCTCAGTTCTTTATCGCCTCGCCTTTGAACTTTTCATATATTCTTATATGAATGGTATTTAACATAACAACTATCTTTGAGACTATACTGAAAGAATATCTGTTTGTCCTTGGGAATTGTCATAGAGAATACAAACTGACATACTATATGCTATCCAGATACCTATATTAAGGGTGATGAAGGTCTAAGATAGTAAGCACTTCAATTCATTTCCTGTGTTATTAAGTGTGAAAATGATGATGAGAGGATTCCAACTGTAATAACAGTGTTTGGAATAGTCGTGGATTGAAACTGGCTCAGTAGTCACAATGATTTATTCATATATATATATATATATATATATATATATATACATATACATATACATATAGAAAACGTTAATCTATGTACCACAGACACAGAGCAACATACAGTTGAAACCAGAAGTTTACATACACTACTGTATTGTTATTATTAATATTACTATTATTATTATTATTATTTATTTATTTATAGAGCACTATTGATTCCATGGTGCTTTACATGAGAAAGGGTTACATACACAAGTTAAAAATACAATGAACAAACTAACAGTTACAGACTGGTATAGAGGGGAGAGAGAACCCTGCCCTTGCGGGCTTACATTCTCTTCTGCTCTGTGGAATTCTTTGCAAGCTAAGTGGATGGTTTTTTTTTATATTTTGAGGCACACTTTTGTGTGCTTAAGGTTATGCTTATGTTTTGTCTTATTCTGAGCTGTGGGTTTGCAATTTAGTCTGTATATTTGTTTATCTGCCCTCAAATAGGAATTTTCTTTCTAGGAATTTTACCATTCACTATTATCTGTTATTTCCAGTTCTGCTGGCATTTGATTTATAGAAGTCTGCAGATATAGAGGGTGCCGAGTCTTAGTGACTCAGGGTAGTTTTTGTATCTGCTGTTGGTGGTTTTTGATAGTGTTTTGTACTGACCGCAATAGTATTCTAGCATGTCTTTCCTATATAGCTAGTTTGGCCTCTTTTGCTAAATCTTTTACTCTGCCTGTCTTTGTTTTTCCTCTACTGTTTCCCAGTTAATATCTGTGGGGGCTTGCTATTCTTTTGGGGTTCTGCTCTGAGGAAAGATAGCTTTTCCTACATCCATCTTTAGGAGCAGGTAGTTCTCCGGCTGTGCAGAGGTGTCTAGGTCTGGTTAGTTACATCCCACTGCTACTTCTAGTTGCAGTGTGTAGTCAGGGATTACAGTCAGTACAGTTACAAATGACTTCTATGGAATCTGAATGTTACTCCTGAGTCATCGGTTCATAACAGGGGGATGTTCGGGCAAAGTCTTGCAGGCGGTTAGATGAGGAACGTACAAGGAAAGCAGGAGGTCTTGGAAGATTACGAGTTGGGTGATATCGGGAGATTAGTTCAGACATATATGGGGGGACAAATTGTGGACGGCTTTGTAATTCAGTGTTAATAGTTTAAATTGGATTAATTGGTGAATACTGTATGTAAATAGACACACTTTTCTCACTATCTGACATAAAATCAGAATAAACCTTTCCCATTTTATGTCAATCAGTATTACCATAATTATTAATATTTGACAAATAGCAGAATAATGAGAGAGAGAATGTTAAGGTATTTTTATTACTTTCTGCAAAGTCAAAAGTTTTTTTTACATTTCATTAGTATTTGATACCATTGCCCTTAAACTGTATGACTTTGGTCAAACGTTTTTCATATCCATTACTGATGTATGTAAAGTGCTATGGAATTTATAGCGCTATATAAATGAATAAATTATTGTCCTTCAACTAGCTTCTCACAATAGTTGGTAGGAATTTGGGCCCATTCCTTCTGACAGAATTGGTGTAACTGAGCCATGTTTGTAGGTCACCTTGCTCACACCTGCCTTTTCAGTTTTGCCCATAAATTTTCAAAAGGATTGAGATTAGGACTTTGTGATGGCCACTTCAAAACATTGACTTTGTTATCCTTAAGGCAATTTCTAACCAGTTTAGCAGTATTCTTCAGGCCATTGTCCATTTGGAAGACCCATTCCTGCCCAAGCTTTAACCTCCTGGCTGATGTCTTGAGATGTTGCTTCAGTATTGCCACATAATTTTCTTTTTTCATGATGCCATCTATTTTGTGAACTGCACCAGGCCCTCCTTCAGCAAAACAACCCCACGACATGATGCCTCCACTCCCATGTTTCACAGTCGGGATGGTGTTCTTAAGCTTCCAATCGTCTCCTTTTTTCCTCCAGACATAACAATGGTCATTATGGCCAAACAGTTCAATTGTATTTAGTTAGACCACAAAATATGTCTCCAAAAATGTAGGTCTTTGTTCCTGTGTGCTTTGCAAAAATTAATGTTTTTTTATGTTTCTTTTTGAATAATGGCTTCTCCCTGGCATAGTGGCCTTTTAGCCTTTGTCGATACAGTTCTCATTTCATTGTGGATAATGATACCACCTTACCAGCTTCCGCCATCATCTTCACAAGTTCTTTTGCTTTTGTCCTTGTGATGATATGCACTTGTTGGACCAAAGCATGTTTATCTCTGGAACACAGAACCGTCTCTTTCCTGAGCAGTATGATGGCTGGACATTACCATCTTGCACTTGCATATAATTGTTTGTACAGATGAACAAGGCACCTTCAGGTATCTGGAAATTGCACACAATTTGCACACTTCTGCAAGTCCCCAATTCTCTTCCTGATACCTTTACTTATCTCTTTAGACATTGCTATGATGCTAAACATTAAAGCAGTAATTTTCTGGTGTGCAATAAAACACATAAAAAACATCCAGGGGGCGTGGCCTGCGTGCTGAACGTGGAGGTCACATAAGCTGAGAGCTCCCAGTCCACAGGGCAATTAACAGCTCAAATCGGCTCACCGCAGCTCCCTGAAGCTCCACAGACCTCTCTGCTGCCTTCCTATCTGTGCAGTGCCCATGATGACCCGTGGCCGGTCCAACAAGGGGGCTTCCCCACGGCGCATGCCGGATTTCTTCCCTGGAGGACAGACTGTTCATGCAGCAGGGAAAATGGTGCCTGCTTCTCCTCCAGGATCCTCCCGCTCCTCCCCCAGCTCTGATAGAGGTGAGAGACAGACTGGCTCCTCACATAGCAGCAGCAGCTCAGCTCCGATGACAAAAGGAGATATGTCTGCATTCCTTGCCAAAGTTAGAGCCTCACTAAGGGAGACATGAACGAGCTGCTGGGGGAATTCAGAAGGGACTTGAATGCTCTTGGAGACAGAACAGCTCATGTAGAGAATAAAATGGGGGACTATGCTTCTGCTATAAATGCCCTAGTTGATGATAACAAAGCCCTGCGTGCTGAGATCACTGCAGCCTATGACAAATTATATGACCTGGAGGATAGGTCAAGAAGGTGCAATATTAGACTCCGGGGAGTTCCAGAGGAGGTCACTGACAAAGAACTGGCTCCTTTTATGCTTCGGTTTCTGGCCACAGTGCTCCCTGACCTACCTGCAGGCGATCTTGCTATTGAACGGATTCACAGAACCCCCAAGCCCAAACATTTGGGTCCTTCTGTACCTAGGGACATTTTGGCCAAGATGTTAAGGTTCCCTACGAAGGATGCATTTGTTCAACGAATGAGGAGTCCCCCTACGCTCCCTGAGGAGTTTCGGGGGCTCCAAGTATTCCCAGACTTGTCGGCGGCTACCCTGGCAAAGCGCCGGACATTTGCTCATGTTTGTACCGCCCTCAGAGAGGCATACCTGCGCTATAAATGGGGATATAATCCGACGCGCCTGATAATTTCTTACGAGGACCGGTCAGTGGCCTGCAACACACCGAAACAAGCAGAGGATAAGCTGTCTTCCTGGAAGGTCCCATTCACCATGCCTAAGCCGACTGCGCAGAGGAAGGTAACTCCGGACTGGATGAAGACCTGAAGTGGAGCTTGGGACTGCCCTGTGGATGGTCTCTTAGTCAGTCTCTCTTTTTCTTTGGAGACTGTGTTCCTGGCGAATTGAGCCCCCTCTAGCAGGCATGTTTTCCTGCTCAATGCCCGAAGCACTGGGCAATTTGCCTGCGGCCCATGTGACTGGCCCTGGCATACTTTTTGTTGTTTTTTCAGTTTCATTTTTCCCCTTTTCCTTTTTTTTTCTGATTTCCCTTTGCTCAGGCTCGGAACTGTCATATGAGGACTTGTGTGCTCTTTGTTTGCTGGAGTTAGCGTCTCAATCTGTAGATCTTCATTACACGGTGCTATACTGGGGATACATTAACTGTCTATTACATGTGATATTTATGGAAATGATGACAGGATGGCCCCCTGGACTCCCAGGGTTCATTAGAAGTTCTTTGGAGGGTACTACATTATGAGTATAAAGTTAATGTCGCTTAATGTTAGGGGGATGAACTCCCCGGGTAAGCGTTCTATGATCTGGAGAGAAATCAGGAAATCTAAGGCTGATATAATTTGCCTGCAAGAGACCCATTTGCTGGAAGCGGACAACTTTCGCTTTCATAACCCCCAATTCCCACACATATTCTTTGCAAATGATAAGGTCAAGAGGGCAGGGATATGCATTATGTTCAGAACCACGGTTGCTTTTAAATTGCTTGACCAATACTCTGATCCTGGGGGTAGATTGTTGATATTGGTCTGTACTCTGAATGGTGTGTCTCACACGATTGCTTCCATATATGCACCCAACTCAGGGCAAAGTAAATTTATCAGACGTGCCTTTAAAACCATTCATTCCATGGAACAAGGGGGCAAGATACTGTGTGGGGATTTCAACCTCCCAATGCAACGAGACCTTGACTGCTCACACCGGGGAGGGGAATGGAGGGGGGAGCTCAGGTTGCCCGCCCTCGAATTTCACTATCATGATCACTGGAGGTACTCCCATGCAGCAGAGCGGGATTATACCTATTTTTCCCCCCGACATCAGACATACAGCAGACTAGACTATTACTTGATCGATGATGCTATCCTGGCCCGCTGTTCTGCTTCAGAGATCGGGCTGATCACGTGGTCAGATCATGCCCCGGTTTTCCTACTGATGGCTTTGTCACACCACTCGCCCCCTGCTTTCCGGTGGCGTTTGAATGAGGGACTTCTGTTGAACGCGGAGGTAGTGGCAAGGGTCTCCTCAGACATATCTACTTATTTTCAATTGAATGATAACGGTGAGACCAGTGACGAGACCCTGTGGGCCGCGCATAAATCCGTTCTGAGGGGATCCTTCATACAGCAAGCTGCGATCATAAACCGTAGGAGAGAGGGGGATCGGCTCACTTTGTTGTCCAGATTACAATCTCTGGAGGCCCTTAACAAGGCTGATGTAACCCCCTCTGTCTCCTCTGAAATTTATGCCATTAGATTTAAGCTTCGGGATGCCATGCTGGTCTCGTATGCTCATAACCTGCGCAAGCTGAAAACGAAGTGGTATTCGGCAGGTGACAGGGCGGGGGCCATGCTTGCCCGTAGAATTAAAGTAAGGGAGGCCAAATCTAGGATCGACCATATTCTTAACTCCAGCGGGAACCCAGTTAGAAACCCTTCAAAAATAGCAGCCGAATTTGCTAATTACTATGCTGCCCTTTATAATTTACATAGGGATGCCTCGACTCCCCAGCCCACGACCCAGGATATTTCGGACTATCTGGCTTCTGTTAATCTCCCCTCGGTTTCGGGGGAACAGCTGTCCTTTCTAAACTCTCCTTTCACCCTAGAAGAAATACAAAAAACCATTAAACAGACTAAGAGGTTGAGTGCCCCGGGCCCAGATGGTTTCACGAACTCCTATTACCGTACATTCCAATCGTTACTTGCCCCTTACCTATTGAGACTTTTCTCGGTTTGGGGGAATAGGGGCAGAATGTCACCGTCTAACTTGGAGGCCACCATCGTAACCCTGCCAAAGCTGGGAAAGCCCCCTAATTTACCAGGTAATTTCAGACCCATTGCTCTTCTAAACTGTGACATTAAGTTGTTCACCAAACTGCTAGCTTCTCGGCTGGCCTTGATTGTCCCATCCCTGGTCTCCCCAGACCAGGTGGGGTTTGTGGCGGGTAGGGAGGCGAAAGACGGGATACGCAGAATGTTGGACCTGGTGCGGGTTGCGGAGCTGTCTGGACTCCCCAGTGCATTCCTGTCACTTGATGCTGAGAAAGCGTTTGACAGGGTGCACTGGGGATATCTCAGAGCAGTTCTTCTAAAATTTGGGTTGGTGGGCCCTATTAGCTTGGCCATTTCAGCCATGTACTCGGAACCTTCGGCGCGGGTCCTCTCGGCGGGTTTCTTGTCAGAGCCATTCTTAATAACTAATGGTACTCGACAAGGGTACCCCCTATCCCTTATTATTTTTGCCCTCTGTATGGAACCATTGGCTGAACGGATCAGGACTTCCCCCGGTATCTCGGGCGTGGTGGTGGGGAAGGAGGTCCATAAAATCAGCCTTTATGCTGATGATGTAATCATATCTTGTGTGGATGTTGGGCCGTCCTTCGCTGCTGTCATGTCTGAACTGGGGGAATTTAGTAAAATATCATATTACAAACTGAACCCTTCTAAATCTCTAGCACTTCCGATAGCGATCCCAGCCCCCTCTCTGAACTCTCTGACAGAGGCATACCCCTTTCAATGGTCCCCAGATGGTATTCCCTTTTTGGGTATAACCTTGACCCCCTCGGCGCTTACAATTAAGATAAACTTCTCCAACCTATATGATAAAATTAAAGCTCTCTTAGATAATATGCACCGGTTCTTGACCTCGTGGATGGCCCGCATAAATGCCTTCAAAATGATGGCCCTTCCTAGGATCCTTTATTATTTTAGAGCTCTGCCCCTTCGCATCCCCAAAAAACTCATTGCTCGCCTCCAAAGCTTAGCTAATAAGTACATCTGGGCTCACGGGTCGGCTCGTGTAGCAAAATCTATTCTTTACCTCCCCTTGGAGTCGGGAGGAATGGGAATGCCAGACTTGTTGGCCTACCACAGAGCCTCGTTGCTGACAGGCCTCAGGGAATGGTGGCTCATGGACAGTGATCACAGGTGGTTACAAATAGAGAAATTTTACTCCAGGCGGGGCTCCACTCGTCTCGCCTTGGAATCGGAAGTATTGCGGACCGATTCAGTTATGGCTCTACTGCCTACGATGCAGGCGGCTCTCCATCTTTGGAGATCCTTTGCCCCTAAACTCTTAAAAATCCCTCGTGGGTCGCTGTCTGTGTTTGCCATTGAAACCCATATCCCTTATTTGAACCTTCAGGCGTGGTGGGAGACAGGTATTCACTCGTTGGCTGAGATTGAGGGACCCGGGGGTCTAATTCCTTTTGACCAGATCTCCAAAACCCACCCAGAACTTAGGAGAACATTCTATCAATATCTCCAAATAAGACACTTTCTACACAGCGCTCATTTAAATACTGCATTCTCGGAAACCTGCATGGATAGGAGGGTTAATGGATATTTCTTGACACAGGGAACTGGTTCTAAGGGAATATCGATTATGTATAAAGCCATACAGGCCCTAGACTCAGAGGTAAAACAGCCATATATGTTAACTTGGGAAAAGGAGCTTGGGGTGACATTGGAGCTTGAAGATTGGCACTCGAGTATTAGGGAGCTTAAGAGAGTTTCCTCGTGCATAACCCACTTGGAGCAGTTAAAGAAAACGCAGTTGCGATGGTACCGCTGCCCGGTTGTGGTGGCTAGATACGACCCACAGTATTCCTCTCTGTGTTGGAGGGGATGCGGTGGGATTGGTACTCAGTCGCACGCGTGGTTCTTATGTTCAGACTTATCTGCTCTCTGGAGGGGGATTGAACGCTTGATATCTGATGTCACTGGAATTTGGGTACCCCTCTCACCCCTCATGGCAACACTTCACATCGGACTTGATTCAATCCCCCGAATCGTGAGAGGAGTGATCTCCCACATTCTTATAGCCACCCGGGCAGTGATTTCACTTAAATGGCGGGGTGCCTCCCTCCCAACAGTGAAAGAGGTGATTGAGAGGGTAAATTTAGCATGTCAGTATGAGCGAGCTTTAGCTCAGTCAAATACTGCCAGGAAAAATTTGGAGCTGATTTGGGAACCCTGGATGTCGAGTGCACATTGCATTGTTTGAAGAGGTTGCCCGAAAGTTGGGTTAACTTGAAGTGAGTTCAGCTATCCCCGGGCTGTTTCACTGACTCCTAAACAGGATTAAGGATAATACTAATGTAGTATTCATTTGCACTGTATGTTTTGAGCCTGTAACCCTCCGACCCTCCCCCCCCCCTCCCTTGTTAAACTACTGTATTTCTCCTTTTTTCTTTTTCTGTTGATTTTGACTATGTTTGTTAACTCTGTTAATACAAAATAAAAATTATTTGGGAAAAAAAAAAAAAAAAACATCCACAGGTTTGTCTATAACTAAGGGTACTTTCACATCAGCGGTTATTGCTGTTCGCAGCAGATGTGGTGAAAAAAACGCATTTGCCGCGATTACCGCATAACCGCTGCACTTGCGGCACAGTTGCGGCAAGCCCCATAGAATGTCTATGCGGGCTTGCGGCAGGTGCGGCAAGTGCGGTATCGGCACTTGCGGCAGGTGCGGCCGCAAAAAAAAACGCGACTGACCGCGTTTTTTTCACGGCCGCACCTGCCGCAAGTTCCGAAACCGCACTTGCCACACCTGCCGCACACTTACCGCAAGCCCCATGGACATTGCATGGGGCTTGCCGCAACTGTGCCGCAAGTGCAGTGGTTATAATCGCGGCAGATGCGGTGTTTTCACAGCCGTGGACTGGATCAGCACACAGGACTGGAGGGCTAATTTGCCCTCCAGTCCGGTGTGCAATCGCACGCAGCTCCCGCTGCTTATAGGTCAGGACCGCGGCGCCTCTCAGCGGCTGCAGCTGCGTGCGCTGCACACCGGACCGGAGGGCAAATTAGCCCTCCAGTCCTGTGTGCTGATCCGGTACGCGGCTGTCAGGGTCATCCCGGACAGCCCCGAACCGAATCGTGCCGCAGTGTGAAGGCACCTTAAACCTTTCCCGTTTTAGGTCAGTTATGATTACCATGATTAGCCAAGGGAAAGGAGAGTCCGGGAACAGTCAATCTGCGTCTCGCTGCACTAAGCCTACAAAGTGTGCGGCTCCGAGAGGCGGCGGTGCACGTGTGCAAATTTCAATAACAAAGTCTGTGTAGCGTAAAGGTAGGAAAACACGGCACTCACCACAAGCGGAGTAATCTTCATATCATTTAATCCATGCGGTTTACAGACATAGACGATATGCAGGGAGGGGAGGGGGTGCTGAGACTCGGTGACGGTTCCCCGTTTCGCAGCGGGACTCGCTGCTTCTACGGACCAAACTAGACTGGCGTCTGACGTCACGTCCGAGGTAATAAAGCCCTGGCGAGTCCGCCCACGCCAGTACACAGTAAAATTACAGTGCTCTATATGTGAAAAAAAGACTGATTTAAAAACAACTTCAACATCTTACAACCAAATGTGACCGCTTGAAAGCTAAAGAACGTTATTATTCAATTACAAATAAAGCTTGCTATTGTACATAGTATTAGTGGAGTGGGAATAAGCCAAATAAGGGTAATTACCGTAAAAGCTCTAATATAGGTCTATTGCACTACTAAACGTCTATAAAGGAGAAGGCAAAACATATATATTTAAAATGAATTCCCTATAAAGGAAAAGAGTAGATGGATTCTCATACAACATGTCGTCATCGACAAAAAAGTAAAGGAGGAACTAACTGTCAGAAATATAAACTGTACTAAGTTTTAGGACAAATAGCCAAAAACTGTACAGAAAAAAAAGGAAATTTAAACAGTAAAACAGACCCCCTCTAATCACAAAAAAGGGGAGAAGTCATTCCTCTCATTCAAGCCAGAGGCTCCACATGCACCGGTATCGGTGATCCATCTACTCTCCAACCGTAATAATTTTTTGTGTAAATCACCCCCTAAGGGAGACGACACTACTTGTTCAATGCCTGCAAAGCACAACACATCTGCGTTTCCATTATGCAAATCGCATACATGTTGGATTAGTCTGGGGCTACCAACCCCAGTTCTAATCGAGTTTTGATGTTCCCTGAAACGAACGTACAGTTCCCTAATGGTTTTACCTATGTAAAATCTGTTACATGTACACCGGACAACATACACCACCCACTTCGTTTTACAACTGATATAAGACTTCACTAAGTGTTCTTTACCCCCAATTTTTAAAGGGTTATCGGTCCTATGAAACTTACAAAAATTGCAATTCCTGCACTGATAATTCCCTTTGGGGTGAAAACTGTCTAACCAGGTGACATTTTTCTTCTTCTGGTCCATTTAATCTGCAAGATTATTGCTTCTCCGATACGTAATTAACGGGGGGCCTAAATTTTTCACACTGAGATCTTTATCTCTGGTTACAATAGGCCAGCATTTCCTAATTGCTCCTGCGATAACATTATACATGGGGCCAAACTTAAAAGTGAACACAAACCTTTTATTACATACACCTTGTTGTTTTCTCACTAGTTCATTTTTCTCAAATTGAGAAGGTTTTGTGTTCAACTTTAAACGAGCCTCCTGCAAAATTCTCTTAGGGTAACCCCTTCTTATGAACGTCTCCTCTAAATTAGAGAATTGTTCTTCACGGACGGAAGGATTATTATTCATCCTCTGAACCCTCAAGAACTGACTGAATGGTAAACTGAATGGTAAACCTTTTTTAGTGTGGTATGGGTGCGCACTCTCAAAGTGTAATAAAGAGTTAGTGCTTGTGGGTTTTCTGTACAAAGATCTCACTAGTGAACCATCCTTAATCTGTATTTTGACATCCAAGAACTCAAGTTCTTGGTCCCCAAATTCAGAGGTAAAGAGCATGTTATATGTATTTGTACCGTTAAGGAACTGTATAAAGTTAGAGAAGTCCAACTCGGTACCGTCCCAAACAAGGAACACGTCGTCCACATATCTGGCATATAATTTAATATGCTTCAGAAAGGGATTGGTGGAAGCATACACAACATTGTCCTCAAAATGGGCCATAAATAAATTTGCTAACGTGCACGAGACGGAAGTACCCATAGCAGTACCCTCTACTTGTTTGTACCATGTACTACCAAAGGAGAAGGTATTGTGGGTCAATATAAAGGTCAATGAATCAGTAATAAAGGAGATTACACCTTCACTCTGTTCACTGACTCTTAATATTCTCTCAATTGTAGAGACTGCCAACTTCTGGGGTATTCTGGTGTACAGGCTCTCCTTTCCCGTTTTAGGTCAGTTATGATTACCATGATTAGTGATGAGCGAGTACTAAATTGCTCGGGTGCTCGAAGCTCGGGCCGAGCATCCCGAGATACTCGCGTACTCGGCCCGAGTACCGAGCCCAATGTTATCCTATGGGAGACCCGAGTATTTTTATGAAATGACTGCCGGCAGCATGTAGAAACCCTAAAAATGTCACAAAAGTCTCAGAAGAGTGCTCAAATGACATGGCAACACCATGGGGAAGACCCCTGGAAGCATTTCTCACTCAAAAGTCACAGCTGTGAACAATCTTGTCCGACTTTCACGCCAATTTTACGGAGTCACCAGAAAACCTTCCAAAATGATACCAAAATGAATATTCAGGGTGGAAATGTTAAGGGCACATACCCAATAGTGAGATACAGCTGGTGTATGTTACTTTTTGTGATTACATGAAAGATTTTACGTGAAAACATTGTGCATTCTGAGAAGAGACGTACATGAATCCCTGTCTTGACATATTGTGCCCATTTTGAGGAACTGGGTCTATTCTAGTATTTTCCTTTGCCAGGGCAGTCTAAAATTGGGAGGTTCACCAATGCCCCTGGATAGAGACGTGCATGAGGGCCTGTAAACCTGAAGTGACCATTGTAAGGAAGTGGGTGTATTAGAGTATAGCCCTTTGGCAGGGCAGCCAAAAATTGGGAGGCTCCACATTGTCCCTGGATAGAGACGTGCAGTAGGGCCTGTAAACCTGAAGTGGGTGTATTGTAGTATAGCCCTTTGGCAGGGCAGCCAAAAATTGGGAGGTTCAACAATGACCCATGCATACAGACATGCAGTAGGGCCTGTAAACCTGAAGTGGGTGTATTGTAGTATAGCCCTTTGGCAGGGCAGCCAAAAATTGGGAGGCTCCACATTGTCCCATGATAGAGATGTGCAGGAGGGCCTGTAAACCTGAAGTGGGTGTATTGTAGTATAGCCCTTTGGCAGGGCAGCCAAAAATTGGGAGGTTCAACAATGACCCATGCATACAGACATGCAGTAGGGCCTGTAAACCTGAAGTGGGTGTATTGTAGTATAGCCCTTTGGCAGGGCAGCCAAAAATTGGGAGGCTCCACATTGTCCCTGGATAGAGACGTGCATGAGGGCCTCAAAACATTTTTCCCATTGAAAAGGAGCGGGTCTCCTGTCGTTGTAATGCCCATTCTAAAAGAATGGGCGAAAAAATTTACCACTGGGGATATACCTGAAACAACAGCCTAACTATTGTAACGGTCATCATGGTGGCACATGAGGAGAAGGAGGAGCAGTCCAGCAATTAGCCAAAGTCCAGAAGTGTGTACCCATGGGTGAGTGGAGGTACATGGCAAATTCCCATAACAAAATTTAAATTCAGTTGTCATTTGTTGGTGGTGTGGTGAAGTCTGGCCCAATCTAACCCTTGTTCATCTTGATCAGAGTCAGCCTGTCAGCATTTTGAGTTGACAGGCGGGTGCGTTTATCAGCAATGATTCCACCTGCGGCACTGAAAACACGCTCTGACAAAATGCTAGCGGCAGGGCAGGCCAGGACTTCCAAGGCGTAGAGAGCCAATTCATGCCACGTGTCCAGCTTGGAGACCCAATAATTGTAAGGCACAGAGGAGTCTCACAGTACAGTTGTTCGATCTGCAAGGTACTCCTTCAGCATCTGGCCAAACTTAGCATTTTTGTGGCACTACCCCGCACCTCAGGGGCTGTGGTACGTGAGGGGCTGAGAAAACTGTCCCACATCGTAAAGACTGTTCCCCTACCTCTGGCGGATTGGACTTGTGCCCCTCTCGGCCGTACGCCTTGGTTGTCCACCGATTCCTGACCTATGCTGCTAGCGTTTTGTGAGGGGAATGATTTGCCTACTTCCGTGACTATGGCCTTCTGGAACTGCTGCATTTTAGCTGACCTCTCCGCCTCAGGAATGAGAGACATAAAGTTCTCCTTGTAGCGTGGGTCTAACAGTGTTGCCAACCAGTACTGATTGTCGGCCAAGATGTTCTGAACGTGAGGGTCACGAGCCAGGCAGCTTACCATAAAGTCAGCCATGTACGCCAGACTCTTAACAGCCATCACTTCAGTATCCTGACCAACACGATGACTGAACATGCTGTTCTCCTCCTCCTCCTCCTCCTCATCTCCCCTGTCCTCTGGCCAGCCACGCTGAATCGAGGGTATGACTGGTGTGCATGTCATATCCTCAATTTGGCCAGAGAGTTGCTCCATGTCTTCATCCTCCTCCTCCTCGTCATAATCCTCCACTGCACGTTGTGATGAGATGAGGCTGGGCTGTGTGTTATCACCCACACCCACTACTGTTTCTTGCTCCAAGTCATCGCGCTCCGCCTGCAATGCATCCTCTTTGTTTTTCAGCAGAGACCGTTTTAGAAGGCAGAGTAGTGGTATGGTGATGCTATTAATGGCGTCATCGCTGCTCACCATCTTGGTGGAGTCCTCAAAGTTTTGGAGGACGGTACATAGGTTGGACATCCATCTCCACTCTTCAGGTGTTATATGTGGAGTTTGACCCATTTCCCGACGGCTTAGGTGATGCAGGTAGTCAACAACTGCCCTCTTCTGCTCACATATCCTGACCAACATGTGCAGAGTTGAATTCCAACGCGTGGGGACATCACACACCAGTCTGTGGGCCGGAAGACGCAAACGGCGCTGAAAGGCGGCAAGGCCGGCTGAAGCAGCAGGTGACTTGCAAAAATGTGCAGACAGACGGCGAACTTTTACCAACTGTTCAGACAGCTCTGGGTATGACTTTAGAAACCTCTGAACCACCAGGTTGAGCACACGGGCCACGCATGGAACGTGCGTCAGCTGGCCTCGCCTCAAAGCTGCCACCAGGTTCCGGCCATTGTCACACACGACCTTTCCTGGCTTTAGGTTCAGAGGTGTGAGCCAGTGATCTGCCTGCTGTTTCAGAGCTGTCCACACCTCTTCTGCATTGTGGGGTTTGTCACCTATGCAGACTAGCTTCAGCACAGCCTGTTGCCGCTTCGCAGAGGCAGTGCTGCAGTGCTTCCAGCTTGGGACTGGTGTGGAGGGTACAGTGGATGATGATGCGCAGGAGGAGGCTGAGGAGCATGACATTCCGGAGCTGTAGAGTGTCGGTGAAACCCTGACAGAGGTAGGGCCTGCTATCCTTGGTGTGGGAAGGACGTGTTTTGTCCCTCGCTCAGACTGGGTCCCAGCCTCCACAATATTAACCCAGTGTGCCGTCAAGGAGATGTAGCGACCTTGCCCACAAGCACTTGTCCACGTGTCTGTGGTTAGGTGGACTTTGGCTGAAACAGCGTTGTTCAGGGCACGTGTGATGCTGTTGGACACGTGGTTATGCAATGCGGGGACGGCACATCTGGAGAAATAGTGGCGGCTGGGGACCGAGTAACGTGGGACAGCAGCCGCCATCAGGTCACGGAATGCTTCCGTCTCCACCAGCCGGAAAGGCAACATTTCTAGCGCTATGAGTCGCGAAATGTGAGAATTTAGGACTGTGGCATGTGGGGCGTTGGCAGCGTTTTTGCGCCTGCATTCAAAGGTTTGCTGAATGGATAATTGAACGCTGCGCTGGGACAAGAACGTGCTTGATGGTGGTGTTATTTGTGCGTGGGCAACTTCAGGTGCAGGGCCGGAGGCTTGTTCGCGGCCAGCATGGACAGGGGATTGGCTCGCACGTACAACACGCGAAGACGTAGCAGTGACATCAGCAAGCACCGCTCCTCGACTCTGTTGTACTTCCCACAAAGTCGGGTGCTTGGCTGACATGTGCCTGATCATGCTGGTGCTGGTCAGGCTGCTAGTTTTCGTACCCCTGCTGATACTGCCATGGCAGGTGTTGCAAATGGCCTTTTTAGAGTCATCTGGAGCCAACTTAAAAAACTCCCAGACTCGGGAAGACCTAACATTTGCACAGGCACCTTGAGTCGTGTTGTTGTTCCGGGGAACGGTTGCCTGCCTTCTGCCTGCGGACACGACCCTGCTTCGTACTGCCTGTTGGGATGCTACGCCTCCCTCCCCCTGTGCACTGCTGGCCTCGCTCTGCATATCCTCCTGCCAGGTTGGGTCAGCTACTGGATCATCCACCACGTCGTCTTCCTCTTCCACACCCTGATCCTCCTCCTGACTTCTTGGCAATTGTGTCTCATCATCGTCCACCCCTTGTTGAGACACGTTGTCAACGTTCCGTTCGTGAGAACATGACTGCTCAAATATTTGGGCATCTGTACATACCATCTCCTCATCACCCACTTCAACAGGAGCTGGCGAGAGGCCAGATTCTGCGAATGGATACGTGAACAGCTCTTCCGAGTGTCCTAGTGTGGGATCAGTAATGTCCATGGACGTGTACTCGGCCTGGTGGTAGGAAGAAGGATCAGGTTGGGAAATGTGTGGTGCAGTATCACGGCTACTGATACTTGTCCGTGTGGAAGACAGGGTGTTTGTGGAGGTGCCCATCTGACTTGAAGCATTATCTGCTATCCAAGTAACAACCTGTTGACACTGGTCTTGGTTCAAGAGCGGTGTACTGCTGCGGGCCCCAAGAATTTGGGACAGGACGTGCGAGCGAGTAGATGTGCCCCTTTGTTGTTGCGAAATTAGTGCTTGCACACGACCTCGGCCTCTGCCTGCACCACCATCACGCCCACTTCCTTGTTCCTTGCCAACGCCCTTGCCAACGCCCTTGCGCATTTTGCCTGTATACAGCGACAACAGTCTGGTGACTGTTCAGGTCACAGGAGAGTAGGATTTTAGTCCTTAACCTGTATCAAGGTAGTAAGTACAACAGTCTGGTGACTGTTATGGTCACAGGAGAGTAGGATTTTAGTCCCTAACCTGTATCAAGGTAGTAAGTACAACAGTCTGGTGACTGTTCAGGTCACAGGAGAGTAGGATTTTAGTCCTTAACCTGTATCAAGGTAGTAAGTACAACAGTCTGGTGACTGTTATGGTCACAGGAGAGTAGGATTTTAGTCCCTAACCTGTATCAAGGTAGTAAGTACAACAATCTGGTGACTGTTCAGGTCACAGGAGAGTAGGATTTTAGTCCCTAACCTGTATCAAGGTAGTAAGTACAACAGTCTGGTGACTGTTCAGGTCACAGGAGAGTAGGATTTTAGTCCCTAACCTGTATCAAGGTAGTAAGTACAACAGTCTGGTGACTGTTCAGGTCACAGGAGAGTAGGATTTTAGTCCCTAACCTGTATCAAGTTAGTAAGTACAACAGTCTGGTGACTGTTCAGGTCACAGGAGAGTAGGATTTTAGTCCCTAACCTGTATCAAGGTAGTAAGTACAACAGTCTGGTGACTGTTCAGGTCACAGGAGAGTAGGATTTTAGTCCCTAACCTGTATCAAGGTAGTAAGTACAACAGTCTGGTGACTGTTATGGTCACAGGAGAGTAGGATTTTAGTCCCTAACCTGTATCAAGCTAGTAAGTACAACAGTCTGGTGACTGTTATGGTCACAGAAAAGCTTGGATCTAGATCTGGATCACCCTGCCTATATCCTCCTAGATTAGTCCTGAGAAGGACTGTTGTGGTCAGCAGCAGTTTGCAGCCCTGCTCCGGATCTACCTATGAGGGCCGCAAATCTGTCCCTAAGCAGCAGCAGACACTCTCCCTACACTCACTGTCTGGATGGCTGTGTGCAGAGCACAGCGCGGCCGGGTCTTATAAAGGCTCGGTCACGCTGTGCAGGCCGGCCAATCACTGCAATGCCAAAACTAACAGGGCTGTGGCATTGCAGTGGTTTGCCAGCCAATCCCTGCATGTGGGCTGGCTCTCTAAAGAGCGCCAACATGCAGGGATGAGGACCACTAGCACAGCACGAGTATCGCGAGATTACTCGGTACTCGCCGAGTAGCCCGAGTACAGTGATACTCGTGCAAGTACAGAGCAGCGCAGAGCATACTCGCTCATCACTAACCATGATTATTAATATTTGCCAGAATAATGAGAGAAAAAATGTTTTAAGGCATTTTTATTACTTTCTGCAAAGTCTCAAGCTTACATACTATGCCTTTAAGCAATTTGGGACTGCGCATATGATGATGTCATGTGTTTAGAAGCTTATGATAGGTTTATTGGCAACATCTGAGTTAAGCCCTTTTCATATCAGTGTTTTTCGCTGAATGCGGCAGATCCAGCAGATTTACCACATCTGCCACATCTGCCGCCTATCGGCCGAGTTGCGGTACACCTGCGGCAAGCCCCCATTCAATCTCTAAGGGGCTTGTGGCAGGTGCAGCATTGCAGTTTTGCCGCGATCTGGCACTTACGGGTGCGCAAAAAAACGTAGCTAACTGTATTTCTTTGCCCGGCTGCAACTGCCGGATTTGCCGAATCGCGGCAAAACCGCACTTGCCGCACCTGCCGCAAGCCTCATGGAGAATGAATGGGAGCTTGCCGCAGGTGTACCACAAGTCGGCAGTAAGGCGGCAGATGTGGTAAAGAAATAAGCCAAGATATCAGAAAGAGAATTGTGAACTTGCACAAGTCTGGTTTATCCTAGGGTGCAAATTCCAGAGACCTGAAGATGCCTTGTTAATCGGTACAAACAATTATACACAAGTATAAACAAGATGGGAATGTCCAGCCATCATAATGCTCAGGAAGGAGATAGGCTCTGTGTCACAAAGATGAATGTGCTTTGGTCTAACATGTGCATATCAATCCAAAAACAAAAGCAAAAGACCCTGTGAAGATGATGGCGGACACTGGTAAGTATGTGTCATTACCCACAGAGAAACGAATACTGTATCAACATGGGCTGCCAGGAAGAAGCCATTACTCCATAAGAAATATAAAAAGGACAGATTAGTTTTTGCAAAGCACACAGGAACAAAGACCTACATTTTTAGAGACATGTCCTGTGGTCTGATGAAATTAAAATTAAAATTAAAACTGTTTGGCCATAATGACCATCATTACATTTGGAGGAGAAAGGAAGAAGCTTGGAAGACTAAGAACCCCACCCAACTGTGAAACAGGGTGGTGGCACCATCATGTTGTAGGGTTGTTTTGCTGCAGGAGCGATTGGTCACAAAATAGATATCATCATGATTAAAGAAGATTACCGTAAGTAGAAATACTGAAGAAATATCTCAAGACATAAGCCAGGAGTTTAAAACTTGGGCACAAATGGGTCTTCCAAATGGACAATGACTCAAAGCATACTGCTAACTGGTTGCAAATTGGCTTAAGCATAACAAATAGTGATGGGCGAACCTGCCGATGTTCGACAAACTTGCCCAAACTTTTTTTTAAAGTTCAGGTTCGGGATCGTAAAAGGCTCGAACTTGAGTTCAAACTTTGAACTTGGAATATCAAGTAATGAGATGGGGGCTAGGAGGCTGTAAAAGAAAGATAGTTATTAAAGAGCATTATACTGATCGGCGTCCACCCGCTTGTACTTCTGGGGCCGCTCATTAACTTCCTGAATATTCACTACAGAGGGACCCAACAGCCAATCACAGATGCTGTCGCAGAGAATTGGTGCAGGAGATCCATTATGCGATTTCATGCTCTTTTGGTGCAATTTTGGCATAAAACTGCATGAATTATGTTCAATGTTTTCACGTGCATTTCCTGGCCCAAAAAAGCACCGAAACCACAACGCAGTTTTTGCTGCAGATTTCATGCTTTTTGGTTCATTGGGTTCAATATGTTCATCTGCATCTCCTGGCCAAAAAGTGCACCAAACCGCCACACTGTTTTTGCTGCAATTTTGCCACAAAACTGCATGCATTATGTTTAATATGTCTATCTGCATCTCCTAACCCAAAAAAAGCACCAAAACCCGCAATATGGTTGAGCCCTTTTTATAAAATTATTTCTTAAAATAGTTTTAAAAAAAATGACGTGGGGCTTCACCATATTTTTGTATGCCAGCCAGGAACAGCAGGCAGGTATAGGCTCACCCCCTACCCCCAGCTGCCTATTTGTACTTGGCTGGAAACCAAAAATATAAGGTAGCCCTTTTTTTAATTATTTCATGAATTTCATGAAATGATTTTAAAATATGACATAGTGCTTTGCTGTATTTTTGGTGTCAAGACAGGTACAACTAGGCAGCTGGGGGATGGAATGCTCAACGAAGGGTGGCCCATGCTTTTTGGGGCTTCCCCACTGTGAATTGCGGCCCACATCTGCCAAGAAAATGGTACATTCATAGAAGTGCCATTTTATGGCACTGTACCCTGACTTTTCCAGTGGCCCTGGTGGCGTTAGCAAAGGGGTTAATGCTAGCTTTGCATTGGCTGCTGGCACCCAGCCTGAAATTCATAGTGTAAGCAGTAAAAAGACACAACACAGTAAAAACATTTAGAAATAAAATACAAGACAACCCTGTTTCCCATTTTTAATTAACAACCTTTCCCTCCGACATAATCCGCAGGTAACATCTTCAGCTCTGCTGAATATCTCTGTGATCAGTCGCCCATTCTCTGTGACATTGTCTCTGATTGGCTGTTGGTCCCCTCTGGCTGTTGGGTAGGGAACTCCAGGCCTTAAGAGCCACACACAGTGCAGGTTTTCATGATTTTCTTAGTACTGCACAGGGGTTGGAATTTATCACCTGTGGAATACTATGGAAATCCTGAAAACATGACCTGTGTGCGGCTCTCGAGAACTTGAGTTCCCGACCTCTGATCTAGATAATCGGCAGCATCGGAATTAGCCGCAGCGGGACGGCGGGGAAGTGGGATGCGGTAAGTATAATGCTGATTACTAACTACCGTATATACTCGTGTATAAGCCGACCCGTGTATAAGCCGACCCCCCTACTTTTGCCCCCAAAACCTGGGAAAACCTATTGACTCGTGTATAAGCCGAGGGTGGACCCCAGCACATGTATACAGCCCCCAGCAGTGTGGTATACAGCAGCCCCAGAGGTATATACAGCAGCCCCAGTGGTAGTATACAGCAGCAGCCCCAGTGGTATATACAGCAGCAGCCCCAGTGGTTAGTATACAGCAGCCCCAGAGATGTATACAGCAGCCCCAGTGATAGTATACAGCATCCCCAGAGGTATATACAGCCCCAGTGGTAGTATACAGCAGCCCCAGTGGTAGTATACAGCAGCCCCAGTGGTAGTATACAGCAGCCCCAGAGGTATATACAGCCCCAGTGGTAGTATACAGCAGCCCCAGTGGTAGTATACAGCAGCCCCAAAGGTAGTATACAGCAGCCCCAGAGGTATATACAGCCCCAGAGGTATATACAGCAGCCCTAGTGGTGTATACAGCAGCCCCAGAGGTATATACAGCAGCCCTTAGGTAGTATACAGCAGCCCCAGTGGTGTATACAGCAGCAGCAGCCCCAGGGGTGTATACAGCAGCAGCCCCAAAGCTGTATACAGCAGCAGCCCCAGGGCTGTATACAGCAGCAGCCCCAGGGCTGTATACAGCAGCAGCCCCAAAGCTGTACACAGCAGCAGCCCCAGGGCTGTATACAGCAGCAGCCCCAGGGCTGTATACAGCAGCAGCCCCAGGGCTGTATACAGCAGCAGCCCCAAAACTGTATACAGCAGCAGCCCCAGGGCTGTATACAGCAGCAGCCCCAGGGCTGTATACAGCAGCAGCCCCAAATATGTATACAGCAGCAGCCCCAGGGCTGTATACAGCCGCAGCCCCAGGGCTGTAAACAGCAGCAGCCCCAGGGCTGTATACAGCAGCAGCCCCGGAGGTATACAGGCCCCCCCATCAAGCTCCAGGGCCCCCCCCCTTGCGCGGCAGCCTGTAAAGTAAAATCATACTTATCACTGTCCCGCCGCTTGCCGACACACGATCCCGGGCTTCAATCCGCGTCTTCCGGCTTCCGGCTTCCACAGAAGACGCGGAATGAAACCCGGGATCGTGTGTCGGCAAGCGGCGAGACAGCGCGGGACAGTGATAAGTATGAATTTACTTTACAGGCTGCCGCGCAAGGGGGGGGCCCTGGAGCTTGATGGGGGGGCCTGTATACCTCCGGGGCTGCTGCTGTATATATATATACTCGCTTATAAGCCGAGGGGGGACTTTTCAGCCCAAATTTTGGGCTGAAAAACTCGGCTTATAGGCGAGTATATACGGTATTTTCTTTATTTTTGCAGCTTCCCCGCACCCGAACTGTAACACGGACTTCCCAGGAAATCTGTGTTCGAGATCTGTACCCGTAAAGCTGAAAAAGCAAGTGAGAGCAAGGTGACCTACAAACATGGCTCAAGTTTATATTTATATATATATATAAATATATATAGTCTATAAATTAGAAGCAGCGTGTAATGCTGGTATAGTGCAGAGTGCAATGCGTCCCAGAGGCTCCTTCCAGCCTCAATATACATACAGTTCAGAAAAGGGTTCACAGCACTTCTTTCCAAAGCAAGGTTGTTTATTCCAGCTTAGGCAAACATGGCGACGTTTCGAGCCGTGTCAGCTCTTTATCCAGCCTTTATATAAATATATATATATAAGAGAAAAAAACTGCACAGCACTCACAGACAATGTGAACTGGTGCCAGCAGGGATGCTGGGTCAATATACTAGAAAAAAACCTTGCAGCACTCAGCTACTACCAATGATGTACATATGCTGACAAGCTATATATATATATGAGAAAAAATTTAAAAACTTACGTTTTTTTCAAAAAACTCAAAATCTTATTATTATTATTATTTTTTTTTAATCTGAAGTTCTTAGTACACACATTGGCCAATGTCTGCTTGCTCGTCGACTGCGACAAAGTGACTTCAGGTCCGACGAGTCCTAATGCTGACACCCAAGTCCTCCTTGTTCACCCTACCCCACTACTAAGTGGGCGGACACCATCTAGACCCTAGATCACCTGTAGGCAACGAGGGTGCACATTGCAGTAATGGAGCCAGCCACTCCACACGATACAAAAGAGAAAAAAACTGCACAGCACTCACAGACAATGTGAACTGGTGCCAGCAGGGATGCTGGGTCAATATACTAGAAAAAAACCTTGCAGCACTCAGCTACTACCAATGATGTACATATGCTCACAAGCTATATATATATGAGAAAAAAATCTTATTTTTTTTTTATTTATTTTTTTTAAATCTGAAGTTCTTAGTACACACATTGGCCAATGTCCGCTTGCTCGTCGACTGCAACAAAGTGACTTCAGGTCCAACGAGTCCTAACGCTGACACCCAAGTCCTCCTTGTCCACTTTGTCGCAGTCGACGAGCAAGCAGACATTGGCCAATGTGTGTACTAAGAACTTCAGATTTAAAAAAAATAAATAAAAAAATAATAAGATGAAGTTTTTTGAAAAAAAACGTACGTTTTTAAATTTTTTCTCATATATATATATACCGTATATACTCGTGTATAAGCCGACCCGTGTATAAGCCGACCCCCTACTTTTGCCCCCAAAACCTGGGAAAACCTATTGACTCGTGTATAAGCCGAGGGTGGACTCCAGCACAGGTATACAGCCCCCAGCAGTGTGGTATACAGGCCCCCCAATGGTAGTATACAGCAGCCTCCCAGTGTAGTATACAGCAGCAGCCCCAGTGGTATATACAGCAGCAGCTCCAGTAGTTAGTATACAGCATCCCCAGAGGTATATACAGCCCCAGTGGTAGTATACAGCATCCCCAGAGGTATATACAGCCCCAGTGGTAGTATACAGCATCCCCAGTAGGTAGTATACAGCAGCCCCAAAGGTATATACAGCAGCCCCAGTGGTAGTATACAGCAGCCCCAGTGGTAGTATACAGCAGCCCAGTGGTAGTATACAGCAGCCCCAGAGGTAGTATACAGCAGCCTCAGAGGTATATACAGCCCCATTGGTAGTATACAGCAGCCCCAGAGGTATATATAGCCCCAGTGGTAGCATCCAGCAGCCCCAGAGGTATATACAGCCCCAGTGGTAGTATCCAGCAGCCCCAGAGGTATATACAGCCCCAGTGGTAGTATACAGCAGCCCCAGAAGTATATACAGCCCCAGTGGTAGTATACAGCAGCCCCAGAGGTATATACAGCCCCAGTGGTAGTATACAGCAGCCCCAGAAGTATATACAGCCCCAGTGGTAGTATACAGCAGCCCCAGAGGTATATACAGCCCCAGTGGTAGTATACAGCAGCCCCACAGGTATATACAGCCCCAGTGGTAGCATCCAGCAGCCCCAGAGGTATATACAGCCCCAGTGGTAGTATACAGCAGCCCCACAGGTATATACAGCCCCAGTGGTAGTATACAGCAGCCCCAGAGGTATATACAGCCCCAGTGTAGTATACAGCAGCCCCAGAGGTATATACAGCCCCAGTGTAGTATACAGCAGCCCCACAGGTATATACAGCCCCAGTGGTAGTATACAGCAGCCCCACAGGTATTTACAGCCCCAGTGGTAGTATACAGCAGCCCCACAGGTATATACAGCCCCAGTGTAGTATACAGCAGCCCCACAGGTATATTCAGCCCCAGTGGTAGTATATACAGCCCCAGTGGTAGTATATACAGCCCCACTGGTAGTAGATTGCAGCCCCAGCGGTAGTATACAGGGCCCCAGCAGTATATACAGCCCCAGTGGTATATACAGCCCCAGTGGTAGTATATACAGCCCCAGTGGTAGTATATACAGCCCCAGTGGTAGTATATACAGCCCCAGTGGTAGTAGATTGCAGCCCCAGCGGTAGTATACAGGGCCCCAGTAATCCACGGCCCCCCCAGCGTCTCTCCGGTCACCTGAAAAGCAAACTATACTTATCAGTGTCCGCTGTCCGCGCCCGCTCGCCTCTGCCGTGACAGTGCCGTCTGCGATCCTCTTTCTTCATGCGGCGTCTTCCGGTTTCCTGTGCTCGTCGCAGGGAATGACGTCATTCCCTGCGACGAGCACAGGAACCCGGAAGACGCCGCATGAAGATGGAGGATCGCAGACGGCAGACCGGGCAGAGGCGAGCGGGCGCGGACAGCGGACACTGATAAGTATAGTTTGCTTTTCAGGTGACCGGAGAGACGCTGGGGGGGCCCTGGATTACTGGGGATGCGGGGGCTGCTGTATACCGATGTATACATCGGTATGTACCGATGTATACATCGGTATACAGCACTGACTCGCGTATAAGCCGAGGGGGGTACTTTTCAGCCCAATTTTTGGGCTGAAAAACTCGGCTTATACGCGAGTATATACGGTATATATAGCTTGTCAGCATATGTACATCATTGGTAGTAGCTGAGTGCTGCAAGGTTTTTTTCTAGTATATATATATATATATATATATATATATATATACATACTGTATGTGTTTGTATTTATATATATGTTTTCAGATCTGTGTGAGTGTTTGTATGTGAGTGTGCACTATACGCTTGTATGGATATTCAGTGCTAAGAATAATTGAGTACAGCACAAAAGAACTTTCCTTTGAGAATAATTTGTTATGGCAACCTGCAAAATACTTCCACAAATGTGGCCGTTGATTGAAAAGCGGATTTGATATTTTATGCACCCTCACAAAAAAACAGGTAACTACAGATAAGTCTAGTTATTCATTAAACAGGTGCCCAGTAAACAGTTGATTATAAAAGGGTGTTACTTAACAAAGAACACCCCTTACCATTTGATGCAGTTAGTAATGGCACCACTTGAGAGAGAAATGTCACAATACCTGAGAAAGAAAATAATTTCTTTAAACAAAAAAGGAAAGGCTACAAGAAGAACAACAAAGCTTTACTTATCAGACAGAATGATGGTGCAAAACTGATGCAAGTAATTTAAGAAATATGGAACTACGACCATCTCACAGAAACAACCACAAAATTAACACTTAAACAAGAGCGTCCTATTATTAGAAGGGTTGAAGAAAATAGACATGCAAGTTCACTGCACTTAGTTAAAGAACTAGAAAGCTAAACCTAGATGAGAGTTTCTTCTGACACAATATGACAGTGATGTTAAACCTTTTGAGCTCAGTGTGTCAAAATTCGTGAAAAATCAGGCATAACTCGGGTGGTGTGTCACTTCTAGAAAAAAAACAATTTTGTGATATTTGTAGCTCTAATAACACAAAGTAATATGTTTAATATACTGCATGTACTGTATTTATTAAGAAAGCAGAAACAAATTTTTTACCTTACCTTAGTGACTTTTTTGTTTCTGAATTTCATTTGCTAAATCTTCAGTCAATAATGGCATACATCTCGTTCCATATCTCTTGAAAGGGTTGGCTGCTGCTTCTACCACTGCCTTTATTTAATGATGTTGTTTTATTTTTTTGGGTTCTCCATGAGGGGGGCCGTGACAGGAGGTAGATAGCCTGTAAGCCCTACAGGCATTTAGAAGTTAACTAGAGTCTCAGGTGAGGTGCTCTATTCCCCAGAGTTGCTGAGCAGCAATTGTGTTGGGGAACAGTGGCAGCACAGTGAGGTTTTGTCAGCGTTAACTGTCTGTAATGGGGCATTTGTCATGCTTCTGGGGGATGGCGCCCTAGAGTGGACCCACTGGGCCATGGTACTGAACTCCCCTGGGTGAGCTGATACTAGTTTACCCAACCCCTATACAGGGATTGTCAGGGGCAAGCCCAGGGGGTCTAAATAACACGGCTGCTAGTACCAGGGGTCGGCTCGTAAGGTTAGCCTATGCTATGGCACAGCTAAGGATTGCGGGTAACGGTACAAGGCTAAGAGGGCAGGAATGGTGCTTACTGGGGAAGAGCACAACTAAGGTTCCAGGTAACAGGGTACAAGGCTAGGAGAACAGGAAATGCTCTACCGGAGGAGAGTACAAGGAAGGCCTGACCAACAGTCATCAAGGTCAGCAAACTAACTTAATAATCAGGCACCTCCCATCAGTAGAGGTGGCCTGATATACCAGAGGAAGAGCAGCTATTGGTCAAGGGGAGTGTCATGTTGAACCGTGCCGGCCCCTTGAGTCACAGGGGAGGAGTGCACCTAGTGCACCGCTGATTGGTCACATGAATACAACCATTGTAATACGCTCATGTGTGACCCTGGTGGTCAACTGACAGGAAGGGAACCCGCCGACGGCTCCGATACATAATATGCCTGGACTCTGGATGCCCGTTCGGCAGAGGAGCAGAGGATGCCGACCCGGGAAAGGTGAGCTGGGGAGCGGTGCCAGGGGACCTAACAGTACCCCCTCCCTCACGCCCCCCTCCTCCGAAGGCGCGCTAAGAACCTCGCCAGAATGTGTGCCGCATCAATGTTCTCCCGTGGCTCCCAGGTCCTCTCCTTAGGACCAAAGCCAACCCAGTCAATCAAGAAGAGGGTCTTGCCTCTACTCTTCTTCATGGCAAGGATGTCCCTGACCTCATAGACATTCTCAGAGCAGAGAGGCCGTGGCACGGTGCTGGAGGATGAATGGAAGCGATTAAGCACCACCAGTTTCAACAACGAGACATGAAAGGAGTTGGGGATGCAAAGTGAGGCAGGCAGTCTCAACTGGTAGGCAACGTTGTTGATGCATCCAAGGACTTCGAAAGGACCGATATAACGCAGCTCTAACTTGTAGGATGGCACCTTCAGCCTGACGTATCTGGAAGAAAGCCACACTTTATTGCCTGGGAGATAAGACGGTGCATCTAAGCGTCTCTTATCGGAGTGTATCTTCATCCTGCAGGAGGCTTGTGTAGGGGCGTCTCTGGTTTCACCCCAGATCTTGGAAAAGTCCACGATAATGCATTGGCCGCCGGGTTGCTGGACGCTGTGGAGAACAGAAGAGGTAAACCAGGATGTTGCCCGAATACCACGATAAAAGGAGATTTAGCTGACAACTCACTAGAGTGATTGTTGTAAGCGAATTCCGTATAAGGAAGGAGACTGGTCCAGTTATCGTGATGAGCACTGGTGAAGTGCCGGAGGTAGGTGGTGAGGACTTGATTAACGTGCTCCACCTGCCCGTTGGACTGTGGATGATAAGCCGAGGAGAAGTCCAACGTGATATCCATTTGCTTGCACAGCACCCTCCAGAACCGGGAAGTGAACTGAACTCCCCTATCAGACACGATATGACGAGGAAATTCATGGAGCCGGAAGATCTGTTCGATGAATATCTTGGCTAACTCAGGAGCGAATGGTAGACCAGGCAAAAGAACGAAGAGGGTCATTTTAGAGAAACGATCCACAACTACCCATATGACCATACAGCCGGAGGAGCAGGGAAGATCTGTAATGAAATCCATAGCTGTGTGTTGCCAAGGAGCCGGGTGAGGCAGTAGACGTCCAGCCGGTAACTCTCTGGACACCTTATTTCTAGCACAGGACGGACATGAAGCAACAAAGTCATGGACGTCTTGATGGATAGTAGGCCACCAATAGTGACGAGAGATCAAAGAGAGAGACTTCTTAACTCCTATGTGACCCGAAATTCTCGAAGAGTATCCCCATGCCAGGACCGCCTTCTTCTGATCCTGTGCTACGAAGGTCTTCCCCGGCGGAAGTCCAACTACACGTAATGGTACATTTACACGCCCCTACCGAAAGGTAGAAACCGGCAGGTGTCGGAGACAATTGTACCTTTTACCTTCAAAACACCGCGTAGTGGCGGCGTGTAATTCAGGTTGTACCTCCCTGTCTCTTTGGATACCTGTCTTTCAGCCGTGCTGAAAAACAAGCAGGTATAAACCCTATGCCGGATCGGAGGGAGGCTAACCGGGTATCCATGGACTCAAGACAAGCCACTATATGGCTCCGACTCTCCCGAATATAAGCCAGCTCCTTTTGCGCCAAGAACGAGGTACCAGCGGGATCCATGGCCTGATTATTCTGTCACGCTTCCGGGGGAAGGCGCCCTAGAGTGGACCCACTGGGCGGTGGTACCAAACTTCCCTGGGTGAGCTGATACTAGTTTACCCAACCCCTATACAGGGATTGTCAGGGGCAAGCCCAGGGGGTCTAAATAACATGGCTGCTAGTACCAGGGGGGCGGCTCGTAAGGTTAGCCTATGCTACGGCACAGCTAAAGATTCCGGGTAACTGTACAAGACTAGGAGGGCAGGACTGGTGCTACTGGGGAAGACTACAACTAAGGTTCCGGGTAACAGGGTACAAGGCTAGGAGAACAGGAGTGGTTCTACCGGAGGAGAGTACAAGGAAGGCCTGACCAACAGTCAGCAAGGCAGAAGCAAACTAACTTAATAATCAGGCACCTCCCAACAGTAAAGGACATACCAGAGGAAGAGCAGCTATTGGTCAAGGGGAGTGTCAGGTTGAACTGTGTCGGCCCCTGGAGTCACAGGGGAGGA
>JARQOC010000001.1:348831577-348867650 GCA_033576535.1 Allobates femoralis
AGAAGCTGTCTAGAGAGTCAACAGCCTCAGTAGTCCAAGAGGAAAAGTCAGTATCCCTCTTAGTCGCATCAGTAAAAGGTTTAGCTATTACTGATAAATTCTTATTGCAGATGAAGAATTTCACATTCAGTCTCAAACACCATCCCCAGAGTTCTGAATAATGTAATACTGAAAACGTCCCTCCTGCAGCAGAGATGCAGATATACCGTTGTGGCCATGCTGCATGCCCCCGTCCTCCCTCACAGCTGTCCATGTGCTCATCTGCTGTCTTGCACTCACGGGATCTGTGCACACCAAGCAGGTCTCCTGGGGAGTGCACTTAAGGTGCATTTCTGCGCTCCTGCCCTGCACATATAGGGCCAGTGCTCCATTATCACAAGGTGTTCCTCAGCCTATGGCTAAGAGGCACTAGGTATTTACAGTACCCCCCCATTAGGTGAAATGCCTGATCAACATCATTATTTAGACAGTGTCCTGTCTACCCAGCTAGTTGTCACCTCCTGTCTGCATCTCCTATCCATATGTCCTGCTTTCCCATAACTGTCTGTCTTGTCATGCCCACAGTTCCTGCCTGCACCTGCCATCCTGTCAACCATTGTTGCACCTGCCTACATCAGAGACTGTGCCCATATCCATTCCTGTGGTACTTGCTTATACCAGATTCTGTGTCTGCTTTACCAGAGACTGTGCCTGAGTCCATCTGTACCCTGGGGGTCTGCTGCTACAGCTCCCTCTATGGTCCAGTGGGTTGGTTCACATATCCACGCTCAACTCCTGTGAGTGTTATGGTGGGTTTACACACACCAATCATTGTGTCCAATATCTGAACAGATCTCTGGTTGCAGTGAAATCATGGACACATAGTTCCATTTTGTGGCTGTGTACAAATGGTGCAAAATGTCCATGATTTCACTGCAACCAGAGATCTGTTCAGATATTGGATACAATGATTGGTGTGTGTAAACCCACCATAAGAGAATATGTCTGGGAGAAGAGATCTCAAAGATGCTAGGGATTTAGATAAACTAGTAAAACCAAAATTCCCCCAAGACTTAACATTCCACGTCACACAATTAATGGTAGGATTATACCTAAACTAGCTGTGAGCCCGATGCAAATGCATCGGGATTCTAGAACGTGCATAAATTTGCTTATAATAGTTATAGCTGGTCTGAGTACTTTTTGGGGGGGTGTGAGGACTTTTTGGGGGGGTGTTGAATACTTTTTGGGGGGTGTTGAATACTTTTTGGGGGTTGTTGAATACTTTTTGGGGGGTGTTCAATACTTTTTGGGGGGTGCTCAATACTTTTTGGGGGGTGTTGAATACTGTTTGGGGGGGTATTAGATTAATTTTTTTAATTTAATTAGTTAATGTAATTAATATATTAATTTTATATATTATTTTTTTTGTTGTTTTTTATTATTATGTTTTATTTTATTGTGTATTATTTATATTATTTATTTATTTTATTTTTTAGTATTTTTATTATTATTAAAGTTAAAAAACCGCACTTGCTGCACCTGCCGCAAGTCCCCCTATACTTTCTATGGGGATTACCGGGTCATTCCATGTCAAGTGAACCAATGATTATTACCTCTATATTTTTAATTCTTTTGAGATTTTGTTATTTGATAATAGCATGTCAGACAATGCAAAATGTGAAGAGAAATTTTTTTAAAAAATTTATTTTTTTTTTAAATGATTTTCAAAGTTCGGAAAAAGTGTGAATTTCGCTGTTGCCTGCCTTTACGTTTCTCCTCATAACTAAGGCTAGGAATAAGATAGAGAGACAAAATAAACACCATTCTACTCAGAACTATACAGGCTTTCACCAGATATGTCACAAGAGGATCTTTGTTAATATTTTACCCATGTGATCGCAAGCGCAAAACTTTAAAACGTGTTTCCGAAAAATCGGCGCGCTTTAAATATTTCAAAAACTGCCCATGTGTCTGCTTTGCTCTTAGCCACATCTGTACCAAATTTCAAGTTGGGATCGCAATGGGATCATATTTTAACATATTTTACTATTAATAGCGTCAATGGGTCATTCCATATCAAGTGATCTAAATATGAATATTTTTTTTTACCTGACGTCTTTAGATTTTTTTTTTTTTTTTCCTTTATGAAGTACTACTTTAGTTAATTACAAATTAAAAGTTTGGAATTTTTTTCTTCATCAGTTAATTTTTTACAGATTTTTAAAGTTTAAAAAAAGGGTGAATTTTGGCCTGGTACGACTTTAAATTTTTTTATCTCGGGCTAGAAATAAGATAGAGAAACAAAATAAACACCATTCTACTCAGAACTGTCCAGGCTTTCACCAGATATGTCACAAGAGTATATTTGTTAATTTTAATTTTTTACCTATGCGAATGCAAACGCAACATTTTGAAACGCATTTCCGAAAAAAACATTTTAATAAAAATTTTCCAAAACTGCCCATGTGTCTTTTATGCTCTTAGCCACATCTGTACCGAATTTCAAGTTGGGATCGTGATGGGATCATATTTTAAAATATTTAACTATGGTTAATCTCATTTTTATTAAATTTTGAAAAAACATATGAAAGACATACATTCAATCTTTTAACAAAATCTTGAGACATATAAAATATACAAAAAGAGAATTCACAAAGTTATTAGTAACTTTAAGATAAGCTGCAAATTTACTTTTGCGCTTATCTCTGGTGCAATATATACTACAATCTAAATATAATTCCAAACACTCAAGTATACAACCTTTCTCAGGGTTTTGAGATGTTCTGATGTCAAGGGGACAAGCAGCCCCAGCAGAATGATTTTTATTACTTGGCCCCTTCTAACAGGTTGACCACGTAAGTGGGTCATTACCCGTTGAGGCCTAGTTGGAATAGTCTATCGACTGGTGTACCGGAAAGGAAGGCCGAAATATTAATGATCTACTCACAGCTCAGAGTTTTCTATACCTGTCTAATGTTCACTAGAATTCTGAAGGTATAGGCGTAGAAAGGAAATACCTAGACTGAATGTATCAGATGGGAAGAAAAGAGAGATAGAAAAGAAGAGAGAGAGAGAAGAGAAACAAAAACCATTAGAAAAAGTTATACTGGGAAGAAAAGCCACGTAAGAAAAAAAGAAAAAAAGGAGGGGGGGGGACGGGTGAGGTATGGGAAGGAGAAAGGGTACTCATCCCACTGGCTCCCCATCAGCCAGAGGTCGAGCCATATTATCTGTGCTGGAAAAGAAACTCCTAAATTCTGCAGAGTCGTGAAAAAGAATCCATTCAACCCAAATCCCTAAGAATTTGTTCCGAGATCCCGACGCATCTGCTGCGAGCTCCTCCATTCGATATGTGTCCATCAATTCTTTGAACCAATCAAGTAGAGATGGAGCCCGGCTTGATTTCCAGAACCTCGGGATCACAGCACGAGCAGCCGAGATGCAAAAGCGGAGAATATCCCTCTTCTGTAGCCCAATAGGACCTGGAAAAATGGATAACATTGCCGATTCTGGGCAGCATTCGGCTTGTTTACCTGTTATCCGGGCGTATGCATTGAAAACCTCAGACCAGAACCGCCGGATTTCCCCACAACTCCACCAAATGTGTATCATTGTACCCTTCTCTTCCCCACAGCGCCAGCAGGTATCAGGGGTTCCAGGGAACATGAGTGTCGTCGGGCACAAGTACCATCTAGTGAGCAGCTTATAGCTTCTTTCTTGTGCAGAACAAGCGCTAGCTAGTGAGTGAGTAAATATAAAGCATTTCTGCCAATTAGCTTCTGAAATGCTACACCCCAATTCCCTCTCCCAAGCACGTTGGAAGTAAAGGGTGCCCTGCTCTCTCATGGACCCTAAGGCCTGGTATAGAAATGATATTTTGCACCTCGGTGGAGCCTCCAGTTGGAATAACCTCTCCAATACGTTGGGCGTCAATCTTACCCTGCAAGAGTGGTCAGCTGAATATAATTATGCTCTGTATTGGAGAAATTCGAATCACTTAAGAGGTCTCGTAGGTTCTTTGAGTTGTAGCTCTGCCATCGGGGGCAAACCACCACTGGACAGAGTCTGTCCTACTCGGGTGTCATCCACAATCCGCCAACATAAAAATCTCTGCCTGTCAAATCTGGGTGGGAAAGATGGGTTGGAAAAAAGGGGAGTCAAAGGGCTAAGTCTGTCGTTTAAGCGGAGGGTTTTCGTCACTAGGTGCCATACCTTCAAGGTGTTTCTGGTCATGTCTGTCAAAGGTACTAGGTCTGTGGAGTCTTTAGGGGAAATCCAAAGCAGGTGTTTCAGCGGAATCCCCAAACCCTCTTGCTCCACCCCTACCCATTTCTTGGAGGACGCATGATAATGCCAATCTAGAGCTCTAACAAGAGAGGAAGCCTCAAAGTACGCTCGTATGTTGGGTAGTCCAACCCCTCCTCTGGTCTCGGGCAAGGATAGGATATTCATTCGCAATCTGGACCTCTTGCCCCCCCAGACAAATCTAAGGATCATAGATTGCATTTTGGAGAGGAAACCTCTATCCAATAGAACAGGAACTGTCTGAAAAGTATATAAGAGTCGGGGCAAGACATCCATCTTGACTACGTTTATTCTCCCGAACCAGGATAGCTTTAATTGTCTATAGGAGGTAAATGCCGATTCCGCGTTAGTCAAAAGGGGTTGATAATTTAAATTGAATATTTGTTTAAGATCTTTTGGTATAAGGACTCCCAAGTACTTAATGGCTTCTACTTTCCATTTAAATGGGAACTGTTTAGATAGATGAGAAACCAATTCTCCAGGCAAAGAAATATTGAGTGCCTCGGTTTTGGAGCAATTCACTTTAAAGTTGCTCAATTGTCCGAACCGTTCAAACTCCATTAAGACCGAAGGGATGGAGACCAGGGGCTGGGAGATGTAAAGTAGCAGGTCATCTGCAAATAAGGCTAATTTGTGATGATTCTGTCCCAGCTTGACCCCATGGACGCATTCATTGGACCTAAGTGCAAAATATTTAACTATTATAGTGTCAATTCAAAAGTCACCAAGAACACAATCAGTCATTTTTTCACAATTGCCCGTCAATAGTTTGAATTTGATATAAAGAAACATAGTCTTGTAACATCTCAAATGAAAGCTGTTACCGTTCTGAGTAAAATGACGCCTCTCCCACTTCATTATCTTATTTCTAGCCTGAGATAAAAAAAATTAAAGTCGTACCAGGCCAAAATTCACCCTTTTTTTAAACTTTAAAAATCTGTAAAAAATTAACTGATGAAGAAAAAAATTCCAAACTTTTAATTTGTAATTAACTAAAGTAGTACTTCATAAAGGAAAAAAAAAAAAAAATCTAAAGACGTCAGGTAAAAAAAAATATTCATATTTAGATCACTTGATATGGAATGACCCATTGACGCTCTTACTAGTAAAATATGTTAAAATATGATCCCATTGCGATCCCAACTTGAAATTTGGTACAGATGTGGCTAAGAGCACAGCAGACACATGGGCAGTTTTTGAAATATTTAAAGCGCGCCGATTTTTCGGAAATGCGTTTTAAAGTTTTGCACTTGCGATCACATGGGTAAAATATTAACAAATATCCTCTTGTGACATATCTGATGAAAGCCTGGACAGTTCTGAGTAGATTGGTGTTTATTTTGTTTCTCTATCTTATTTCTAGCCCGAGATATGATAGAAAATGTAAAGCCATACCAGGCCAAAATTCGCACTTTTTTAAAACTTTAAAAATCTGTAAAAAATTAACAGATAAAGAAAAAAATTCAAAACTTTTTTTTTGTAATTAGATAAAGTTGTTCTTCAGATAGAAAATTTTTTTTAAAAATCTGAGGACGTCAGGGAAAAAAATATTCATTTTTGGATCACTTGACATGGAATGACCCTACCGCAACCGCGCCGCAACCGTTACACTTGCGGCGCGGTTGCGGTAATCCCCATAGAAAGTATAGGGGTACTTGCGGCAGGTGCGGCGGCTGAGGTAGCAACTCGCAATGGCCTCGCGGCCATTGCTCGCGCTACCTCAGCGGTAATTCATGAGCCTAATGAGCGGCTGAACCTGTGGGGATGAGTGCTTTGCTGGGCTAAACCTGAATGGTGCACAGGGGGTTAATCACATGTCAGGTCTGTGTGTGAGTGAAGATGTGCTGATTGACTCACTGGGTTGCAGCTGGGAGTGAGTAGGCTGGATAGGAACCTGCCAGGTGTCTGAGTGAGGAGAGGACGATTCAGAAGTTCAGAGCACTGCCATGTGAAGAGGTGCTGGAAGTGATCCGTCCTCAGTGGGTAAGTGATGGGAGCCTACCAGCTGATGTGTGCATGGCAGCCAGTGTCCAAGGGCCAGGCGGTCACAGCTGACTTTGGGCCATTGAGGGGGGGGGGTCTGTGCGGCCATTGAGAGTAGTAGTAGTAGTAGTAGTAGTAGTAGTAGTAGTAGTAGTAGCTCGCATGGATCCCCATTCAAAGTATAAGGGGACTTGCGGCGGCTGACGTAGCGACTCGCAATGGCCTCGCGGCCATTGCTCGCGCTACCTCAGTGGTAAATCGCTAACTGTGTAGCCGGGCCTCTGGTTCTATTTTCGGCCAGCGACTCGCAATGGCCGCTTCGCGGCCATTGCTCGCGCGTGGTGACATCACAGCGTGACATAGCCACGGCGTTTTCGGGGTCCGACACGAAAATGCCTACGGCAATTATATAGTAGATAGGGCATACCAAATAGCTGCTATTGAAGGAAACACCACTAATGAAATAGACTCTGTGTGTAAAAGGGGCGTAACTACAACAGGTGCAGGGGTTGCAATTGCACCAGAGCCGTAGAGCCTAGGGGGCCCCAAAAGTCCTTTTGGCTTATAGAAAAAGACTAATGTTATCAAAGGCTTGCAATAATTGGAGGCCTTGTTGGAGCTTTCGCATCTGGGCCCATGAGCTTCAAGTTATGGCAGTGGTTTGTAACACTCCCAAACTCATGCACACATTCTCAATCTTAGAAGTAACATGACTTTGGGTAAGTGGAGAATTTATTGCAAGAATTATGTGCAGACACTTGAATGACCAAAAGTTGAAACTGTATACCAGCACTTGATAGCAAAATCACTGTCAATCAGATATAAAGTGGTAATCAAAGATTCTTTTAAAACAAAACGCAACAGTATACATGAGGGATAACTTCAAACCTTTAAAACCAGTGTCCCTACATATGGTTTTCTAAATATATAAATGAGCTATTAAGATCCACGGACCTGATATGGGTCTCCCTGAGCTTTTGCTTTTAGAGCTTATTTTAAAGGGAACGTACCATGTGCAAAAACATTATTATCCTGCAGATATCGGGTTAATCTTCAGGTAATAGCATTCTAAACCTGTCTGATGACTGCACATTAAACCCTGCTGTTGAGAGGAAATTACCTATAATCCTTCTGGCATCATTCTGATTTCAGTCATGGGGATGGTACTGGCACTGGTTGAGTCACCGCTCTGTGTATAGAGAATGGCATCTGTAACTGTAAGCCCCACACTGACTGACAATCGTTCAGCATTAGACCCGGCTGTCAGGTTAAGAATGTTTTTGCATATGGCAGGTTGCCTTTAAAGATTATATAATTTTCTCTTTACTCTAAAGAATTCATTATTGTATTTGAAAGACGGAATCACTACATGACCCATTCAACTCCAGCATAGACAGAAACAAGTCAGTGATCCAAGATCGATTCTCTCCTTGGACTCTCTACAGAACCCAATTTGAATAGATTTTCTTGCTTCAATTAAATGTATTCTTATCCATAAGATATCTGCCCAAAGGCTCTGCCAGTTAGGCGGCCGTCACACGCACAGATATCTTTAGCGATATTGTAAGCGATCACGTGCACGCGCAATCGCTTACAATATCGCTCACATCGCTGGTGAGATGTCACACAGACAGACTCACCAGCGATGCGGAGCCGCGATCTCGCTCGTTACTATGGTACACATCGGGTTACTAGGGCCGCGCGTCGCTTAGTTACCCGACGTGTACCATAGTTACCATCTCCCAGCATAGGCTCTGCCGCTGGGAGATCGCTCATCGTGGTGTTATACACCACGATGAAGCAGATCGTGGCATCGTTCATCGCTAGATCTGAGAACCGAACCTCAGATCAGCGATGTCACGATCAAGCGATTTAACATCGTAAATCGCTTGATTACATGCAACGATATCTTGCCCGATATCGCTTAAGCGATCAAAAAGGAGATCGCTTAAACGATATCGGGCAAGATATCTGTGCGTGTGACGGCCGCCTTACATAGCTTCTTCCAGGGACAATGGAGAGGGATTATAAACCATCATATCTCGTATCTGACTAGAAAGACTGGATAATCATCAGGCAGAGAAAATGACCAAGACTGATGATCTCCACAGAGCAATGATAGAATAATTCACACTCATTGACTCTTTCCTCTGGATGAGGCAAGACGAAGCTGAAAATGCAACTTGCATGACGAAAGATGGAAAACTTACTTCGGTCCCCATCATAAAAAAATGCATTGGATCTTGAACCCAGCAGAGCTTTGCAGCAAGCAGCTATGTTATCATCTCTTGGCTTCTGACGTCACACACTTTCCAGTACTGAACCTCGTGGTTTTCAAGGCCTTTAAAAGCATAAAATTAATAACAAACATTATGATTATACTTACTTGTCCAGCGACACGTCCTCCCGTCCTGCTGTCTCCCAGCCACTTCTGCTTTCGGGGCTGCTCATTGACTTCCAGCGGTATTCACTGCACTCAGCAGTCTTCGGCTTATTACGGCAGTATTCGTGCGGTGACATCAGGGTTCACCCACGTTCATGGCCCAAGCTATGAACTCGGGTGAACTCTGACTGTCACTGTCAGGATCAGTCTGCTTCTCGCTCTGCATAGACGCTTGTCTATGCAGAGCGATGTGGCAGAGATGACATTGCTATCCATGTGGACTACGTTGGACGGAGGATTTTTTTTTTATAATAAAGATGGGTTCTCTAAATGTTTTTTTAATTTTATTTTTAATTAAAAAAAATTCTCTGTGTTGTGTTTTTTTATGTTTACTAGAAATTCATGGTGGTCATGTCTATTACTGACATGTCCCCATGAATTTTGGGCCTAGGGTAAGCTGACAATACAAAGCTGGCCCCAACTCCATTATTACCCAGCGAGCCACCCGGCGGCAGGGCCGCCAGAAGAGTTGGACACAGTGCCAGAAGATGGAGCATCTTTGAACGCCCTATTTTCTTGGGTGCCTGTGGACTGCAATTCAAAGTAGGGGAGTAGAAGGCTTGGGCCACACTGCACTGCAGATTCCAACCCCCAAATTAAAAAAAAAATTATGTGTGATTCGCCATATTTTTGTATACCAGCCAGGTACAGTAGGCAGGTACGGGCTGCCCCAGCTGCATATTTGAACCTGAATGGAAACAAAAATATAGGGAAGCCCTTTTATTTAATTACTTCATGAATGTCATGAAATAATTTAAAAAAACGATGTAAGCTTCAACCTATTTTTGGGTCCAGCCAGGTGCAACTAGGCAGCTGGGGGCTGCAATCCGCAGCGCAGGGTAGCTCAAGCTTTCTGGGCACCCCGCTGTGAATTGCAGTCTGAAGCCGCCCCAAAAAATGTAGCATTCATAAAAGCACCATCTTCTGTCGCTGTATCTAACTCTTCCAGTGGCCCTGGTGCCCAGTGGCTCGCTGGGTAATAATGGGGTTAGCGCCAGCTTTCTATTATCGGCTGGCCCTAAGCCCGAAATTCATGGGGTCACGCCAATATTAGACATGGTCACCATGAATTTCTAGTAAAGATAAAAAAACACAACAAAAAGAAAAATTTTTTAGAAATCAAACAAAAAACATTTAGAGACTTCATCTTTAATATAAAAAAATCCTTCGCCCAACATAGTCCACATGGATAGCAATGTCAGGTCTGCCACATAGCTCTGCATAGAAAAGCGTCTATGCAGAGTGAGAAGCAGGCTGACACTGACAGTGACAGTCAAAGTTCACCCAAGTTCATGGCTCGGGCCATTAACTCGGGTGAACCCTGACGTCACCGCATGAACACTGCCAACGCCAGCCAAAATTTTCAGAGCATGGAACAGTGGAGTGAATAAACCCAGAAGTTAATGAGTGGCTCCGGAAGTAGATGCGGCCAGGAGACAGCGAGATGGGAGGACACTTTGCGGGACCGGTAAGCATAATTATGTTTATTATTAATTTTATGCTTTGTTTTCCACCCCCCACCCCATCCCATAACTGTAAAATCTAAACTCGGGGTTCAGATGCAAGTTCACGTCATCTCCGGCCCCAAGCTCGAACTTTACGAAAAACTAGCGCGAACCCGTCAATCCCTATCATCGGGGTGTTCGCCTATCACTAGTGAAAATCTCTCTTTTTTTATTAACTGATGCTAGAAATCTTGAAAAATCAAGTTTTTGTGATGAGTTAGCTGTACATGAATGATGGCTGTCAGTTTTGTGGGGGATTTGTGGGCTCTTCTACAACTGATCGTGACTCGGGAAGTCATGTATGACATCTTTGGAAGATATATAACTTTTCTATCTTAATCACCCCTGAACTGAGATGAGGGTATTTGAAAAAATACAGGAGTCATGCTGCTCTAATTCTGCTCTCAAACATTGTGGTACATATTTTGCACACCTGTTTTAAATGTCAGAGATAATTAACTGCATTTAATTTTACTGTCCCCCTTTACTAATGTTTAAAAAAAAAAAAAAAACTTTATATAATGAAACCATACATGTTCTTAGTACACTTACTATACTAATAATTATTATGTGTAGATAGGCCATTATTACCTTATATATCCTCAGTTTAACTATGACAATTTATTTAATCATTGTTGGAAAGTGTTACAGTTTGGACTTTTCTAGTTAATCTGCAGGATTTTACTATGTTGAGAGAAGCATAGTAGCACTTTTTACTTACAAAGTGTTCTTTGATCTCAGTGCTGGCCTTGTTCTTATCAGTGACACATGATCCGTGATACGTCAACCAGTGAGTCCATTTAGAAGTTCTTCCTCTCAAGCTGACTGACTATCTGATGTAATCTATGGATCTGGATAACATCAAATTATGTCTATCGACTCATTTTTCTGGGTTTTTATCTCCAGATGTAGTTAAGCTTTTTCATGGCACCTGAAGATCTGACAATTACATCAGCATCATCAGTTGTTCAAAAAGATGGAGAGGTTTGTCTCTCTGTTGTAATGCACATTGGTTAAAAACAACCTGTCAGTGTGATTTTCCTAATTAAATTTAAGACATGGATGTAATGGGGCTAATATACAGATTAAAATGATACCTTACACAGTGCCCATATTGGACAAACCATCAGCAGACTTGATTTCCGGTGCCATCTCTATGCTGATGACATCTAAACACTTCTCCTGACATCACTCCTGCATTACTACAGGATACCAGAGATTGTCCGCTGACTATACCATCCTGTCCTTCCTCTATCTAAAATTTAATCTGTCAAAAACTAGAATTGTGTTTCCTCCCATACTAAAACTATCGAAATCAGAAATTGCCATTCCCGTTTGCGGTTCAACTACAATGCCCAAGCAGAATGCCCCTTGTTTTGGGAATAGATTTGACTCAAATCTTTTCATCACTCATAATATCCGACCACTCGATCATGTCAACTGCAACATAATGACATCTCTAGAATTTTACTTTTTGTTACATTTGACTCTGCAAAAACTCTTACTGTTGCTCTGATTCATTTCTGTCTGGATTACTGCAACACTCTACTAATCGGTCTTCCTCTCACTAAACTCTTCCCTCTCCAACCTATCATGAATGCGGATGCCAGGATCATATTTCTATCCAACCATTTAACTGATGTGCCACCATGTGCCAGTCTTTGTACTGGTTGTACATCCACTACAGAATTCAATATAAACTTATCACTCTTAAACACAAAGCTCCCCATAGTTGTGCATGGCCCTTCATCTGTCTACCACTCTTTCGTACTCTCCATTTTGCTAATAACTTAAGACTAACATCATGTACAATCCAAAACTCTCATTTTCATATTTAGGACTTCTCTCATGCTGCCCAAATTTTCTCTAATGCTCTACCCCAGACAATCCTATTAATTTACAGTATACACAGTTTTCAAACTAAAAACAGATTTTTTCAGAATCTCTTATAACCTCATTCATTTAACTAACTATCCTCTAATCTCTTTTCCATGCACTCTGTACCTGTACAGGTACTAGCTAGTGTTCGTGTAGTGTTATTTGAATGCCCCTATTTACTATACTGATGGCTTGACCTAACACGACAAGCAGTTCATTTTTCCATTTACCTTTTGTGTTAATCCTATTTCTTCATAGATTGTAAACTTGCAAATAAGGCCCTCACTTCTCTTGCTATGCGTTGAACTGTGTTATTCTGTAATTCTTTTCTTGTCTATTCAAGTACCAATTGAATTGTAAAGTGCTGCAGAACATGTACATATAAATTTACATTTATTAAATGTACATATAAATATAATTCACTAATTTGAAATTAGCGAATGTGAAGCAACATAAGGTACCCACTATAACCAACTCTGTTGTCGGCCTATTCCTTGCCTTTGAGGAGATCAATATCACCGAGTATCACAAAAATATTTATTTTACAGGAAATAAAGCATTTAGTCAAAATGCGCACAAATCAGAGATACATAAGTATCTAAGGTAAAAAAATTTTACCCATTGTTGAACGTGAGTGGGAAAGATATACAGGCTAATATATTATTTGTTTGTAATAAAACAGAGTATTGCCAATTCCACTAGATTCAACTGGCACAGAAGGCGTCAATAACCCTAAAGAAGGAACCTATTACCGCATAGGATTATCACCAGATCCATCACCACAGGTAAAAAAATACATCATATATGGTAAAACCAACCACCACGATACCTTGGTATTAAAAGCTATCATTTTTGTTCCTCAACAGTCAACAGGCCTATTACCCCCTAGGATCCCCATCAGATCCATCACCAGAGGTAAACAGATATATCATAGATGATAAAATCAACCAGCACAATACATTGGCATTAAAAGCTATCATTTCTTTTAAGTCTTGTTGTTTGCAAAACACTGATGTGGATATCGAGAGTTCTTTAGCCGAGCATGTCCTGCGCCAACAAGTGCGTTTCTTGAACACAAATTACATCAGCAGTTTCTTTGTGAATATTCTCCCAGAAGATGGATCTTTTACCTGGCGAGTTCAAACCATTGGCATTTATAGATATAACGTTAATATGCATTGTTAATACTATATACTGCTTTATGTGAAACCATTGCTCCAAAATTAATAACAAACATGAGGAGGACAGACAGGGGGAGGACGGAAAGGGAAACAAATTTGCTTGAATAAACAAATGAAATGTTATCAAATCTAAATTTTTGCTTCATCTTAAGAGGAAGTCCCCTTACAGTTCCAAAATTAAGCAAACAATAAAGAAAATGGAAAAAATTGTTGGAAAGAGAGTGAAAAAAAGACACTCTGTGGGCAACTTTGCCTGGTTTCAACATCGCCATAGAGGCACCAGACAAAGAGTAGAAAGCCGGAAGCAGAGAACGGCTCTCCAGTAATCAATCATGCCGTAAACCAGTCTGGATCCAGTTTTTTCTTTTTCTGTGCCTGAGGAGCTCTTTTGTCATTCGGATACATAGGCTGAATCTTTCAATTCAGCAATAAATCTCTTGCCTTTTCCAGGTGTGTGTAGACAAATATGGAATTGTCCTTTAAGACTTTCAATTTTGTGGGGAACCCTGAATGGTACCTTGTTCTCTGAGGGCTGTAGTATACGGCATATACTCCCTCCTCTGAGCTAACAAGTCCTGCCAACAACCTGCCAAGTCCAGGAACACCTTCAGGTGGGCCAAGTTATCTGGAAGTTTCAGCCTTTTCCTGAGGTCAGCCATAAATGTCTCCTTTATTGTATAGAAATGAATGCAGGTAATAACATCTCGTGATAAATCTGGGTTGAGGACTTTTGGTTTTGGAATCCTGTGTATTCTATCCACAATTAAGTCCTTGCTGTCTGCAGAAGAAATCACCATGTGTATGAAGCTTTGTAGAAGACGTGGCAAGTCTTTGTCAGGAGTAGATTTGTCAATCCCTCTAACGGGAATATTATTCCTTCTGGATCTGTCCTCAAATCCAAGATTTTGTTGTGGATTTGAAAACCTCCTTTTCTAAAGCTCATTAGCATCTAATAGTTCATTATGAGATTTTGTAAGTTCTGCAAGCTTCTGCTCCAGATGATGTATTCTAGTTCCCAAGTGCTTTAGTTCTCCCCTGAACTCTGCCTTAAACTCAGCTATCATTACTTTCAAATCAGCTTGGAGTTCTTGTCTCAGGGACTTAACCAAAGCCTCCATTGTGTTCTGTGTAAGCGGAATATCTGTCTGAGCTTCTGGAACTCCCCCCCCATCCTGAGACTGCCACATGTGAAGAGCAGGAAGAAAGCTGGGGAATGAGAAGCTGTAGCCATGTTGGAGGCGTATTCAGTACCTGGTCTCTGGAGAAGTATGCAGTCACCTTCCTTGAAGATTTCCTTCTTGCTGATTTGCCATGCACCATTGGAACCATTGTATCCTCAGGTCACCAGGTAACTTATTTAGGGCTTCACATGACGGTTTTTCACCTTGTTGTGCCAAGTTAAAGCCGATTTGTGCTGGAGCTCCAGCTCTAAGCAACCTATGCCATTCAAAGCTCGTCCACGCCCCTATTATTATCATTAATTATAACCTTTGTTGAAGAAATCCACTTTGCAATTCGTTAATCGGTATTTGTAGTTTTCTGGTAATCAAGTTTCAGTGCACAAGGGTCATCTCCTCCTTCCTTGGCCCTTCTGCTTGCCTCTGGTGTTTGAATGACAGGTCACTGCTATTTTAGTAACCAACTTCCTGTTTGAAATATTATGATGGCATAGCTCCTGATTGCTTGTATGCAGGTTGATATTCCAGCTGGTCTTCAATAAATTGATGGAGCGTCCATCATATGTACAAATTGAGATCTCAGCTCCGTGACTCCTTTAAAGGTTTCTAGAGATTTACTTGTAGGTAAGGGCTGGATGAATCAGGACTGGTAACAGGGGGTCAAATTTCAAAAGCAAGCACATATTCTCTACTGGTCCCTACTAATTGCTGGTGACCTGAAGTAAGTGTAGATGAAACTCGGGAGGAAGAAATAAGTTTTGGGTTAGAATACAATAAGGTACTAGAAATCTATGAATCTCCTCTTCAGTACTCTCAGACTATGATTGATAATGGAAAATATATATCTCGGCAGCAATCTCCACAGACGGTGCACAGTAATGGAATAGCACACCCAATCGTATGTAGATGAGATACTGGCGCATGTATGCTTTTCAAATCTTCAATTTATTGATGCATAGGTCTTACATGTAAGATAAGATGCGTTTTTGCGATGGCCTTCCGACTTTAACATCGGAAAATAAGGGTACTTATGCCTGGCTGACGTCTTTAGACGTCAGCCAGGAATAAGCCTGTAGCACCCCCGGTGACCGAAAATCTCCGGGGTTCCAGCTACCAGGGGTAGATGAGACCCTGCAAATTAGGAATCGGACAGTTTTTAACCAGTATCGGTAATGTTATGACCGGTAAACAGTGTTTACCAAATGTTACATTACAAAAAAAGTCATCCCCGGAAAAAAAATACTTTCTCTTTCATCCAACATGATCACACATGTCAGATGAAAGAGAAATGCTGCCCCCTTGGGCCCCCAAGACCTCCGGTACCGATAAGCTCTTCCCCATCTCCACCCCTCCCTTGGAGCTCTCAAAATCTCCATGGCGGGTGAGCAAACCCAGCACCTCCCCTGCATCTCTATGCGATCTGACAGGTCAGATCGCATAGGCATGCCATCCCTGTTCCCCCACAGTCCCCTCCAGTTTTCCCCTTAGCGGCATCAGCCTCTCCGAATCCCCCCACCCCAACTTCCCTCTGGTAACCCCTGCCGCCTCCTCACTCCCTCCCACCTCTCTCTTGCCTTCCTCCGTCTTCACACCTCTTCTGTGTGCGCGCACGGATGTCACACAGGGGTTTACTGCAGATCATCATCTCTGTGTGGTCACACATGGGTTAACTGATCTGCATGATGATCTGCATAGGAAATCATCATGCAGATCAGTTAACCCCTGTGTGACCACACACGATGATGATCTGCAGTTAACCCTGTGTGGTCACATGGATGATGATCTGCAGTTAACCCCTGTGTGACCACACAGGGATTATGATCTGCAGTTAACCCATGTGTGAACACACAGGGATGATGATCTGCAGTTAACCCCCTGTGTGAACACACAGGGATGATGATCTGCAGTTAACTCATGTGTGAACACACAGGGATGATGATCTGCAGTTAACCCCTGTGTGAACACACAGGGATGATCTGCAGTTAACCCCTGTGTGACCACACAGAAATGATGATCTGCTTAGGAGATCATCATGCAGATCACAAGTGACCTGAGGATTGAGACCTGTCATGAACTCACTGAGTTCATGACCTGTCATCCTCCTGGCAGGGTGCCTGCTCTTATAACATAGGAGGGACACCCCCCTATGCTATAAGATGGAGAATCATTGCGGGACCGCCCACTGGACTACATCGGACATCACAGAGTAATAAAGATAGGGTCTAAATACGGGTTTTTTCCAATAAAAATATTTTTTCCTGTGTTGTGTATTCTGTACTATTTACTAGAGATTCCAATGGCCGGGTCTAATATTGGCCTGACTTTATGAATCTCGGGCTCAGCACCAGCTGTCAAAACTAAGTTGGCATTAACCCCGTATTACCCAGTGTGCCACCGCTACACGGCAGCTGGAAGAGTTGGATACAGCGCCAGAAAATGGCGCTTCTATGAGTGTGCCGTTTTCTGGGGCGGCTGTGGACTGCAATTTGCAGCGGGGGGGGGAAACAGAAAGTTTGGGCCACCCTACGCTGATGATTTCAGCCCCCAGCTGCCAATTATACCTGGCTGGCCCAAAAATATGGTGAAGCTCCACATAATTTTTTTTATAATTTCAATAAATAATTAAAAAAAAAGGGCTTCCCTGTATTTTTGGTTTCCAGCCAGGTAAAACTAGGCAGCTGGGGTTGGTGGCAGCCCATAGTTGTCTGCTGTACTTGGCTGGCAACAAAAATATGGCGAAGCCCCACGTCATTTGTTTTAAAAATTTAATAAACAATAAAAAAAAATGCAGGAGAGGAGACATCCAGGACACAGTGTCTCCGAATCTTGTGCACATGCCCTAAAAGTGAGAAATTGTGAGAAAAAAAGAATGTTCAATATGACGACCTATTGTTATCAGGATCTGTGAAGTAACTGTGTGTTCAAAATGCTCACTATGCCCCCAGATATAATCCTTGAGGGGTCTAGTTTCCAAAATGGGGTCACTTGTGGGGGGTTTCTACTGTTTAGGTACCTTAGGTATCCGAGATATTCAAGATGGTACCTGTCATCTGTTTCAGCCAAATTTGATTTCCACAATTCAAATAGCACTCCTTCCCTTCTGAGCTGTCCTGTTTGTTCAAACAGCAATTTCTGAACACGTGGGGTATCTGCGTGTTTAGAAGAAACTGGGTCACAAATTTTAGCATCCAATTTGTCATGCCATCCCTCTAAAATTGAATTAATTGATGCTAAAGCAACATTTTTAGGTAAAATACAAATGTATTTCTTTTTTCATTCCACACATTGCATTCATGCCTGTGAAGCACCTGAAGGATTAATAATCTTCTTGAATATGGTTTTGAGTAGCTTGAGGGGTGCAGTTTTTGAATGGTGTCTCTTTTGGGTGTTTTCTATCATATAGGCCCCTCAAAGTCACTTCAAATGTGATGTGGTCCCTAAAAAATTGGTTTTGAAATTTTGATGTAAAAATGAAAAATTGTTGATGAACTTTGAACTCTAACTTCCTAACAAAAAAAAAATATTTTTCTAAAATTGACGTGGGAAATGTTATTTCTTACCTATTTTTGTGACATAACTTTCTAATTTAATGGAATAAAAGTTCAAAAGTTAAAAATTGCTAAATTTTAAAAATTTTCGCCAAATTCAGTTTTTTCACAATAAACGCAAAAAATCATCCTAAATTTACTACTAACATGAAGTCCAATAAGTCACAAAAACACAATCTTGGAATCACTGGGTCCGTTGAAGCGTTCCAGAGTTATTCCCTCATAAACGGACACTGGTCAAAATTACAAAAAATGGTCTGGTCATTAAGGTGGAAATTGGCTCTGCCACTAAGGGGTTAAACAGTTATTCTGTGCTGTCAGAATCCCTTTAATTACCAACAATTCACATTTACAAATATCATAAATCTTCTTTGCAACTCTAAACTGTCATAAAAAGAATGCACACTGACAAAGTTCAGTGAGAGACAGGGTATGTTTCGATACCAATGCTCCAACCTCCACAATAAGAAGAACACTAGATTGGACAGAACTAGTACAGGCAGAAAGAAAAAGAAAAGGGCGCATGTGTAGACACACAGGGCTATTTGTATAAATATAAAAGTGCCAGTGCACTCACCTATAATGGTTGTGTACTTCTACACAACCAAGATTAAACGTGTGGGTGATGGGGCTCCGGGTCGCCTCTTTCTATTAGTGCTGCCGTCCTGCCGGTGTTTGCGTTCACAACTCCGTGCTCCGCGAATTTCACATGATCCTACCGGACCGGATACCGCGTCACCGCAGGTCCTCAGTATGTTTATCCCGGTAATTAGGTAACCGCAGGTCCTCAACCCTCCAGATATGCCAGGCTGCTCCTGCCGCTTTGGCTCCGTAGAGAGAACTCACATAAAAACAATGGTAAAGCGGTCTCAGGGAGCGCCAAAGGAATACTGGACAAATTAGTGGATAAGAACTGAATCCACTAATTTGTCCAGTATTCCTTTGGCGCTGCCTGAGACCGCTTTACCATTGTATTTTTTTGAACCAACATTTTTAGTGAAATTAAAATTTTCCATACAATAAAAGGTAAGCGATTACATTTAAATCATGGTAATGGTTATGGAGTATATAAATGAATACAACTTTGGTGGAACATCAAGATAAAAACCTCAGTAACACATAAGAAAATAAACCCATCCCTCCCCTCCCCTTATGCCTTATTTAAAAGATTATTTTCATTTCGTAATCTGTATCATATTATCGATATTTATTAGCTAATGAAATTAATATCCAAGATTAAGTGCCACATCTCAAAATACCTAGAGTGCCTTTCAAGTCCTCCACAGCGTACCACTCTGTGTTTTTATAGGGAATCATAAATCTCTCTCTATCTCCCCCTCTGAGAAGTTCTTTAATATGTAGGGTTTCCACTTGTGAAAAATTTTTTTGGTCAATTTGGTAGGATTTCTTAGTGTCTCTAAAGATTCCAGGTCCAATGTTTTCCTGAGTGTATTGCGTACTATTTCAACAGAAGGAACAGTCTCACGGATCCAGTGTAGCAGAAGAAGCCTCTTAGCCACTAGAGAGATTGTGTGAAATAAGATATGCAACTGGCCATCTGTGTGAGAACCAACTGAATAGTGGAATAGCCATAGCAATGGGTCATCCCTACCTTCAGCACGATATAATCCCGAGGCCAGGTCCCCCACTTTTTTTCCAATATTTTTGCGACATCTGTACATGACCACATTCCATGTTCAAGATCGGTCAGGGGAGTCTTGCATTTAGGGCAATGCGACAATCTCTCTCTGTTAGTCAAAGAGGTGGGATATTGAAGCCTTTAATTTTTTCGTGCATAAGTCTATACTGAGTATCTCTCCACTTTTCATTTATGATATTTTTTTTATTAAACCCCATCCTGTCAGTAAGTTTTGAGTTAGTTCTGGATCAGCGAAATGTCTCCTCCATATTGAAAATAGTTTATGGGTCCCCAAAGGTCTTAGGGTTTGCTGTAGTCTGTTATACAAGGAGGATATAGACGTGCTTTCAAGTGAAGTGCTCAACAATTCCCCCCATTCACCTCCGTCTATCTCCGCTGAAATATCACGCAATCGGGACAAGAGATGTCGTTGTAATTGTAAACATTGTAGCCATTGAGATCTTGGCAAATTAAATTTGTTTAAAATTTCTTCACCAGTTAACCATCTCTTCTCCCCCACATGCATGAGGTCCCCCAGAGTTTTTATCCCTCTCTCCTTCCATGCTCTAAATAACAAATTGTCAGCCCCTTGTGGGAAGGAAGGAGCAGCCCAAGGGTTCAGGTGTTTAGAGATCTGCCATGAGAGATTCATTTTTTTCTCATTGCCTTCCAAGTTATCACCATGTCTCTGTAGATAGATGTGCATTTGATTCTCAGAGGCAAATCTTTCAATGAGGAATGCAGCAGGGCTGACAGATCCCAAGGTTTTGAGAACTCCCCCTCCAGGCCCACATCAGAGAATTTGGAAGTATTGTTGACCCAATCTAGGACATTTCTCATGACACACGCCAGATTATAGCCCCTAATATCTGGAACTCTCAGTCCTCCCTCCTCTCTGGATTGCATTAGAGTTGTTAGTTTAATTCTTGCTCTTTTGCCTCCCCATAAGAATTTTGAAAAAATGCGGTGTTCAGTCGCCCAACATCTTTATGCTTAAGCAGCATTGGGATTGTCTGGAGGGGATAAAGAAACCTCGCGAAACTAACCGTTTTGATCAGGTGAGATCGGCCCAACAGCGATAGGGAAAGATTTTTCCAGTTCTCAAGTTCCTTTTCTATATTTTTCGATTATTGGTAAAAAAATTTAATTTATATATCAAATCGGGTGATCTGGCCAGCTGTACGCCTAAGTATTTCAGATTATTTTTTGCTACAGGTATTCCATGTAACATGGTTTTGGCTCCGTTGTGTATCCCATTTTTAAGAAAGAGAATTTCGCATTTGTCTTTATTTAACACAAATCCTGATAATGTTCCTATTTTTTCTATGGTGTCTAGGATTTTTTTAAGATCTCTTTGGGAATGTTTTACAAATAAGATAATATCATCAGCGAAAAGGGACAGCTGAACTTCCCTCCCTCCAACTCCAAGGCCTTCATAGATGTTCTGGGTGGTTAGATATAGCGCTAGGGGTTCGATCGCCAAGTTAAAAAGAAGAGGGGACAGTGGGCAACCCTGGCGAGTTCCCTTCTGCAGTCCAAATGTCTCTGACAAAAATCCCGGAGTGCTCACGAATGCCTTCAGGTTGCCGTACAGAGATCTTAAAAATTGACGAAAGGGTCCCACCAATCCTATAACGTCCAGAACCCAATCCAGCCATGACCACCTCACATTATCAAATGCTTTCTCTGCATCTAGGGTGATCACGGCTGGATTCCCCACCTCCCCCTCCCTCCATGTCTAGTTACATTCATCAGTAGCATTGCTTTTCTGATGTTGGTAGTTGTCGATCGTCTTTCACAAAACCTGATTGATGTGCTTGTATTAGTCTAGGAAGAATTGTTGCCAACCTATCCGCTAGAATTTTAGACAGAAGCTTTAAATCTTGGTTTATCAAGGAGATAGGTCTATAGCTAGATGGGTCCAACGGAGGTTTGCCTGGTTTGAGAATCAGTTTAATATGGGCCATATTCATTCTCTCTGGGATCGGAGAGCCCCTCAATATAGAATTATATAATTCCATCAGAACAGGAGAAATCTGTTCTTTCAGGGATTTAAAGAAGGCCCCATTGAAGCCATCAGGTCCCGGTGTTTGCCTGGTTTCAATGAATTAATTGCCATTTCTATTTCATTTGTTGAAATGGGACTATTTAAAAATTGTTTTTCAGCTTCTGTCAGTCCTGGCATATAAATGGTATTCAGCCATGTTTTGTCTGGCTGTATATCCACCTTGCTTTCGCTATATAATGTTGCATAATGTTTACCAAGTATCTGGGATATTTTTTTAGAGTCAGACCAGAGTTTGCCATGTTTGTCTCTGACTGTTAGTATGGAGGAAGGCGGTTGCCTACCCCTCGCCAACTTCGCCAGTAAACGTCCCGCTTTATCTCCATATCTATTTAGTTCTATTTCCATATAATTTCTGTATAAGTCTTCTCTCCTAGCAGCCCACACGTCAAATGACTCTTTTGCCGCCATCCAATTTTCTCTATCTGAGGCATCCATTTACAATTGTTTTTATGTGAGAACTAGTACAGGGTAAGACAAAAACATATTTTATTTCAATGAAAGCATAGATTTACAGGCTTGCAATTAACCACATTTGCAGTCATCTTAGTCAAGTCTGTTATTGGGCTTGCAATCTTAAATATTAATACATTTATATTAATAGCCTTCATACCTAAAAATGTTCTGCAAGGCCATCAGAGACTTTTTATTAGGGTGCCCTCATACTAGCATATGGTATCTTATGCAAGAGCATCAAATATGATATGCTAATGACACTCGGCTCAAGTTCTGCTGCGAACGTGAGCTGAGTGTCATGCTACATGGTCCAATGCTGCGATCGGATCACAGGTTCAGAGATATGAACAGTCTTACGTTTAAATCAGCCCTGCTGGTTTATTGAGCCCTCATAAACAAAAGCATAGTTCATATACACCAACAGAACTTATTAAGACGACTGATTTGTTCCAAGGGTGGGTGTGCCCACATGGCATTTCCCACTTACTCTACCTCTCTGGGATTAGACTCCTGTATGTTACAGACTCTTAGTGGATTGTAGCCTCCTGAACTCAGAGAGTCAACCCAGGTTCTCTATCTGTGGTCTTCAGACCTCGTACCTTCCAGGACACTTGCACCCAAGCACCAAGAGAGATAGTCTCCTTACATTGTGTCTACAGGAAAATGGCATCTGCAGCCCCTTCCAAACACACAGAGAACTTGCTTGCATCACAGACCATGTGACCAGGAGGGAGTTACATTATATAAAATGTTACATACCCATGGAGAGGAATGTGGCCAGCCAGGACCCACCCCAGCAGACAAAATGGCAATGCAGCAAGCCGCTGCACCACAAGGGGCATATCTAGATGTTAGAGGCCTGCACTGGGTACTTTTATCTTGTCAGTTATCCTAGCAGAAATACAGTATCTAATAATTCACTAATCTTGCTATATGATTATAATCACCCCTATTTCTTTTTGTGAGCTAGGAAAAGAATGAGGGAACAAGTCATCTTGTAGATTTAGGCTACATTCACACATATTTTTGATGCATTATTTGCGGATCCATTTTGCATTCAAAAGGAATCATCTTCTGTGTTGAACAGCAAAGTGAATGAAGGGTAAGCACTTGCAGGAAGTTGTGCTGGATGGACAGAGACTGATTGAATTTTGTGACGCGGGGGTGTGGCGCCCCTGTGACCAGGGTGACCACAGGTAAGAACTGCAGCCAGGAGATAGAGACAGTTTTTCACAAACACCTTCATAACACATCCACAGACACAAGATGCAACCCAGAGCCCAGGACTCTAGGCGGGCAAGGGGTGATAGGGCCAGTCACAGTGGGTGGGAGTAGTCAAGGTGACGGACCTGGTACAAAAGGGGAAAACCAGGAAGTAGCAGCAGTAGGCCAGAGGGTGCCAAGCAGCAAAGACCAAGAGTAAAGAGCAGTAAAGAACTGAGCACCGGATCAGTGCAGCTGGGTCCGAAGAAAACAGCAGCAGTGCTAGAGGACGACCGTAGGGAAGGATCCCCTATGTACGCCGTAGTCACACGTGTAGGAAAGAGCCTGGTGATCCCTTGAAACATAGGGACACTGGAAGGCTAGGCTGGGACGAGAGAGTCGGCTCTGAGGTAACCGTAGCTACAGGCCAACTCACAGACATATCGACGGGGAGCTCAGATTCCAAGTATGATCTCCTAACACACGTGCAAGAGGTACAGTGGCATATAGGGCTCAGAGCTTACTACCCACACATAGGGAGAAGCCATATAAGAACCCGAGTCACCTACCATACAGCACACTGGGAAGAGGAGTAGAGAAGAGCCTGAGAGGAATTCAGAAGAGAAGGGTCTAAGGCAGGAAACTGGCTGCAGGGTAGTAACTGGAAGTGAGGAGTTTAACTTGTAAGAGGTTGTACAACTTTGTGAACTGTACTGAGAAGAACTTAAGTAAAACCCGGTGAACCCTGCCAGTGTCTCCAATGTGTGATTCCCTGCATGTTATACTATTTTCCACCCTGTCAGGAGCAGCCCGACCCACAGCGGGCTCATCCATCCGGCTGCAACACCATCCATCCTTTTGGCAGAAGCAAGCAGCAGCGGTGGTCCCCATTGACCACAACCCGTGGGTGGCGTTACGACAATCCCTGTAAATAACCCCTTTTACTTGTGGGCTAGGCACACTGTCCGGACCAAGACTGCCGTGATAACCCCGTGATACCCCGGTCCGGTACCGAGTACTCCGTCCCAGTGGGCTCCACAGGGGCAATCCTCATGCTGGCTGATCCCAGAATGGTTCGACCTGAGGCAATCCAGAAATGACCTGGGATTGTAATTGAACCGGCAAACAGATCAGCTCATGTACCTAATGGTCAGCTGACTGAGTCAGCTAATCAGTTCTCCGACGGTGAATTCGTGGGTATTTAATAAAAGGGTGAATGAGGTGTCTGATTTTTTTTTTTTTAAATAAAGGATTTTTCTTGTGTCTGTGTCTTTTTTTAACCCTGTCATGATTGCTAATGGCCAGCTATCATACTGACAGCTGACATTAACAATAGGGGCTTGGTGTCAGCTGCCATAAAAAGCTGTCACCAACCCCATTATTACCCAGTGTGTCATCAATACACGGCAGCTGGAAGAGTGGGGTAGCCCCCAGTTTTGGCATCTCTCATGGGGGCGGCAATTATGGGGCGGCTGCTGGCTGCGATTTTCAGTGTGGGGGGCCCAGAACAGATCAAAAATGCAGTGCGTTTTTTAGACCTGTTTTCAAAAACGGATATAGTTTTAGTGCTGAAGGTTTAGCAAAAACATGTGTGAATATAGCCTGAGGCCTTATTCATGTGTCAGATTATCACAGACAAGTGTTATCCAAGTTTCTCACGGAAAGTACTTATATCCGTGATAGTTTAGGGGACTGTTAACAGGTACTAACCTGACTTTTTGCAGACCAGGTGTTTCATACAAAATCATGTAGAAATGTTTGATCAAATGCAACAATAAAAATCTATTGTTCTGTAAAAAAAAAACCTTTTATTGTCCAGTTCTGCTAACTACTGACTTGTTTCTAAAGCTCTTACATCCAGGAGCATGTGAACTACTTTAATCTTATATCTTTGCCAACTCTTTACAGAAACTGCAGTTACTAAGGTCTCACATGATATTCTGATGGCTAAATGTGGCAACAAAGCTACAATCCAAAATATTGTATGTATTGTTAAGTGTCCTCCTCAGAGAGTAGTAATACATAGCATTTATTGGTTACCTTAAAACATACGCCAGACATATAATCTCACGAAAACAGGCAATTAAGTGCAACTGTTGAATTATCTGTTTTAATAAAGTGTAAATAAGTGTTAAATAAAAGAAAGGTGAAGATCTCTCCCAATTTTGAAATAAATTTCTCTATTGATTGCAGGCGCATCAGAAGTAGGTGTAGGTTATTTATCATGTGTTACTTCTGCTCTGTCAAGGGCAGCAATAGTGACCCAGTCCAGATTGTGTCTGTCCCTTCAACTACCCCTGGACCGTGAGTAGCTCCTGCACACTACAATTAGTAACATAGTTTTTAAGGTTAAAGGAAGACTTTAAGTCCATCTAGTTCAACCCATAGCCTAACATGTTGATCCAGAGGAAGGCAAAAAAAAACCCATGTGGCAACACTTAACTCCACATTGGGGGAAAAAATTCCTTCCTGACTCCAGATATGCCAATCAGACTAATTCCCTGGATCAACGCCCTATCAAAGAATCTAGTATATATAACTGGTCATATTATAGTTTTCAAGAAAGGCATCCAGGCCCTTCTTAAATGTTAGTAGTGAGTCACTCATTACAACATCATGTGGCAGAGAGTTCCATAGTCTCACTGCTCTTACAGTAAAGAATCCGCGTCTGTGATTATGATTAAACCTTCTTTCCTCCAGACGTAGAGGATGCCCCCTTGTCCCAGTCTCAGGCCTAAGAGTAAAGAGATCATTAGAAAGTTCTCTGTACTGTCCCCTCATATATTTATACATTATTATAAGATCACCCCTATGCCTTCGTTTTTCCAAGCTAAATAACCCCAAGTTTAATAACCTGTCTTGGTATTGCAGACCCCTTAGTCCTCTAATGACTTTTGTCGCTCTTCTCTGGACCCGCTCTAGTTCAGCTATGTCTTTCTTGTACACCGGAGACCAGAATTGTACACAGTATTCTAAGTGTGGTCGCACTAGTGACTTGTATAGAGGTAAAATTATGTTCTCCTCATGAGCATCTATGCCTCTTTTAATGCATCCCATTATTTTATTTGCCTTTGCAGCAGCTGCCTGACACTGGCCACTAAATGTGAGTTTGTCATCTACCCATACCCCCAGGTCTTTTTCAGTGACAGTTTTGCCCAGTGTTTTACAATTAAGCACATAATTATACCTTTTGTTTCCTCTGCCCAAGTGCATGACTTTACATTTATCCCCATTAAAGCGCATTTGCCATTTAGCAGCCCAAGCTTCTAGTTTACATAAATCCTCCTGTAATATAAAATTGTCCTCCTCTGTATTGATTACCCTGCAGAGTTTAGTGTCATCTGCAAATATTGAGATTCTATTCTGTATGCCCCCTACAAGGTCATTAATAAATATATTAAATAGAAGCGGGCCCAACACTGACCCCTGTGGTACCCCACTGTTAACTGTGACCCATTCTGAGTGTGTTCCATTAATAACCACCCTTTGTTTCCTATCACTAAGCCAGTTCTTAACCCACTTACACATATTTTCCCCTATCCCCATTGCCCTCATTTTATGTATCAACCTTTTGTGTGGCACCGTATCAAAAGCTTTTGAAAAGTCCATATACACCACATCCACTGCATTTCCTTGGTCCAGTCCAGAACTTACTTCTTCATAGAAGCTTATTAGATTAGTTTGACAGGAACGGTCCCTCGTAAAACCATGTTGATAATGGGTCATGAGGTTATTTTTGTTCAGATACTCCAGTATAGCATCTCTTAGAAAACCCTCTAGGATTTTACCCACAGTAGAGGTTAAGCTTACTGGCCTATAATTTCCAAGTTCAGTTTTTGTCCCCTTTTTGAATATTGGCACCACATTTGCTATACGCCAGTCCTGTGGTACAGACCCTGTTTTTATGGAATCTTTAAATATTAAAAATAATGGTCTATCTATGACAGTACTTAATTCCTGCAGCACTCTGGGGTGTATCCCATCCGGGCCCGGGGATTTGTCAATTTTAGTGATTTTTAGACGATGCCGTACTTCCTCTTGGGTTAAGCAGGTGACATTTAATTGAGACTTTTTGTTATCACTGATCATATTGTCTGTCATGGGATTTTCTTGTGTAAATACTGTTGAAAAAAAGTCATTTAGCATATTGGCTTTTTCCTCATCCTCATCCACCATTTCACCCAGACTATTTTTAAAGGGGCCAACACCATCATTTTTTAGTTTCTTACTATTTATGTAGTTAAAAAATATATTTTGGGATTCTTTTTACTCCCTAGTCACCGCTTTCTGTCTATTTCTTTCAATGGTGAGCTCTAGACATCGGCTTCCAATTACATTCCCTTATATTTAAAGTATTTCTCATTTGTTATATTTAATGCATTTCTCATTTGTTGTGTTCCAGCATCATCCACTGGTGAAAATGTATGGTTTATATAACTTTGCAATGAGTGAATCCGTAAATTGGGTGTTGTCCTATTGGCTGGAGACCCATTCACAGGGCTCAATAGATGGTGCCAGTTTAAGCCTCTGTCTAGACACTTCCCACTGCTGCGCTGTGTGTGTGGCCCTGCTGCTGCTTTTAGCTGAGCTGCTGGCACTGTCTCTCCACACAGGTACCCCCTTTGCTAGGCAACTTGAGTCTTCCATGTGCTTCTGACCCTGCTGTGTTGCTTTTCTGAGGTACAGTGTAGATCTACAACCTCCACTATCTCGGTGTTTACTGTGCTGCGTGTGTCAGTCACAGTTTCGGTTCCGGTATCTGGTCTGTGCGCTCCTCCGGGGCGAGTTGTGAAGTCACTCAGTCTCCTAGATGTGTTCCTCTAGTCAAGACTATCAAGCCCTGGTAGAACCCGTGTATTCAGACAGTAGACTCACTATACTAACAGCCAGAGGGATAGTCGAGGTACAACGGGGAAGAGTGCCATTACACCTTTTGAATTGCAGTAAAGATGAGATCACATTACCAGAGTATGCTACCATAGCTAAATTGTTCACGGTTGATAATAATGCCATCACAGCCGTCGAGCCCTTGGACCCGTCAAGTCAGGCGGATAACAATGGCTCAGGGGAAAAGCTGGAGGATTGGTGTCAAAAGCTACATGTGGGAACCAGTTCTACACCTCCCCACCGAAAGCATGAAGTATACCGGGTAGTGAAAGAATATGAGCAGATATTCAGCAAACACCCGTTAGACTTTGGGAAAATTAAAGGGGTAGAGTACATTATACCCACAGGTAACCATCAGCCTATAAAAGAGAGGTATAGACCATTACCACCCGCTCACTACCAAACCACCAAAGACATGCTCAAAGAAATGAAATCTGCAGGGGTAATAAGAGACAGTTGTAGCCCCTGGGCAGCACCTTTAGTGTTGGTTAGAAAGAAGGACGAGACCATGAGAATGTGCGTAGATTACCGGCAGATCAACCGCATCACACATAAGGACGCATACCCATTACCTAGGATTGAGGATTCATTAGCTGTATTAAAATCTGCTAACTACTTTTCCACCCTTGATCTGACTAGTGGATACTGGCAAGTTCCTGTGGCCGAGGCCAACAAGGAGAAGACAGCGTTTACTACGCCGATGGGCCTCAGTGAGTTAAATTGTATGCCGTCTGAACTCTGCAATGCACCCGGGTCCTTCCAACGTCTAATGGAAAGCTGCCTAGGACACAAGAACTTTGAAACTGTCCTCCTGTACCTAGATGACATCATAGTCTACTCCAAGACGTATGAACAACATCTACAAGACCTGGCAGAAGTGTTTGAGGCCTTATCCGGATATGGCATGAAAATCAAGGCATCCAAATGCCACCTTCTCAAGCCAAAGGTACACTACCTGGGACACGTCGTGACTTCAGAGGGAGTAGCACCAGATCCTGATAAAGTCACCGTGATATGGGATTGGCCAATACCTACTAATTTGAAAGAAGCGAGGCAATTCCTGGACCTGGTAGGTCATTATAGAAGATTTATCAGAGGATTCACGAAGTTAGCAGCTCCTCTACAAGACATTCTGGTAGGACAGTCAAAAAGGTCTTCAACCCATAATCCTCCTTTCCAGTGGAGTGAAGAGAGGGAAGACTCCTTCAACAAGCTGAAGTGTGCGCTGACAGGAGAAGAAGTCCTGGCATATCCGGATTGCCATAAACCATTCATTCTATACACGGATGCCAGCAACGTGGGACTGGGAGCAGTACTGTCACAGAAGCAAGGAGGCAAAGAATGAGTTATTGCCTTTGCAAGCAGGAAACACCGGCCTACAGAAAGGAACCCTGAGAATTACAGCTCCTACAAGTTAGAACTACTGGCAGTAGTTTGGGCTGTAACCGAACATTTCAAGCACTACTTGGCAGCTGCAGAATTCACCATCTACACGGATAACAACCCGATGACCCACCTAGACTCAGCAAAATTAGGTGCATTGGAGCAGCGATGGATAGCCCGGCTGTCTAACTACAATTTTGTCATCAAATATAGGGCAGGCCGCAAGAATGGGAACGCAGATGCCTTATCCCGGATGCCACACCTGAAAGACGTGTAAGAGGAACCAGCAGGGTTGGAAGAAATTGAACTACCGGCCTTTCATCGTTCAAAGGTAGACCAGTATCAACCCAGCATCTACCAAAGAGAAGAGCAGGCAAGTTTCAACCTGTTAGCACACCATGGATGGGCTGACACCCAGGATAGCGACCCGCTGTGAAGCTAGTGAAAGAACTGCTTACACAACAAGGTGCGTACCCTAACCAGAACACCCCGGCTGAGACCCAACAACTCTGGAAGAGAAAGGCAAGTTGTTCCTGTATCAAGGGAAGCTTTGCAGGAGGCATACCAACGCTAAAACACATGAATTAGTCTGGCAGATAATCGTACCCAAGCGAGATGTCAAAATGGTCTTAGCACCCTACCACGAAGGTGCGGTCATTTTGGATGGAACAAGTTGGAAGTGCTTCTAAGAGAGAGATTCTACTGGGTTGGAATGAGGAAGTCAATTGAAGATTGGTGTAGAAAATCTGGCCCGTGCAACCTCAGAAGAAAAGATCAACACAGAGCCCCACTCCAGTCCATAGTAACCAAGCAACCACTAGAGTTAGTTGCGTTAGACTACGTCAAGTTGTCACCAAGCCAGTCAGGCTATGTCTATGCCTTAACCATCGTGGACCATTACTCACGCTTCTTAGTGGTGGTACCCGTCAAGGACCTGACAGCAAAGACGGCTGCAAGAGCATTTCAGATGCATTTCTGTAGACCTCATGGCTACCCGGAACAAGTCCTTGCAGATCAAGGTCCAGCTTTTGAATCAGAGATATTCCAGGAGTTCTGCAACATGTACGGCTGTAAGAAGATCCGCACGACAGTGTACCATCCCCAAAAAATGGCTTATGCGAGAAGATGAACCATATTTTAATTGAAATGTTGAAAACATTACCAGAGTCAGAAAGAAATCAATGGCCAGATAAATTACCCGATTTGGTAGACCTATACAACCATATTCCGGTGAGTTCTACAAACTGCACCCCAGCCTACCTTATGCGTGCAAAACCGGTAAGCTGCCAATTGATTTAGATATGGGAATTATAAAACCTGACGCAGAAGTTGAATAATCCAATTGGGATACCCTACGTCAACAGTAGTACCCTCAAGTACAAGAGTGCGTAGAGAAAAATCTTCAGTAGCTAGAGCAAGACAAGAGAGAACCTTTAACAAACGTGCTAAAGCAACTCCATTACAACCTGGTGAGCAAGTTCTCAAGAGAAAGAGACGCACTAACAAATTGGATAATCAGTGGGAAACCACCCCATACACAGTCTTACCATCCAACTTAGACAATGCTAAAATGTGTCTAATAAGCAAAGATGAAGGAAGAACTTCAGCAGTTGTGTCAAGAGACCAGCTCAAACCTTGTCCTGAAACCTTGGAGACACCTGACGTAACCTTACCCGTGCAGGTACAACCTGTCAAGGAGAAAGAAGAAGAATGTTTTCCATACCGTTCTAGGAAATTTCCCAAAACATGGCCAAATTATTATAGAGCAGTTGTAGTCCAAATGATTGCTTTCCCTCCAATGGTTGAACCAACACCAGAACCCATTACACCAAAAGAAGTCCAAAGACCTGAAGAACTGGAAGTAGAACCCGTAGAGGAAGAACCAATTCCTGGTCCCAGTGAGCTTGCCAGTCCTACAGTCAGACCTCCATCTGCCAAACACTCTAAGTAGGTACATGTCCACCCACACCATCATGCTAAGTACACCCAGTACACCAGCAGTACGCAGATCAGAACAGTAGTACCCAAGGTCAGTTACCGGCTAGTTACAAAGATTGAAATGTCAAATCCATGAAAATGTAAATTGAACCCGGTAAATGGTGTACAGAAGGGTGGAGGAACTGGATTAACCCCATGCACATCAAGTTAGGGAAAGAAAGTGCCTGGGGGTGGTATAAGTGAAGCCAGCCCTCCTAAGCAGAGACACCCGTAGGGACCTTATTTATTTGTTTAAATGTACAACGTTAACAAAGCCCAGTACCTAAAGAGACTATCCTGTATGAACTTCTTAAATATTCTTGAACTTCTTTTCTTCTTTATTTATTTATTTATGGCCCATAGTACCACGGACTGGTTGTGGTAAAGACTTACTTGTATATATTCACCAGATCGGAGGCACTGGACTAAACCCCGGAAGGACTGCTTTTTGAATTTTTGGACTCTTTTTGAATTTCATGAAAACAGCAGAAATAGACATGACATATTAGAAAGTATGGGAGCACATTCGTGATACTACAAGATATATACAAAATTTTATTAGAACAGTGTACAGACAAAAGGAAGTTAAAACCATTTAAAATTGGTAATTTACCAATTTTAAATGGTTTTAACTTCCTTTTGTCTGTACACTGTTCTAATAAAATTTTGTATATATCTTGTAGTATCACGGGTGTGCTCAAATACTTTCTAATATGTCATGTCTATTTCTGCTGTTTTCATGTGTTGTTTCCATGACATGGTGAGCACCCACCTTTTTATCTGAATAGAACCTTGTGGTGCTCCTCTTTCTCCTAATTATTCTTTTTGAATTTCAGTGATTTTTGTACTTTTATTTTTAAGGCTCTGTAAATATTAAATTGTTATGCTAATTGTTTGTTTGTTATCCACAGTCCAGGAAACATCTGTAACTAAGGGGGATGTGGCATCCCAGGGGTTAATGTGCCACAGAAATATCACCAAGGGTTAACTCCCACACAACACCTGACACTGCACTAGCACCTCTAGGCCAGAAGGGGGAGCTACAGCAGCTCCCTTATATACTCTGGGTCAAGAGGAAGTAGTTAGTTCAGTACGTAGCAGTACTGTGAAGATTCAGTTCCGGTGAGAACTGAGAGAGAGACTGTAGTGTAAAGAGGCTGCCTCAGCTTCTCTACAGTCTGCTCCTCGATTCCAGGCCTAGCCAGGGTCTGAGGGAAGGAGTGCAAGGAACAGAGGAACACATCTGGGAGACTGAGTGACTTCACAACTCACCCCGAGGAGCGAACAGACCAGATACCGGATCCGAAACTGTGACTGACACATGCAGCACAGTAAACACCAGGATAGTGGAGGTTGTAGATCTACACTGTACCTCAGCAAAGCAACACATCAGGGTCAGAAGCACATGGAAAACTCAAGTTGCCTAGCAAAGGGGGTACCTGTGAGGAGAGACAGAGCCAGCAGCTCAGCTAAAAGCAGCAGCAGGGCCACACACACAACGCAGCAGTGGGAAGCCAAAGACCCGGACAGGGTGGGAGCAACCCGGCCCCATTACTGACTCCATGGACAGTACTTGCTGAGCAACAACTATAGTAAAGCTTTGGAGAACTACAAAACCGTGAGTCTGTGTGTTAATTGCACCCTTTGCCCTATATTCAACAGCAGAGATCCTCATCTGCAGAGCCGAACACTGCTTTCACCACAAGCTGAGGGACAAAGCTGCAGCAGCAGGAAAGTAAGTGAATTGCACCTATTTCAATACCTCATCCAGCACCAAGACAACCAGTGCTGTAACTGCGTAACTGCAAAGTAAGTGCCTGTGTCGACTACAACACCCATTATAATCCTTGCAAACCTGCTCTCCCTCACAACTCCCTCTCAAACTGTTCCTATCATCTCCACTATCATCCCTATCCTGCAGCATCTATAGCATCCATCATAGACTTTAACTATCACTGTCCCGGGAACCAGGCTCTACCTGTGGAGAGCCGTTCCATCTCCAGCTGCCAAACATCATCCCCGGAGGTTCTGCAGCAGCGGTGGTCACCCTGACCACAACCCATGGGTGACGTCATGATAAACTCCCCTGTAAATATCCCCCCATTTAGTTGAGGAACCCGGGACACGGTCTAGACCAGGACCTCCGTGACATCCCCAGCAGTACCGCGGTCCGGTACCGAGTACCCCGTCCCAGTGGGCTCCACACATGGAGCAAATATGAACCAGGTTGGAGACATACATACCAGGATGGGTCCAGAATGGGGGGCATATATACCAGGATGGGCCCAAGACGGGGGACATACATTGGGAGAAATAAGTAATAATTTGATTCCTTGCTGACATGAACAGTCTATAATTTAAAGGGTAGGTTAATTTTAAAAGTGAGAGCTAGAAAATAAAAAATAAATCCAGAAAATCACATTGTCCAAATTATATAAAGTTATTTGCATTTTACTGAGAAAAAAAGTATTTGCTCCCTCTGGCAAACAAGACTATACAAGGCAAGCACAGCAGTCAGACGTTTTTTTTGTAGTTGATGATGAGGTTTGTGCACATGTCAGGGGAATTTTGGTCCCTCTCTTTGCACATCATCTCTAAATCATTAAGATTTTGAGGCTGTCACTTGGCAACTCGGAGCTTCAGCTCCCTCCATAAATTTTCTATGGGATTAATATCTGGGGTTTGGCTAGGCCACACCATGATCTATTTGTGCTTCTTCTTGAGCCACTCCTTTGTTGCCTTGGTTGTATGTTTTCGGTCATTGTCATGCTGGAAGACCCAGTCCACCACCCATTTTTAATGTGCTGGTGGAAGGAAGCAGGTTGTCACTCAGGATTTTATGGTACATGGCTCCATACATTGCTCCATTGATGCAATGTCCTGTGCCCTTAGCAGAGAAACATTACAAAATATAATATTTCCATCAACGTACATGACTGTGGGGACGGGATCTTCAGATCATAGGCAGTATATCTCTTCCTCAAAACACGGCAAGTTGAGTTAATGCTAAAGAGCTTAATTTTTGTTTCATTCTGACCACAGCATCTTTTCCCAATCACTCACAGAATCACTAAAGTGTTCATTGGCAAACTTCAGATGGGTCTGCACATGTATCTACTTGAGTAGTGGGACTTTGCGAGCACTTAGGATTTTAATCCATTACGGCGTAATGTGTTACCAATAGTTTTCTTGCTGACAGTGGTCCCAGCTGCCTTGAGATCATTAACAAGTTCCCCACATGTAGTTTTAGGCTGATTTCTCGTTTTCCTCATGATCCTGGATATCCCACGTGGTGAGATTTTGCATGGAGCCCCAGATCGATGTCAATTGACACTCATTTTGTATTTCTTCCATTTTCTTACTATTGCACCAACAGTTGTTTCCTTCTCACCCAGCATCTTACTTATTCTTTTGTAGCCCATTCCAGCCTTTTGCAGGCCTAGTTCTATTCCCTGACATCCTTAGAAAGCTCTTTGGTCTTGCCCATGCTGTATAGGTCTTTTATACAGGTGACAATTTAAGACAGCGGTCTTTAATGCAGGTAACAAGTTGATTAGAAGCTTCTAACTGGTCTGTAGGAGCAATAATTCCTAATGGTTGGTAGGGGATCAAATACTTATTTCTTTCTGAAAAATTCAAATACATTTATATAATTTAGACAATGTGATTTATGCATTTTATTTTTTACTAGCTCTAGAACTGTTCTTAGTTATAAGCTAAGTGTATGTCTTGTGTGTAGTGTGTGTGTGTGTATGTCCACTATATGTATCAATCTTGCCTCCCCCCCAACCCACCCCATCCACCCACACGCCCCTCCAAATTTACCCCTCACCCCCACACCCCAAACTTCTCCCTAAAAACCTGCCCCCCGTACCCTCCCCAAACTTGCATCCCCCTAAAAAAGCCCACCCTTGCTCCCCTTAACCCACACCCATTCAAACCTGCCCCGCAAATCCACACACCCCTACAAGCCCTGAGTCATATGGCGTGTGTGTGCAAAATTTTGTGGTTGTAGATTCAATGGTGCAAATTCCTTTAATGGACATGCTTACATACATACCAGAAAAAAACAGGTAGCACTCTAAAATGCAGTTTCCTTACAGACCTTTATTGGTCAGTGACTAGGCAACGTTTCAATGTGTCGCAGAGTGTTACCATCCATATTAAATAGTGTTACACATAAATCAATTCATCAATATACCGTGCACCGTGCACATGTGCAGTTCATTTTCATAAAAGGCTCACCCCTTTATGCTTATATATACATAAAATTGCAGTCAGGAGTCCAGCGTGGGCTACAGTGTCCGGAAATGCCTTTTGCACCTGACCGTTGCTGTGCGGTCATGTGACTCGGGCTTTACACCCTCAGCCCATGCGCAGTGGTGTATTCGGTCTTGTACACCCACTGGGCATGCGCAGTAGGTCTATGTTGGCCGGCTCCACGTCCTGTTAAGAACTGG
>JARQOC010000001.1:348867750-348902529 GCA_033576535.1 Allobates femoralis
AAAACATTAATATGGATGGTAAGGCTATATAGATGGGTTTTTGAGGCACTTTGAAACAATTCTGTAGTTGAGAGGACAAGGGAGCTCCAGTTCTTAACAGGACGTGGAGCCGGCCAACATAGACCTACTGCGCATGCCCAGTGGGTGTACAATATTTACAAAAAACAGTGGTCTATAGGGAGCGCTAAATACTACAGGACACTTGAGTATTATTAGTGTATGAACAGACTCTTTAGTGACCCTCCACTGCCCACAACGCGTTTCAACGGTGCCAATCCGTCTTCATCAGATGGAATGGAGGACAATTGATAAAACCAGCCTTATAAAGGATGGCCACAATTTTAATTGGACCACAACCTAACTGACTAACCCTCACATTTCCATCTCTTAGGTCATATTAACCCTTACCTATCAGCACAAACATTCCAAGCAATATCTATTACATCATAATAATATATATTATAAAAATATCTGACAATATAATCCAATTTCATTATTTATCTTAATAAAATGTATAAAATCAATAAAATTTATAAAAATATTAATACTAATAATTTACTTAGAAAGTACTGTGAAAATAACAATAAAAACAATCATGTCTCTAAATTATAATTAAAATAAAAAACAAAAATTAATACCGTAATTATTGTTATCCATCATTTAGCTACTAGAATGCCACCAAAAAATATACATATTTAACTGGATACTTTCTCAATTGTAAGGGCCGCTTTACACACACCAACTTCTGTGTCCAACTTCTGAACAGATCTCTGGTTGCAGTGAAATCATGGACACATTGATCCATTTTGTGGCTGCGTACAAATGTAACAATGTGTCCATGATTTCACTGCAACCAGAGATCTGTTCAGAAGTTGGACACAGAAGTTGGTGTGAGTAAAGCGGCCCTAAGATTCAATCCTTCTGGATGTAACGTTCCGAGTTTGTAAATCCAGAAACTTTCTTTTTTTATTAATTTCCTCAGTCTTTCTTGCCCATTATTTTTCACATGATCAATTATCGTCATCTTCATTCTGCTGGGATCTTTCTGATGATACCCGGCATAATATCGAGACACACTATGTAATTGATATCCAGAGCAAATGTAATGTCTGTGTTTTTTTGTTAAACGAGCAGGGGCCGTTTCTATTGTTCTTCTTACATACTGTAACCCACATGGGCATTCCAGTAAATATACTATGTACGTGGATTGGCACATCACCCTATGCTTTATCAATTGAGTGGGGAAAGGTGGACACATTGCGCCTCTTATTTATCCTTACACTGGGTGTACAAGACCGAATACAGCACTGCGCATGCGTAGAGAGTGTACAGCCCGAGTCACTTGATCGCACAGCAACGGTCATGCGCAGAAGGCATTTTCGGACGCTGTAGCCCACGCTGGATGACTGACTGCAATTTTATGTATATATAAGCATAAAGGGGGGAGTCTTTTATGAAAATGAACTGCACATGTGCACGGTTTAATTACAATTAAGGGATAATCACTGTTATAGTATACTCCTACTGCAAGTATGTAAAGGAGTTTTTAACACTGTATGGATTACTTTATATGCAAATGCACAGATGCACTTTTGAGACATATGGTATAACGTGCAATGAAGTACCGTATATACTCGCGTATAAGCCGAGTTTTTCAGCCCAACAATTGGGCTGAAAAGTACCCCCCTCGGCTTATACGCGAGTCAATACGGCAGCCCCAGCAGCCCCAGCAGCCCCAGCAGCCACCGTAATCCAGGGCCCCCCCAGCCTTGCTCCGGTAACCTGTAAAGTAAAATATACTTATCACTGTCCCGCTGCCGTCCGCGCCCGCATCCGCCGACATGACGTCATTGCCGGCGCCGAACACAGGAAGTCGGAAGAAGGCGCATGAAGATGGAGGATCGCATGTCGGCGGATGCGGGCGCGGACGGCAGCGGGACAGTGATAAGTATATTTTACTTTACAGGTTACCGGAGCAAGGCTGGGGGCCCTGGATTACTGGGGCTGCTGTATACTACCGCTGGGGCTGCCGAGGCTGCTGTATACTACCACTGGGGCTGCTGGGGCTCCTATATACTACCACTGGGGCTGCTGGGGCTCCTATATACTACCACTGGGCTGCTGGGGCTGCTGTATACTACCACTGGGGCTGCTGGGGCTCCTATATACTACCACTGGGGTGCTGGGCTCTATATACTACATGGGCTGCTGGGCTCTATATACTACCACTGAGCTGCTGGGGCTGCTATATACTACCACTGGGGCTGCTGGCGCTCCTATATACTACCACTGGGGCTGCCGGGGCTGCTGTATACTACCACTGGGGCTGCTGGGGCTGCTATATACTACCACTGGGGCTGTGGGGCTGTGTATACTACCACTGGGGCTGCTGTATACTACCACTGGGGCTGCTGGGGCTGCTTATACTACCACTGGGCTGCTGGGGCTGCTGTATACTACCACTGGGGCTGCTGGCTCTATATACTACCACTGGGGCTGCTGGGGTGCTGTATACTACCACTGGGGCTGCTGGGGTGCTATATACTACACTGGGGCTGCTGGGGATGCTATATACTACCACTGGTGCGGGCTGCTGTATACTACCACTGGGGCTGCTGGCTCTATACTACCACTGGGGGCTGCTGGGGGTGCTGTATACTACCCTGGGGGCTCTATACCTGTGCTGGGTCCATGCTTATACTACCACTGGGGTGCGGCTGCTTATATATATACCATTTGAGGTCCTGGCTGCACAACGGGGATGCTCAGGCTACTGTACTTCGCATATCCCTGGGGCTGCTGGGGGCGATCTACCAGGCGTGTCGATACTCGTATCCGTGCACTGCCCATAACATGGCTGCTGATTAGCGGCTGCACGGCGTGAAGAACTACACAGGGCTCTGGACACCGGCTGTGTACTGGCATGTATAGCTACCACTGGCTCGTGTAGCTTCCACCATGTGCGTCATTGTGGACTGCGCATGACGATTGGGGCGCTGTATATAGGGAGGCTATAAGAGCTGTATACCAACTGGTGGGTGCTGTATTACCAGGCCTCCTGGTGCTGTGGGTCCATCCCTCGGCTTATACATGAGTAGTCAATAGGTTTTTCCAGATTTTTGGGGCAAGATGGGTAGGGGGGTGCGGCTGTATAACGACGTTATTGATGAATTGGATATTTTGCACTTTAAGGGTACCTTTACATGCGGCAACTTTTCTAGGAATTTCACTGGCAACTTACTGGTTGCAGTGAAATCATGGACACATTGTTCTATCTTGTTGTTGTGTACAAATGGAACAATGTCTCTATGATTTCACTGCAACCAGTAAGTTGCCAGTGAAATTCCTAGAAAAGTTGTCCGTGTAAAAGGTACCTTTATGTTAATTGTATATTGATTTGATTTATGTGTAACACTATTTAATATGTTGGTAACACCCAGTCACTGCTTGACAAAGATCAATGACAGATTGAAACGTTGCCTAGTCACTTATGGTACCTTTACACGCCGCTACAGAAGGTTGGAAACAACCGGGTGTCAGAGACAAATATATCTTGCACCGTCAAATCAATCCGAGGTAGCGGCGTGTAAACTAAGTTGTTGCCACCCGTCACTGTCGGCACCTGTTTCAGAGCAGTGCTATAACACAGTTTGGTTTCAACCCGATGGTAGCGGCGTCTAAATAAGGTACGGTAAGGTTTTTTCGCCACCTAGTTAACTTCCTGGGGCGTGACACAGCCTCCGGGAAACCGCCCCCCTTCAGCGATCATTGGTGGAAGCTCCTGCATTACGATTGGTTGTCGCTGCATAGGGCGACATATTTAAGGAGCTGACCAGTCACACTACACATTTGCTATAGCGTCATGTATTAGCCAGCCTTCCTGCGCTGGCTGGCCAATCTGAAGCTATTGCATTGTCCAATCATCGTACGAGCGTCTCGTAATCCACAACTCTGGCATGCCTATGTGTTGTCCCTGCTGCACCAGGTCCTCCCATAATACCTTCTGTAGCGGCGTGTAAATGAGGGACGGTGCTCTACAGAAGGTAACTTGCGGCACCCGGCGGTGCCTCCAGGGATAGATTAAACCTTCTGTAGAGCACCTTGTAGCGGCGTGTAAAGGCGGTATCGGGTACCGTTTGCAACCGTTGGTACGTGCTCCTGCACGTGAGACACCCGGTTGTTTCCAACCTTCTGTAGCGGTGTGTAAAGGTACCTGTACCAATAAAGGTATGTAAGGAAACTGCATTTTGGAGTGCTGCCTATGGTTTTTCTAGTATGTACCTGGTAAGTGGGAAGCTGCAAAGGTAGGCATTGCACCCAGGACAGAATTGAAGGTGTTGCTCTTATTTTCCTTTGTACATACATACATTCGCAAAATGAATGTGATTGTAGATACAACGGTGCAAATTCCTTTAGTGGACATACATACATACATTTCTGTAATTTTTACCTCTTTTCTTCCATGGCCCTTGAGAAAGCAGCACTTGCCTCCCTTTCTTCCATTTTTGAACTCATTTCTGTAATTCTTGCCTCCCTTTCATCCATTTCTGTAAGTCTTGCTCATTGAGGCCTATACAGCTTTTCTCTTAGCGTGTGATGACAATCATTCAGTCACATTCTTTTCTTATGAGTCATAAGATCAGAATGATCAGGTAGTGACATGACACAGAATTTTATAAAGTGTTGGCCAAAAGTATTGACACCCCTGCAATTCTGTCAGATAATACTCAGTTTCTTCCTGAAAATGATTGCAATCACAACTTCTTTGGTATTATTATCTTCATTTAATTTGTCTACGATGAAAAAACACACAAAAAGAATTGTCCTAAAGCCAAATTGGATATAATTCCACACCAAACATAAAAAAGGGGGTGGACAAAAGTGTTGGCACTGTTAGAAAAATCATGTGATGCTTCTCTAATTTGTGTAATTAACAGCACCTGTAACTTACCTGTGGCACCTAACAGGTGTTGGCAATAACTAAATCACACTTGCAGCCAGTTGACTTGGATTAAAGTTGACTCAACCTCTGTCCTGTGTCCTTGTGTCTACCACATTGAGCATGGAGAAAAGAAAGAAGACGAAAGAACTGTCTGAAGACTTGAGAAACCAAATTGTGAGGAAGCATGAGCAATCTCAAGGCTACAAGTCCATCTCCAAAGACCTGAATGTTTCTGTGTCTACTGTGCACAGTGTCATCAAGAAGTTTAAAGCCCATGGCACTGTGGCTAACCTCCCTAGATGTGGACGGGAAAGAAAAATTGACGAGAGATTTCAACGCAAGATTGTGCGGATGGTGGATAAAGAACCTTGACTAACATCCAAACAAGTTCAAGCTGCCCTGCAGTCCGAGGGTACAACAGTGTCAACCCGTACTATCTGTCGGCGTCTGAATGAAAAGGGACTGTATGGTAGGAGACCCAGGAAGACCCCACTTCTTACCCCGAGACATAAAAAAGCCAGGCTGGAGTTTGCCAAAACTTACCTGAGAAAGCCTAAAACGTTTTGGAAGAATGTTCTCTCATTTTGGGCACAGGCATCAACATAGAGTTTACAGGAGAAAAAAAGAGGCATTCAAAGAAAAGAACACGGTCCCTACAGTCAAACATGGTGGAGGTTCCCTGATGTTTTGGGGTTGGTTTGCTGTCTCTGGCACTGGACTGCTTGATCGTGTGCATGGCAATATGAAGTCTGAAGAATACCAACAAATTTTGCAGCATAATGTAGGGCCCAGTGTGAGAAAGCTGGGTCTCCCTCAGAGGTCATGGGTCTTCCAGCAGGACAATGACCCAAAACACACTTCAAAAAGCAATAGAAAATGGGTTTGAGAGAAAGCACTGGAGACTTCTAAGGTGGCCCGCAATGACTCCAGACCTGAATCCCATAGAACACCTGTGGAGAGATCTAAAAATGGCAGTTTGGAGAAGGCACCCTTCAAATATCAGGGACCTGGAGCAGTTTGCCAAAGAAGAATGGTCTAAAATTCCAGCAGAGCATTGTAAGAAACTCATTGATGGTTACCGGAAGCGGTTGATCGCAGTTACTTTGACTAAAGGTTGTGCAACCAAGTATTAGGCTGAGGGTGCCAATACTTTTGTCTGGCCCATTTTTGGAGTTTTGTGTGAAATGATCAATGTTTTGCTTTTTGCTTCATTCTCTTTTGTGTTTTTTCATTGAAGACAAATTAAATGAAGATAATAATACTAAAGAATTTGTGATTGCAATCATTTTCAGGAAGAAACTAAGTATTATCTGACAGAATTGCAGGGGTGTCAATAGTTTTGGCCAACACTGTAAGCTAACTTTCTACAGTATTGTGACATCACAAAGGAGGGGCGTAGATATGTAAAGTGGGTGTGGCTATGTGGAGTGGGCATGGTTATCTGGAGTGGGTGGGGTTTGCTACACACATGGGCATGGCTATCTGGATTGGAGGTGGTCATATAAAATGGGTGTGGCCATGTGGAGTGAGTGTGGCTATGTGGATTGGGCATGGCCATGTGGAGTGGGCAGGGTTTGCCACATACACTCAACTTTATATATTAGATATATACACATGGGGAGTGTTCTATATATATGGGGGAGTGCTGTAAATATATGGAGGGTGCTATATTTATATATGTATATATACACTGTGTGCAGAATTATTAGGCAAGTTGTATTTTAGAGGATTATTTTTATTATTGATCAACAACTATGTTCTCAATCAACCCAAAAGACTCATAAATATCAAAGCTTAATGTATTTGGAAGTTGGAGTGTAGTGGGTTTTTTTAGATTTGTCTATCTTAGGAGGATATCTGTTTGTGCAGGTAACTATTACTGTACAGAATTATTAGGAATCTTAATAAAAACCAAATATATTCCCATCTCACTTGTTTGTTTTCACCAGGTAAATTAATATAACTGCGCAAAATTTAGAAAAAAACATTTCTGACATGCAAAAACAAAACCCAAAAAATTAGTGACCAATATAGCCATCTTTCTTTATGATGACGCTCAACAGCCTTCCATCCATAGATTCTGTCAGTTGCTTGATCTGTGTACGATCAACATTGTGTGCAGCAGTCACCACAGCCTCCAGACAGTGTTCCCAGAGGTGTACTGTTTTCCCTCCCTGTATATCTCACATTTTAGGAGGGACCACAGGTTCTCTATGGGGTTCAAAACAGGTGAACAAGGGGGCTATGTCATTATTTTTTCTTCTTTTAGACCCTTACTGGCAAGCCACGCTGTGGAGTAGTTGGATGCATGTGATATAGCATTGTCCTGCATGAAAATCATGTTTTTCTTGAACGATACCGACTTCTTCCTGTACCACTGCTTGAAGATTTTCCTCAATTCATGGGCAGTTATTTTGCGCCTTTTTGCCCAGCATGCTTCTTGCGACCCTGTTGGCTATTTGCCATGAAACGCTTGATTGTTCGGTGATCACGCTTCAAAAGTTTGGCAATTTCAAAATTGCTGCATTCCTTTACAAGATATCTCACAATTTTGGACTTTTCAGAGCCCGTCAAATCTCTCTTCTGACCCATTTTGCCTAAGGAAAGGCATTTGCATAATAATTAAGCACACCTTATAAAAGGGTGTTGATGTCATTACACCACACTCCTCCTCATTACAGAGATGCACATCACCTGATTTACTTAATTGGTAGTTGACTCTCAAGCCTATACAGCTTGGAGTAGGACAACATGTATAAAAAGCATCATGTGATCAAAATACTCATTTGCCTAATAATTCTGCACACAGAGTACATGTATGTTGAATATACATGGGGGTGTGCTTTATAGTATATGCAGAGCTATGGAGGTGCATTATAATATATGGCAGGCAATCGGGGGGCTGTACAGTATATGAAGGACAATGGGGGTGCATTATAGTATATGGGGGTGCTTTGTAGTATATGGGGAGTGCTTTATAGTATATGGAGGACTATGGCGTGCATTATAATATATAGAAGACTATGGGGTGCATTATACTATATGGAAGACTTTGGGGGTGCTTTATAGTATACTTGCTGTAGAGAACGGCGTTGCCCGGGCATAGTAACTAACTGTTCTTAGTTTTAAGCAGAGTGTATGTCTGTGTGTGTATGTATGTCCACTATGCGTATCAATCCAGCCTCCCCCACAACACCCCACCGATGCTCCCCTCCAAATCTATCCCTCACCCCCACACCCCAAAACCTCTTCCCCAAACCTACAACCCCGTCCCCTTAAAAATGCCCCTTTCTGCCCTCCTTAACCCGCACCCCTCCAAACCCGCCCCCTCAAAAAACACACCCGCACCCCCAAACCTGCCCCCCCAAATCCACACCCCCCTACAAACCCTGAGTCAAATGGGTGTGTGGTGCAAAATTTTGTGATTGTAGATGCAATGGTGCAAATTCCTTTAATGGACATACTTACATACATACATTCACAAAATAAATGTGACTGTAGATAAAATGGTGTGGCCATGTGAAGCAAGTGTGGCCATGTGGAGTGGGCGGGGCTTGCCACATACACACACACACACATACACGCACACATATACTCAACTTTATATATTAGATGAGGGACAATAAGGAATGCATTATAGTATTTTGAGGACTAAATATGGTGCATCTACTTATATAATCGGGAGTTTGGGATTCGGGCACTGTAGCCGAATCCCAAAATTCTTTGTGGCACTGCTAGCGATGACGTGTTAGCGTCATCGCAAGCTGCAGCCGCACTACCTCACATCGCCCCCATCCTGCCAACCCTCAGCCCCGCTGCTCGCTATCACTATCTGAGGATTTCTGCCAAAGTGACGCAACCAACATGGCGGATCCCGCCCCACACCACAGCAGCGGAGCAGGTATGGCGGTGAGCGGCGATAACACTTCTCTGCAGCCTCACCTGTCTCAGGCTGCCCTGCGCCCCAGCCTCAATGGATACGAGCCTTTGCCAGCCACAGCGGCGGCAGTGTTGGCGGGAGATGGTGGAGCCCACCCTCTGGGAGAGGTGGCCAGTGCCTTGGTGCAGGTGCAGAGGGGTGCAGGTGAGGGAGCGGTGTGGACGGGGCACTGGAGCAGACTAACAATGCCCTCAGCTGAAATGGAGAAGGGGTGCAGTGGAGGATAGTAGGAATGCCAATGTGGCCCACCTTGAATCCACACAGTCACCAGAATGATGAAGTATAGCAGCATCTCTCCACACCCCTCCAGCCTGACCTCTCCTAACCCCTCCATCCTGACCTCTCCTCACCCCTCCAGCCTGAACTCTCCTCACCCTCCAGCCTGAACTCTCCTCACCCCTCCAGCTACACCTCCCTCACCCCTCCAGCTGCACCTCTCCTCACCCCTCCAGCCTGACCTCTCTTCACCCCTCCAGCATGACCTCTCCTCACCCCTCCATCCTGATCTCTCCTCACCCCTCCAGCCTCACCTCTCTTCACCCCTCCAGGCTCACCTCTCTTCACCCCTCCAGCCTCACCTCTCTTCACCCCTCCAGCCTCACCTCTCTTCACCCCTCCAGCCACACCTCTCTTCACCCCTCCAGCCACACCTCTCCTCACCCCTCCCAGCCTCACCCACTCCAGCCGCACCTCTCCTCACCCCTCCAGATGGACCTCTCCTCACCCCTCCAACCTCACCTCTCTTCACCCCTCCAGCCCACCTCTCTCACCCCTTCACCCACCTCTCTTCACCCCTTCACCCCCCCTCTCCCCACCCCTCCAGACAGACCTCTCCTCACCCCTCCAGACAGACCTCTCCTCACCCCTCCATCCGCACCTCTCCTCACCCTCCAGCCCCACCTCTCCTCACCCCTCCAGCCCCACCTCTCCTCACCCCTCCAGCCTCTGCTCTCCTCACCCCTACAGCCTCTGCTCTCCTCACCCCTCCAGCCTCCCGCCACATCATACTCTGCTATCCACAGAGCCGCCTGTACACTCTGCTACCCACACAGCCGCCTGTATACTCTGCTACCCACACAGCCGCCTGTATACTCTGCTACCCACAAAGCCATCTGTATACTCTGCTACCCACACAGCCGCCTGTATACTCTGCTACCCACAGAGCCGCCTGTATACTCTGCTACCCACAGAGCCGCCTGTATACTCTGCTACCCACAGAGCCGCCTGTATACTCTGCTATGAACAGAGCCGTTTCCTATACTCTGCTACCCACAGAGCCGCCTCTATACTCTGCTACCCACAGAGCTGCCTGTATACTCTGCTACCCACACAGCTGCCTGTATACTCTGCTACCCACAAAGCCGCCTGTATAATCTGCTATCCACAAAGCCACCTGTATACTCTGCTATCCACACAGCCGCCTGTATACTCTGCTACCCACTGACCCGCCTCTATGCACACAATTCATTTCACCGCACTCCCGATGCAATTGCATCGGGCCTTTTTACTAGTTATACTATATGGAGGACTATGAGGGGCATTATAATATATGGAGCCAATTATACATATATATGGAAGCCATTATAATATTTGGATTGCTTTGTGGGGGAGCATGATAATACTTGGTGTGCTATGAGGGAACCTTTATATTTTATGCAGTGTGATTTGAGGGCTGTGTTGGGGCCATTTATACAGTTTGAAGATGCGTAGGGGATATTGATTGTATGTAGTTCCAGTATACTGTAGGGCTCTGTGGGGGTCATAGTTGGAGATCATCCACTGCCATGATAGTTGAGAGGGGTACAGTAGCATCATGTTTAGGGTACTGTGGATATGCAAATAAAGTCTGTGGAGCCTCATTTAGGAGTCTCAATACAAGACTAGCCAGATATCCCCCAGGAAAGGACCTAGCCATGGGGTGGCTCTTTGAGGAGACCACCATAACCACCATATTAAGTGGCCCTTTGAGTCAATATGCACCCCAGTTTGTTCCATGGGGTGTGTGGACAGCGCTGCATGGTGGATATGTCTGACTAGTTAGTGCTAGGCAGCAGCCACATTGGAGCTACCTAGTTGTATTGGCGTGTGCCAGAGATAATAGTTTGGCAATCAGTGACTGCCTCCTGCGTGTATGCTATAAGGATGCAGGACTGTGTCTTCCTACAGAACCACAGCTCTGCCAGTCATCATTGTGAGTCTGTATGCTTGTGACGAGTCTGTCATTGCCATTAATGGTCCTTATACTGTATTCTTCTGTGTGGTTCTTGAATGTGTGGCACCCCAGAGTCCGGTTGCCACAGTGGCGTTGCCTCGCTCGGGGGGTGATGTCATGCTTGGAAGCAAAAAGGGGTATCCACACCAGGTAAGCCCATAGCATGCAACACCTTTCCTGACTCCAGACCTGAAGGGGGAGCTTTGAACCTGGGTTCGGCAGAGCTCCCCTATAAATTCCGGCCTGGCAGCGGGGTTAGTGAGTTCAGTTCCTAGAAGGACTGAGAAGATGACCTGTGGACTGGAGCAGTGCTAAGCTCATCCCAAGTAGAGTCGAGAGTGAGGAACAGCAAACATGAGGGACCAAAAGGAGAGAGTCTGAGGAAGTAGAAAAGCAGGTCTGGGGAGTGGAGCCAGCCAACAGACTCACCCCAGTGCAGAGAGCCAGGAACAGACACCAGAGTGAGAGGTTGTGAGGGTATTCCAGACTAAGCAGCCAAAACCGGAGGACAGGAGATTCCACATCTCCCGTCCACAGTAGGGATGGGCGAATCTACTCGCTAGGACTCGTTACTCGGCGAGTAGTAAGGGACTCGCAGGACTCGGTACTCTGCGAGTTTCCCAGTGATTACTCGCACGAGTCCAATGCAAATCAATATCAATCCTAGTTTTGTCAGAAACGCTGACAAAACTAGGATTGCCATTGTTTGCATTAGACTCGTGCGAGTAATCACTGGCTACTGTGCCAGTGATAGCAGGGAAACTCGCAAAGTAACTGCTGTTTCTTTGCGAGCCGAGTCCAGCTGTCTTCTCTGTGCAACTCCAGGGTCATAGAGCCCACCTGCTCACAGACATGATGTAGCAGTGCTGAGATTGTTCTCAGTCTGCTCATTCCCTGTGCATAGACATCTATCTATTCACAGGGATGAGCAGAGAGGACATCGCGTTTTGGACTACGTCGGACGGAAGAGGATTTTTTAAATTAAAGATGGACTCCCTAATGGCTTTTTTTTAATTTCAAATAAAAATTTTTCTCTGTGTTTTTTTAACCCTTTATTGGAGATTCTTAGTGGCTGGGTCAAATGTGGCCTGACATTAAGAATCTCGGGCTTAATACCAGCTTGTATAACAAAGCTGGTATTAACCCCTTTATTACCCAGCGTGCTACCGCCACCAGGGCCGCTGGAAGAGCGGGGTTCAGCGCCAGGGGATGGCGCTTCAATGAACGCGCCATCTTCTGGGGCGGCTGCGGGCTGCAATTTTTTTAAATTATTTCATGAATTTCAGAGTCAGAGTCTCAGAGTCAGAGTCAGAATCTCAGAATTTCATGAAATAATTTAAAAAAAATGCGTGGGGCTCCGCGCAATTTCTATGTCTAGCCAAGTACAGCTAAGCAGCTGGGGGCTGGAATCCGCAGCGCAGGGATGCCCAAGCTTTCTGGGCACCCCCCGCTGCAAATTGCAGCCCGCAGCCGCCCCAGACGATGGCGCGTTCATTGAAGCGCCATCCTCTGGCGCTGAACCCCGCTCTTCCAGCGGCCCTGGTAGCGGTGGCACGCTGGGTAATAAAGGGGTTAGGGCCAGCTTTGTATTATCAGCTGGCCCTAAGCCCGAAATTTATGGCGGTCACGCCAATATTAGACATGACCGCCATGAATTTCTATTAAATTGTTTTAAAAAAACACAACACAAAGAAAAATTTTTATTCGAAATAAAAAAAAAAGCCATTAGGGACTCCATCTTTAATTAAAAAAATCCTCTTCCGTCCGACGCAATCCAAAACGCGATGTCCTCTCTGCTACATCCCCTGTGCATATATATAGATCTCTATGCACAGGGAATGAGCAGACTGAGAACAATCTCAGCTCTGCTACATCATCTCTGTGCACAGACATTCATGTCTGTACACAGGGAATGAGCAGACTGAGAACAATCTCAGCACTGCTACATCAGGCAGCAAGCAGGCAGGCTCTAGGACCCTGGAGCTGGGGCAGCCAGAACACAGAGAAGACAGGATCTTATCTGTGCGAGTCAGCGATTACTTACAAAGTAAACGAGCAATGCAAATAAATGACAAAACTAGGATTGCTTCAGGCTGAAGCTTCCGAGACACATCTGCGATTTGTAAATCTCACACTACTCGCTATTACTCGCTTCCCCATTCATTAACATTGGACTCGCTAGACTCGCAACGAGTAGCGAGTCCTGGGCTCGGACTCGCTAGAGTCAAGCGATTCCGAGTAATTTAGGATTCGCCCATCACTAGTCCACAGCAAAGCACCAAGAGGCACAGCAGCAGAGGCGGACCGTCACCCCCGGGGGCCCTGGTGCAGGTGTGGACCGGGGGGGGGTGCTGGTGCGCTCTTACCGCTGCTTCTCTCCCGCCTGGTCCTGCTCCTGCCGCGCTCTCCCGCCTGGTCCTGCCGTGCTCTCCCGCCTGCTCCTGCCGCGCTCTCCCGCCTGGTGACGGCGGCTTGTGGGGGTCGGCTGGGAGGGCCGCGCTGAGAGCCGCGCTCTCCCGTGGCTTGTGGGGGTCGGCTGGGAGAGCCGCGCTGAGAGCCGCGCTCTCCCGCGGCTTGTGGGGGTCGGCTGGGGGCCCCCTCCAGGCTTGAAGGGGCCCCCTAACCGGTCGGGGCCCTGGTGCAGCTGCACCGGCTGCACCAGTGTAGTTCCGCCCCTGCACAGCAGCACTGGAGAGCTCAGGGCCTGTTGCCAGAGGAGTGGTTCCCAGGAAGGGCTCAAGCTGCCTGTCATATTGGTGAGAGACTTAACAGCAGAGAGAGAGGGTCACAGCTTAGGCTGGGTTCACATTTGCAGATGCCTCCACAGTGTTCTGCGGAGGACATCTGCAAGCCTCTGCATGCAGACCGCAGCCCTATCTTTTATAATGGGCCGCACGGTGTCTGCAGATGCTTGCAGACTGCCGTGCACTCCCATTGCCCGCCATGAGTGACTTGTGCGCATGCGCAGGCATGCGCACAGATCACACACTCCCGTCCGGACCGGGAATGCAACATGTCGCGTCCCTGGTGCGGACGAGAGTGTGTGATGTGTGCGCAGGCGTCCGCCTGCGTACAAATCACATATGGGAGTGAATAGGAGCGCACGGTCATGCGCAGTCAAGCGCAGCACCATGCGCTCCCATTATAAAGATAGGGGCTTGCGCTTGCTGCGCACACATGGCGCTTCCCCTCCGCAGGACACTGCGGAGGGGAACGCCAATGTGAACCCAGCCTTAGCTACAGGCAGCCAGGACCAGCAAAGGAGAGCTCAGCAGGGAGGCCTCAGAACTCACTGGATGAGGAGATCACCGATTTGCTTCAGGCCATCCAGAATCACAACATCACTTGTGGACAGTATCCTGGTCTCTACCTGCAACTACCAGTACTGGTGTTGTCTGTTGGTTATTCTGCGCCTTCAGTCCTGCACCCCAACGGCCTACCACCACTATAGACTTTACCAGTTTTATTTTTACACTCTTTGGTGCTGGAGAATTTTTCCATTGGACTCTGCTTTGTGCTTCTGGCTCCAGCTCCTGGCATCTGACCGCCCTTGAACTCTCTGATGCACTGCTCAACGGTAGGCTGAATATTTTCTTTTTACTATTTCCTTATGGTGCTTTGTCTTCTTGGTCTGGTAGAATTTCATTGGCTTCTTTTTTTACATCTAACTCCTAGATATGAAGGACTGATCCAATAGTTTAAGCCTGGTCAAAGGTTTTCTGTATGATGTCAAAATGTCTCTGCTGTTGGTTGATCACTACATCATGTTACTGAAACACGTCAACTTGTCATCCTGCTCCTTCATGATAATGACTTTTTAAAAAATTTGAAATAAAGGAAGAAAATAGATTTTACCTACAGATATCAGCTATATTTTTTTTCTACTGGATTTCTACGGCCTACCCAGCCGATGGATGGCGTAATATCTGGAATAATTTGCGGAGGTGTGGAGAATTTCACAGTGAGTGGATTTTCTTCATTTATAACTATTTCAAACCCATGCACATCCATACAACTTTAAAGTTCAACTATTGCATGCAATCTTCTTTTTCTAAGTACTGTATTTTCCCACTATAGGTGCAGTTTATCACGGACAGTCATCAAAAAAATGTTGCTAAAGCCGTCTTGGTCACATAACAGGAGGCGGATTAAGAAGAAACTTATACATAATAAAAAGATGACCACCATCTCTCTGATCTCTGGAGCCCCCATCATCCTGGTTTGCTACCATAACTGTAGCCATGCACTCACTACAACTGAGCCTCAGTGTGCAAGCACCCTAGTACCCTCATTCTCCTCCACAAACACCATTAGCCATCATCAACGCAGCTCTTAAAACCGTGTTTTCTACCTCGACCCTCCAACCTCTTAATCTTTTCTTATCTTAGCCCCCCCCCAGGCCCCATATCTCTATCCCCCCATCATCATACCAACTGTTTTCCGAAATAAGGCACACCTTGTTTACCCTGTCTGGTGCCCGCCGCTGTATTCTGTATGCTGCATTTTCCTATTTCAAAACCGAGCCAGCAGCCGTGCAGCCACAGCCCAGGAGCCCAGCAGCCAATCACGGCGCAGGAACCGCGAGCCAATCAGAGGCTATGGACTGACGTCAGCTGGCCTCGGATTGGCTCACGGTTCCTGCGCTGTGCTTGGCGCAAGGCTCCTGGGTGGAGATCAGCACACAGCTCCGGAGCTGTGATTCGCTGCTGGGCTCCGGGCTGTGAGCTGTGCGGCTGCTGGCCCGGTTTTGAAATAGGAATATGCAGCATACAGAATACAGCGTCGGGCATCAGACATCGGGATGAGTCACAGCTGCATGCCCCGGTCTTGTGATCGGTGGCATGCTGATCAGCAGTAGAAACAAGGTATGCCTTGTTTTCGTGGGGGTGCCTTATATTTGCAGGCACATGGCATCCCCTAGCTTACTTTCAGGGAAACGCCGTATATAAGGCGCACCGCACTATAAGGCGCACTTTTGATTTCAGAGAAAATCTTAGGCTTTTAGGTGCGCCTTATAGTGCAGAAAATACGGGTAGCTTAGGAAATAAACAAAAAGACACAAAGAATGAAGTAGTGTTTCTTATTTACTTAGATTAAACAAAGTTATATCTTATTAAAAGAAGAAATTGTCTAGAAGTATAATTTTAAAAGCTAGCGGCTGTGTAGCTATGCTGACAATATTCCCCCAAAACCAGCTGAGGATCCAGAGATTAACACTAAAAGTTCATGTGTTAATAGTAATGCTATGAAACATACGGTTTCCTTGTGTTCCCTCTCATACTGAACATGTTTCAATTAGACCAATTGTTTTGAAGAACATTTCTTGCAGTACGAAAAGTGGCTAGAACCTTCAACACACATCCTCTATAGAAAATGACAGCATAAGTGCTTCCACATGAGTCCATTTCTCGTCTTTTGATAAATGACTATGCAATGCAGTGTTACCAGATCAAAAACTAGGGGTGCAAGCCATTGGTCAGTTTTTCCATTCATTGCAGCTTTTGTTTCTATCATGGCAGCAGCACAAGGCGCTAAAGGTACATGTGTTTCACTGAGCTCTTTCGCACCCATGCGTTCTTTACCCAAGGGTGATGCATTGGCATTGCTACAGTGGAACGCATAAAAGCAGGAAACACTTACGTGTGAATAGTGTCACTTCTCTTATTATGCGTTCATGTGCAACGCTCAGCGTCACGATCTCCTGTTATCTTCAATTTTGAGAAGCTGTGGTGGAACCAGGAGATGTAAGTACAGGATTTTTTTTTAAGGAGTACACGCTGGCCAGAGGAGTATGGGGGGGGGGGAAGGGGGTGGCTCACCGTGGCTGCATTATACTGTATGGAGAATTATGAGGCTGTACTGTGCTATATGGAAGGCTGTACTATGCTAAACACAGGACTGTGAGGGTGCATTAGACTGTATGGAGGGCTATATGGAGAACTATGGGGGTGCATTATACTACATGGAGGACTATTGATGGTGCATTATACTGTATAGAAGACTATGGGTGAATTATTACTATATGGAGAATTATGGGGGTGAATTATACTATATGGAGAACTATAGGAGTGCATTATACTGTATGGAGGTGCATTATAATGTATGGAGGCATATGAGGCTACATTATACTTATAGAGGATAGTGGGGTTGCATTATGATAATTGGATGACTATGGGGGTACCTTATGAATGAGGGACTATGGGGTGCATTATAATACTTAGAGGACTATGGGAATACATTGTAATGTATGGAGGAATGTGGGGATGCATTATAATAATTGGAGGACTATGGTGGCTGAGGAGGAGGACCATATAAACCATGATGGGGGACATATATACCACGATAAAGGCCATATTCCAGGAGGAGGACCATATACAGCAAGATAAGGGACATTAATACATAATGAAGGGGGAGAGGGGTCAATTTGTGAGTATAGGATTTAGAATGTTACACGGGGCCCATACATCTGACCAACGTGCACGCGGAAGGTGGGGGGCCTACATTGCGCACTGTGCCCATCAGACTTATTGCGCCACTGGGGAGCCCTATGGGGGCCGGGGGCTGTATATGACATGGGCGGGCTGCTGTCAGGGGCCGGGTGAGATTAATATATTTAATATATTAATATATTTGCTCCGAACGTTGCACCCAGTCTTATTTTCAGGGGGGAGGCATACACACACAGGGGCATACACTCGCAGGGGCATACACTCGCAGTACGGTGGCTCAGTGGTTAGCACTGTAAATGGTGGCTCAGTGATTAGTACTGTATACGGTGGCTCAGTGGTTAGCACTGTATACAGTGGCTCAGTGGTTAGCACAGTATATGGTGGCTCAGTATTTAGCACTGTATACGGTGGCTCAGTGGTTAGCACTGTATATGGTGGCTCAGTGGTTAGCACTGTATATGGTGGCTCAGTGGTTAGCACTGTATACGGTGGCTCAGTGGTTAGCACTGTATACGGTGGCTCAGTGGTTAGCACTGTATATGGTGGCTCAGTGGTTAGCACTGTATATGGTGGCTCAGTGATTAGCACTGTAAATGGTGGCTCAGTGGTTAGCACTGTATGGTGGCTCAGTGGTTAGCACTGTATATGGTGGCTCAGTGGTTAGCTCTGTATATGGTGGCTCAGTGGTTAGCATTGTACGGTGGCTCAGTGGTTAGCACTGCGCGATGTCTCTGTGGTTAGCATAGTATGATGGCTCAGTGGTTAGCAGCACAGTATATGGTGGGCAGGCGGTTAGACCAGGATGAAGGCTGGGGGGTGAGCGCAGGAGGACGGAGGCTGAAGGGGTGAGCGCAGGATGACGAAGGCTGGTGGGGTGAGGGCAGGAGGACAGAGGCTGGTGGGATGAGGGCAGGAGGACAGAGGCTGGAGGGGTGAGCGCAGGAGGACAGAGGCTGGAGGGGTGAGCGCAGGAGGACAGAGGCTGGAGGGGTGAGCGCAGGAGGACAGAGGCTGGAGGGGTGTGAGCGCAGGAGGACAGAGGCTGGAGGGGTGAGCGCAGGAGGACAGAGGCTGGAGGGGTGAGCGCAGGAGGACAGAGGCTGGAGGGGTGAGCGCAGGAAGACAGAGGCTGGAGGGGTGAGCGCAGGAGGACAGAGGCTGGAGGTGTGAGCGCAGGAGGACAAAGGCTGGAGGGGTGAGCGCAGGAGGACAGAGGCTGGAGGGGTGAGCGCAGGAGGAAAGAGGCTGGAGGGGTGAGCGCAGGAGGACAGAGGCTGGAGGGGTGAGCGCAGGAGGACAGAGGCTGGAGGGGTGAGCGCAGGAGGACAGAGGCTGGAGGGGTGAGCGCAGGAGGACAGAGGCTGGAGGGGTGAGGGCAGGAGGACGGAGGCTGGAGGGGTGAGGGCAGGAGGACGGAGGCTGGAGGGGTGAGGGCAGGAGGACGGAGGCTGGAGGGGTGAGGGCAGGAGGACGGAGGCTGGAGGGGTGAGGGCAGGAGGACGGAGGCTGGAGGGGTGAGCGCAGTAGGACAGAGGCTGGAGGGGTGAGCGCAGTAGGACAGAGGCTGGAGGGGTGAGCGCAGTAGGACAGAGGCTGGAGGGGTGAGCGCAGGAGGACAGAGGCTGGAGGGGTGAGCGCAGGAGGACAGAGGCTGGAGGGGTGAGCGCAGGAGGACGGAGGCTGGAGGGGTGAGGGCAGGAGGACGGAGGCTGGAGGGGTGAGGGCAGGAGGACGGAGGCTGGAGGGGTGAGGGCAGGAGGACGGAGGCTGGAGGGGTGAGGGCAGGAGGACGGAGGCTGGAGGGGTGAGGGCAGGAGGACGGAGGCTGGAGGGGTGAGCGCAGGAGGACGGAGGCTGGAGGCCCCCATCACAAGCACAGTGCAGCCAACTTTATCTTTATTTACTTTACATTTATTTTCACTCACTGTGATCCTCCGGCTGCTCTGTCTCTGCCTCCAGCCCCCACAGTCCACAGGGCAGCTGCACAGGCTCTTCTGCTCCCGGGGCCGGCACTGCAGCATGTAGCATTGCACACACACACATTGCACACCCACACACATTGCACACACACATTGCACACACACACATTGCACACACACACACATTGCACACACACACACACATTGCACACACACACACACACATTGCACACACACACATTGCACACCACACACACATTGCACACACACACACAAACATTGCACACACACACACAAACATTGCACACACACACACACATTGCACACACACACACACATTGCACACACACACAAACATTGCACACACACACACACACACATTGCACACACACATTGCACACACACACATTGCACACACACATTGCACACACACACAAACATTGCACACACACACACACATTGCACACACACATTGCACACACACACAATTGCACACACACACACATTGCACACACACACACATTGCACACACACACAAACATTGCACACACACACAAACATTGCACACACACATTGCAACCATCACACATTGCACACACACACACATTGCACACACACACACACACACACACACACACTGCACACACACACAAACATTGCACACACACATTGCACACACACACACACACATTGCACACACACAAACATTGTACACACACACACACATTGCACACACACATTGCACACACACACATTTCACACACACACACACACACTTACACACACACATTGACACACACACAAACATTGCACACACACATTGCACACACACATTGCACACACATTGCACACACACACACACACACACTGTCACTCTGCACACAAAACCTGGCTGCACAGCACACTGCACCTTCTTTCCTTGGGGCCACTCACCACCTGCTCTCTTCTGCCGTCCTCTCTGCATCTCCTCTGCCGTCCGTTCACATCACAGTGCTGTGCCGCCGGCTCCGCCCGCTCCTCTGGAGTCTGACCCCTCACTCAGCACTCGGCCGGGAGACAGTGCTGCTCCTTTCACTCCCAAAGAGGAGGGGGGGCGGGGGCGGCGGCGCGCTCCGGAGCAAAAAAAGCCCTGGTCACAGTACTGTAGGTGCCATGTGGGGTACGCAGTGCCACGCTCACCCGGGGCAGCCTCTTGGGGGGGGCACCTGCCCCCCCAGCCCCACGCTGGGTACGCCCATGATGCAATGTACAATATTACACTATAAATTGCATATATACTCAGTGCCTTTGATGCCATTGTTTCTTGCAGATTATTACTATCCATTCAATTAAAAAAAATAATGTTTCTTTTATGTGAAAAAGCAAAAGAACATTTATATTCCGAGCTTTACCATGTTTGTTGCAAGGTACTTGGATTGCTTACATAGTTAGAATAAATGGAAACCTTAACATTAATAATCACTTCTTAACATAATTTCTTACATTTCAACATTCATTGTTGATTATTTTCTGAATATAAAAAACTAACCCCTTAACGACCCATGAAGTAATACAAGTGCCTCTCAATAAATTTGAATATCATAAAAAAAAAAAAATGTTTCAGTAATTTATTACATAAAGTGAAACGCATATATTATATAGAGTCATTACAAACAGAGTGATCTATTTGATGTCTTTATTTCTGTAAATGTTGATGATTATGGCTTATAGCCAATGAAAACCAAAGCTCAGAAAATGAAAGCACCCTCGTGATAGGGAGATAAGGAGTTCGGCTAGCAGAAGCCAGATAGAGATATCGGTTTGATCTCCAAGTGTGGGGAGATCCAGCCGAATCTGATAGCACCAGAACCGCTCACCTGTAAACTAAAAGAGGGAAGCAAGCGCAGATAGGGTCTTATCTTTTTAACAATCAGCGGCTAAAGAGCCGTAATGATAACTGCTCACCTGGTCAAGTTGTGTAACACAAACCAGTATGAAAAGCATGTAATGGCGGCTGCTGGTGGACCCACACCTCCACGTGCTATGTGGTCAAATTCCAGAATTTTCCAGGGACAATGTGCCGTCGGTCCGCGCTGCCACAAATAACTAAATGAAAAGTTCACTCTATACATTTATTTGGATCCATCCAACGCGTTTCAAAGCCTGCTATGCTCCTTCATCATACATGCCCTGATGAAGGAGCATAGCAGGCTCTGAAACACGTTGGATGGATCCAAATAAATGTATAGAGTGAACTTTTGATTTAGTTATTTGTGGCAGCGCGGACCGACGGCACATTGTCCCTGGAAAATTCTAGAACCGCTCACCTGGGCCTCCTGGTGAGAAGTTATGACCCATCATAATTTTGTGGGATATTTCAACCCAATGCACAGGGGAGAGAATTTAAAGACAGCCTCGGGAGTGAAGAGTGAGTGACCGGTCTATGGGTTAAGAATCACTGCCCATATTCTTCTAGTTGTTCACTTCTGGGAGAAGCCATATCGTCATGTATTGTGCTGGAAGGAATCAAGTGAAGATCATGGCTCAAACAGCACCTCCCATGTGCCAAGCCAGGAACCAAAACAACAGCAAGAAACCAGTAACTGACATTCCTTTCACTGCATATACCTTTTGTATCCTACCACATTTATTCACATATCTGACTGTAATATCTGTATAATCCATCATGTATACAGGGTGGGACATTTATATGGATGCCCAGTTTCAGTATCAAGTAGGAGCCGCATACAGGATTCTTTTTGCAGCCTTTATTCTTCCTTGTGGGGTCTTACATAGTGGAGGGTGCGGGAGGGAGGAAAGGGGGAGCAGCCTATATACTACGGTCGTTTCGCACCATCAGTCGTGCTTCTACGGGTACAATCTCAGAAGTGGGGTGTTACTCATCTTTATTTATGCCACTTGAGTGTGACTTCATGTGTGCATCAGCAGTTATTAGGCAGAAAAACCAGCCCTGCTATAATGAAGAGGCCAGATAGGCCTTAAAGTGACAGTGATTTATAAGTGGCAGTGCTTGTAAAGTAGCAATAAACAATTAAAAACATAAAAAAATACATACATATTCAATGTACCATCCATTATACATTCTAACACTGAAGATTGGGGTTAAACGGACATTCTGGAATTTCAATTACATACATATTTTTAGGTGAGGATATTTTTTTTTCCATACATTATAAATGCTTACTATATTTTAACCCATGAACTACCCAAGCCCTTTTTATGTGCACTCCATATATACAGTTAGGGCCAGAAATATTTGGACAGTGACACAAGTTTTGTTATTTTAGCTGTTTACAAAAACATGTTCAGAAATACAATTATATATATAATATGGGCTGAAATTGCACACTCCCAGCTGCAATATGAGAGTTTCCACATCCAAATCGGAGAGAAAGGGTTTAGGAATCATAGCTCTGTAATGCATAGCCTCCTCTTTTTCAAGGGACCAAAAGTAATTGGACAATGGACTCTAAGGGCTGCAATTAACTCTGAAGGCGTCTCCTCGTTAACCTGTAATCAATGAAGTAGTTAAAAGGTCAGGGGTGGATTCCAGGTGTGTGGTTTTGCATTTGGAAGCTGTTGCTGTGACCAGACAACATGCGGTCAAAGGAACTGTATAATGCACCCATCCTGGTATATGGCAATCATCCTGATATAGCCCCTATCCTGGTATATATGGCCCCCATCATGGTATATGGCCTTCATCATGGCGCACACATAAAAAAATAAAAGATTATACTCACCTCCATCCCCTCCACTACAGTGCCTTGTCCGTTTCTCATACCAATACCAGCTGCTGATCAGCATGGAAGCACGCAGCTATTACATCACTGTCATATGCCATGCTCCACACGCCCTCAGCTGTTGGCGTGAGAAGATGATGTTACACTGTGGTGGAGCGGATGGACAATGAGTATAATCGTCCATCCACTGCCAGAATATTCACTGCTCCCACGCCTGGGATGATGTGTTTGGGGAGCAGTGAATATCCACACATGATCTCCCACGGCTTTATCAATGGTGAATGATTACTGCTGTTTAAGAAGATTTCATGTGCGCAGTTTCTTGCTCACCAGCAGGCACTGTTGTAGCATGCTCCTGCCTCCGGTGACCCGCTCCACTGCCACTTCCACCTCACAGACACAGCCAGGTACCATGTATCCAGACTATAAGGCGCACCCCCACTACTACTTTGCTCCCAAATTTTGGAGATAAAAGTGTGTCTTAAGGCCACTTCACACACACAGATATCTGAGTCCAATATCTGAACAGATCTGTGGTTGCAGTGAAATCATGGACACTTTGCTCCATTTTGTGGCTGTGTACAAATGGAACAATGTGTCCATGATTTCACTGCAACCACAGATCTGTTCAGATATTGGACTCAGATATCTGTGTGTGTGAAGTGGCCTTTATAGTTCAAAGAATATGGTAATCAAATTATTCATTGAGAAAATAATGATAAAAAGCTGTATTGTTTTATAAGTGGGAGGTGACTGATGTAGACATTGTAAAAGCTGCCGTTAACAGCGAACAAGAATGTTCAACTGCGCTCATTTGAAATTATACTGAAGCTACTCTCAAACCACCATATTTTTGATCAAATAATCAGCCAAGAGACATCCCAAAAGTGTATGACATCAATAATTTGAAGTACAGTTAGGGCCAGAAATATTTGGACAGTGACACAATTTTCGCGAGTTGGGCTCTGCATGCCACCACATTGGATTTGAAATGAAACCTCTACAACAGAATTCAAGTGCAGATTGTAACGTTTAATTTGAAGGGTTGAACATAAATATCTGATAGAAAATGTAGGAATTGTACACATTTCTTTACAAACACTCCACATTTTAGGAGGTCAAAAGTAATTGGACAAATAAACATAACCCAAACAAAATATTTTTATTTTCAATATTTTGTTTCGAATCCTTTGGAGGCAATCACTGCCTTAAGTCTGGAACCCATGGACATCACCAAACGCTGGGTTTCCTCCTTCTTAATGCTTTGCCAGGCCTTTACAGCCGCAGCCTTCAGGTCTTGCTTGTTTGTGGGTCTTTCCGTCTTAAGTCTAGATTTGAGCAAGTGAAATGCATGCTCAATTGGGTTAAGATCTGGTGATTGACTTGGCCATTGCAGAATGTTCCACTTTTTTGCACTCATGAACTCCTGGGTAGCTTTGGCTGTATGCTTGGGGTCATTGTCCATCTGTACTATGAAGCGCCGTCCAATCAACTTTGCAGCATTTGGCTGAATCTGGGCTGAAAGTATATCCCGGTACACTTCAGAATTCATCCGGCTACTCTTGTCTGCTGTTATGTCATCAATAAACACAAGTGACCCAGTGCCATTGAAAGTCATGCATGCCCATGCCATCACGTTGCATCCACCATGTTTTACAGAGGATGTGGTGTGCCTTGGATCATGTGCCGTTCCCTTTCTTCTCCAAACTTTTTTCTTCCCATCATTCTGGTACAAGTTCGATCTTTGTCTCATCTGTCCATAGAATACTTTTCCAGAACTGAGCTGGCTTCTTGAGGTGTTTTTCAGCAAATTTAACTCTGGCCTGTCTATTTTTGGAATTGATGAATGGTTTGCATCTAGATGTGAACCCTTTGTATTTACTATCATGGAGTCTTCTCTTTACTGTTGACTTAGAGACAGATACACCTACTTCACTGAGAGTGTTCTGGACTTCATTTGATGTTGTGAATGGGTTCTTCTTCACCAAATAAAGTATGCGGCGATCATCCACCACTGTTGTCATCCGTGGACGCCCAGGCCTTTTAGAGTTCCCAAGCTCACCAGTCAATTCCTTTTTTCTCAGAATGTACCCAACTGTTGATTTTGTTACTCCAAGCATGTCTGCTATCTCTCTGATGGATTTTTTCTTTTTTTCAGCCTTAGGATGTTCTGCTTCACCTCAATTGAGAGTTCCTTTGACCGCATGTTGTCTGGTCACAGCAACAGCTTCCAAATGCAAAACCACACACCTGGAATCCACCCCTGACCTTTTAACTACTTCATTGATTACAGGTTAACGGGGGAGACGCCTTTAGAGTTAATTGCAGCCCTTAGAGTCCATTGTCCAATTACTTTTGGTCCCTTGAAAAAGAGGAGGCTATGCATTACAGAGCTATGATTCCTAAACCCTTTCTCCGATTTGGATGTGGAAACTCTCATATTGCAGCTGGGAGTGTGCACTTTCAGCCCATATTATATATATAATTGTATTTCTGAACATGTTTTTGTAAACAGCTAAAATAACAAAACTTGTGTCACTGTCCAAATATTTCTGGCCCTAACTGTATATTCTCGGAAGTGAGTTATGTAAACAGTTGTTATTTATACATGCATTCACATGATGTGATTCCACCTCTCATATTTATAGTGTTGATAAAAAAATCAGTATTCGAAAAACTTACAAGATAATCATGTCCTTTATTTCTGTGCAAATGCATCAACATCACTAGGTAAGAAGCCTGCTAATATAGTACACACGTGTTCCAAATTGTTTGTACCTCTCGTTTAATAAAAGAGAAACCCACAATGGTCACAGAAATAACTTGAATCTGACAAAAGTAATAATAAATTAAAAAAAAATCTCCGTAAATGAACAAAAGAAAGTCAGGCATTGCTGTTCAGCCATGCTTCCACAGACGTTTTTAAAAAATTAAACTCATGAAATAGGCCTGAACAGAAGTGATGGTGCCCCTGAAAATAATGTGACAAAAGGGACATGTTAAATCAAGGTGTGTCCACTAATTAGCATCACAGGTGTCTACAATCTTGTAATCAGTCAGTGGGCCTGTGTACAGGGCTGCAGATACTCACTGTGCTGTTTGGTGACACGTACCACACTCAACATGGACTAGAGGAAGTGAAGGAAAGAGTTGCCTCAGGAGATTAGGAAGAAAATTATAGCATGAGATGAAGATTATAAGCCCATCTCCAAGCAGCTCGATGTTCCTTTGACTACAGTTGCACATTTTATTCAGAAATTTAAGATAATATAATATTTATTCATTTATATTGCGCTATTGATTCTATAGGGACTGTAGCCAACCTCCCTGGACAAGGCCGCAGGAAAAATTGATGGTAAATCAAAGAGACGGATAATAGGAATGGTAACAAAAGAGCCTAGAAAAACTTTCAAAGAAATTAAAGTTGAACTTCAAGCTCAAGGAACATTAGTGTCAGATCGCACCATCCGTAATTGTTTGAGCCAAAGTGGACTTCATGGGAGACGACCAAGGAGGACACCATTGTTGAAAAAAAACATTTAAAAACCAGACTGTAATTTGTTAAACAACATGTTGACAAGACACAAAGCTTCCTATAGACAGATGAGTCAAAAATTGAACTTTTTGGCAAGGCACATCAGCACTATGTTCACAAACAAAAAAATGAAGCATATCAAGAAAAGAACACTGTCCCTACTGTGAAACTGGGCTGCTGTGCTTCATCTTGCACAGGGTGTCTTGAATCTGTGCAGGGTACAATGAAATCTCAAGACTATTCTGAAGTTAGCCCTGACCTAAATCCAATTGAGCATATTTGAAAAGAAATGAAGTATGCTGTCTGGAAAATGCAACCTTAAAATACAAGGCAACAGGACAGTTTGCTCTTGAGGAGTTGGCCAAAATACCTGTTGAAAGGTGCAGAAGTACCATTGACAGTTACAGGAATCATTTGATTGCAGTGATTGCCTCTAAAGGTTGTGCAACAAAATATAAAGTTAAATGGAATCTGTCAGGTCAAACATCCATATGTAACTGCTATCATATTCTAATTCCTTTTCTCTAAGCTCTCTCTATTCATGTATATCTATTTATACTTTCTTCCTATCTTGTGTAAACTTCAAAATAAAAGATTAATTCCATCTGTCAATCACAGTGAGATCTCCACTGCCCACTCCCCAAGGAATGAATATTCTTGCATCATTACACTGTCCTGCCTTTCTGTGATTTGTTATGCTATGTGACCCATTCACTGCAGACAGTGGAGAAGGGAGGGGGGAGGAGTGGTGATCTTAGCTGCAGCTCTTCTGTCATTGTGTGTATTTGAGAAACATGTGTAAACACGTGTAGTGTTTGCAGTCTGAGATATTTATATGTGATTATAACAACATGTGATCATTTGCTCAGCAGATACACACATAACATGTATGCAGGAAAACCAAAGTTCATACATTCACATAGAAATCTTACAGACAGCACAGGCTTCAGCACAAAATACCTCCCCCCCTCCACAGCACAGAGTACAGATGGAGGTAACAGAACAGCAGCTTGGGTGAGCGTGGATATTTAAATAGCACTTATACAGCAGCCGGGCAATTTCTCTATAAAAGTAAGGGAGAGGACTAATGTACCAGCTCCCTGCAGGGTCTGAAAATGCTTATAACAAGGAAACTACAAATGGTACAATAATGATTTTACATGTTTTTAAAGGGCCTGCCCAGGCCTTTTCAAGGGTAATATTAGTGTCATACTGAAAAATGACCTGACATGATCCCTTTAATGGTACCATCATTTCTGTCCTGGCCTATTTCATGAGTTATATTTTTAAAATAATTCTGTGGAAGCAGGGTTGAAAAGAAATGTCTGACTTTCTTTTGTTCATTTTAACAGATTTATTTATTTATTATTACTTTTATCAGACTCAAGTTATTTATGTGATCACTGTGGATTTTTTTTTTCATTAAACGAGGGGCACCAACAATTTTTAACCTGTGTGTAAGTCTTGGCAGTCAAGCGATGCTTGTTACTTTTCATTGGAACAGTACAAGTTCTATGGCATTTCTTTGGCAGACACTTACGAAGAAAGCGGTAACAGCTAAATCGTTTGTTCATCCAGAACGTCTTCTTGAAACTGAACCTTCAAACATATTCCATTGTCTAAAAGCAAAATTAATTCTGTGGAAACCTGATGGCAATGAACTTGTATCATTAATGTGTGATATAAATGTTACACAAGACACTCTACTAAAAATTATACATTGTAGTTGTAAAACTACAGTGGTAACCATTGTAGCTCCTGAACAGACATCCATGCAGTTCTGCATGTGGATCATGCCAAGTAATGCATTGTGACAACCAGGAATCACTTTTGACTTTTAGGGCCGCTTTACACACACAGATATCTGTGTCCAACTTCTGAACAGATCTCTGGTTGCAGTGAAATCATGGATACATTGTTCTATTTGTACACAGCCACAAAATGGAACAATGTGTCCATGATTTCACTGCAACCACAGATCTGTTCAGAAGTTGGACACAGATATCTTTGTGTGTAAAGCGGCCTTTATACCCTCATATTGCTGCACAATTTCATAGCCTAATTTAAAGTGTTCTTTGTTTAAATAGGTATTTTTATTAAACAATAGTTCTATTTACAGTATAGTTAAATTTTGTTGTGATAATGGAAAAAATACCACAAAATGCTGTGTACATAATATTTCGATCTAATAACAGGTATTGTACCTACAGTTGTGGCCAAAAGTATTGTCACCCCTGCAATTCTGTCAGATAATACTCAGTTTCTTTCTGAAAATGATAATAATACCAAAGAATTTGTGATTGCAATCTTCATTTAATTTGTCTTCAATGAAAAAACACAAAAAGAATTGTCCTAAAGCCAAATTGGATATAATTCCGCACCAAACATAAAAAAGGGGGTGGACAAAAGTATTGTCACTGCTAGAAAAATCATGTGATGCTTCTCTAATTTGTGTAATTAACAGCGCCTGTAACTTACCTGTGGCACCTAACAGGTGTTGGCAATAACTAAATCACACTTGCAGCCAGTTGACATGGATTAAAGTTGACTCAACCTCTGTCCGGTGTCCTTGTGTGTACCACATTGAGCATGGAGACAAGAAAGAAGACCAAAGAACTGTCTGAGGACTTGAGAAACCAAATTGTGAGGAAGCATGAGCAATCTCAAGGCTACAAGTCCATCTCCAAAGACCTGAATGTTCCTGTGTCTACCGTGCGCACTATCATCAAGACGTTTAAAGCCCATGGCACTGTGGCTAACTTCCCTAGATGTGGACGGAAAAGAAAAATTGACGAGAGATTTCAACGCAAGATTGTGCGGATGGTGGATAAAGAACCTCGACTAACATCCAAACAAGTTCAAGCTGCCCTGCAGTCCGAGGGTACAACAGTGTCAACCCGTACTATCCGTCTGCGTCTGAATGAAAAGAGACTGTATGGTAGGATACCCAGGAAGACCCCACCTCTTACCCCGAGACATAAAAAGCCAGGCTGGAGTTTGGCAAAACTTCCCTGAGAAAGCCTAAAACGTTTTGGAAGAATGTTCTCTGGTCAGATGAGACAAAAGTAGAGCTTTTTGGGCAAAGGCATCAACATAGCGTCTACAGGAGAAAAAAAGAGGCATTCAAAGAAAAGAACACGGTCCCTACAGTCAAACATGGCAGAGGTTCCCTGATGTTTTGGGGTTGCTTTGCTGCCTCTGGCACTGGACTGCTTTACCGTGTGTGTGGCGCCCCCCAATGAGTGCGTCACAGGAGGGTATTGCATCCCTGACTGAAGATGCAATATCTTCCGTCTCAGTGATGAACAAGTTAAATCCAAAGCTCCATGCACCACATGCAACATCTAGAGGTAGAGGACCAATTGGGTCCTGGTGGGAGGAGTGTGAGATGTTGAGTGTGGGGAAAGAGCAGAACAGAAAGTTAGACGGTGGAAGAGACAAGTACAAGGAGGAAGTGAAAACTACAGAGCTAACAGGGAGGGCACCGAGAAGCGGTGACCCAGACGTGAAAGGGGCCAAGTAACAAAGTAACGTGTCCAAAGACACCCGCGCCCAGTCCCACCGGAGACTGGTTCCGAGGTAACACAGCTGTCCATCACTGTACTACAAACCGGAGTGATAGAGGAGCTTCTTAGGAGCGCATCACGACAGTCACCACTTCTGCAGCCGTACCAGAGGGGAACCCGGCTCAGGTAATCCATTAGAGGATCCTAAGTATCCTGACCTGGTGCAACAAGGCCGCGACGAGCAACAAAGGGGCAGTTACTAAAGAAGGAACATTGTGGAGCTTTGGACAGAGACTGTTCATCACTGGGACCGTTACCTAAGAACTGTCTTACCGTGTACCGTGCATAACTACAGTAAAGACCCTTGCACAGGAGCAACGTGTCTGAGCTTTATTCCGGGACTACCACTAATCACTTTGCCTTCCAGGAACACCTGAGCTGCCGTATTCTACTTTTTCAGATCCTGACTCCGGGGACTCCCGCTCGTCCTGTGGGGAGCGTCTTCCATCTAGCTGCCGCACATCCCCCGGAGTTCCAAGCAGCGCCGGTGCAATCACCGGACACCCACAGGTGGCGTCACGAGACAAACTTTATTTACTACCCATCCCTTTTCATTGACCACTGGGCCCTTTCAGCCTCCAGCACCGAACCGTGACAGTAGCTGGTGCCTGAGGCCTAACCACCCGGCAACGGTGAGTCATGTGCATGGCATTATGAAGTCTGAAGACTACCAACAAATTTTGCAGCATAATGTAGGGCCCAGTGTGAGAAAGCTCGGTCTCCCTCAGAGGTCATGGGTCTTCCAGCAGGACAATGACCCAAAACACACTTCAAAAAGCACTAGAAAATGGTTTGAGAGAAAGCACTGGAGAGTTCTAAGGTGGCCAGCAATGAGTCCACACCTGAAACCCATAGAACACCTGTGGAGAGATCTAAAAATGGCAGTTTGGAGAAGGCACCCTTCAAATATCAGGGACCTGGAGCAGTTTGCCAAAGAAGAATGGTCTAAAATTCCAGCAAAGCATTGTAAGAAACTCATTGATGGTTACTGGAAGCGGTTGATCGCAGTTATTTTGGCTAAAGGTTGTGCAACCAAGTATTAGGCTGAGGGTGCCAATACTTTTGTCTGGCCCATTTTTGGAGTTTTGTGTAAAAAGATCAATGTTTTGCTTTTTGCTTCATTCTCTTTTGTGTTTGTTCATTTAAGACAAATTAAATAAATATAATCTCCAGTTATGTAGAAAACCGGGCACCAACAGGTTATCTGTGTACAAGTGTGAAGCAACATGGAAGTTCCTCCTGGCCACGGGAGCTGCACGCTTCAATAAAGCACACAATACTAAGTCCAATACATGGAAAAAGAGAAGCTGCACTCACCCTTTTAGATGCCAAATCCTTTATTTTGTCTTGCTCATCCTAGCATAGACAAATCAGCGGGGAGAGGGAGTGGGGGTCGGCGGACGACGGCTTGCCGTTTCGCAGCTCTTGCTCCTTCAACCACTGGACCCTTTGAAGCAGCAAGAGCTGCAAAACAGCAAGCCATCATCCGCCGACCCCCACTCCCTCTCCCTGCTGATTTGTCTATGCTAGGATAAGCAAGACAAAATAAAGGATTTGGCATCTAAAAGGGTGAGTGCAGCTTCTCTTTTTTCCTATATTGGACTTAAATGAAGATAATAATACCAAAGAATTTGTGATTGCAATCATTTTCAGGAAGACACTGAGAATTATCTGACAGAATTGCAGGGGTGTCAATACTTTTGGCCACAACTGTATATTATTCACTGTTGGTCACTATTTTGATCCCATAGGCAAAATGTGCTGGTTTAAATTAATTTATTCACCATAAAAAAAAACAACACACATTTAATCTAATACATACTTACCTTAAACTGTCTGTCACCCACTTCTGTCTGGACATCCCCAAATCGCATAATCCACCACACCGACTGGAAGTATTCTGACCGCCATATTGGAACACCCAAGTGATGGATGTTCCAATATGACACCTGCTGGTGGTACCAGCTCCTTGCAGGGTACCACCAGCAGGACACCCCTGGACCCCCCCCCCCACACTGACATCCTGCCTTGACACCCCGCCCGAACCACCTGCAGTGGCATCCCGCACTGACACCCCAGCCTGAACACCCCGCTGTGACATCCCGCCGGGACCCCCCATGGTAATATCCCACCCTGACACTCTTACCTGAACACCCCGCGATCACATCCCACTGGGACCCCCGCAGCAAAAATATCCTGCCGGGGACCCCCTGTGATGACATCCCACCCTGACACACCCATCTGAACACCCCACGGTGACATCCCGCTGGGTCCCCCCATGGAGACATACACATGCGCATACATACACACACTTACACACATGCACGCACATACATACAAACATACATACACACACATACACAAACATGAGCATATACATGCACGTACTCACACATGCGCATTCACACACACCCACTTACATGCATACACTACACACATACAGGCACATACACGCGCATACACACAAATATGCATACACAAACATACATGCTCATACACACGTGCACAAACATATAGATACATACTTACACATATGTGAATACATGTGCATACATGCACACATATGCATGCATAATCACTACATGCACACATACATACATGCACATACATACACACACACATGCACGCACATACACACAGACATGCATACACACATACACATACATGAACATATACACCCACGTAATCACACATGCACATTTTCACAAACCCACATACATGCATACACGCTCATACATTCAAACATAAACAGGAACATTCACGTGCATACATGCACATACACGCACATGCGCATACTCACACACACATGCATACACACGTGTACAAACATACAGACACATGCTTACACGCACATACATGCATACATGTGCATACACACCCACATACGCATACATACACATGCACATACATACATGCACACACATACCCGCATACATTCATAGATACGCATACAAATGCTTGCATACATAAACACACATATTCACACATGCACGCACATACACACGTGGCCGCCATCTTTGGACACTCAGGTATACAAAGATGGTGGCCGAGTGACACATCATACCCACCCCCTGCATGATTACATCGGAGGGGAACTTTGCAGGAGCTAATAAAATGAATAACGAGGCGTCTCTGTCTATTTTGTATGTAATAAGAGATTTCTGGTGTGTGTGTGTGTGTTTTTTTTTTTCCTTTTTACTGAAAGTATTGCTAATGGCTGGCTGTCAAACTGACAGCTGACATTAGCAATACGGCTTGACATCAGCTGCCAAAAAAAAGCTGACTTCAACACCTTTATAATAGGGCTGAGTTTCTGGATGTCTTTGTGATGAGGGATTCTGGTGGTTGCCTACGGACGGACATATTCAGAAAACCGACATCATCTAATTCGCTCTTACATGCTTCCTCTTCCCATCCACCATATATGATTAAAGCTGTGCCTGTGGGGCAATTCCTACGTCTCCGTAGGATTTGCTCCTCGGACTCTGACTATCAAAATAGAGCCGAAGAGCTTAAATCAGGTTTTAAGAGAGGGGTTACAGCCATAGGGCAATTAAATATGCGGTTAATCGGGCAAAACATATGTCCCGTAATGAGCTACTGTATGGTCGAACTGCACGCACGAAAGATACCCACGTGAGATTTGTCTCTACATATAATGGCCAATTTAACGCTATGCGTAAATGCCTTGAAAAAGCTTGGCCTATTTTGCAAACTGATGCAATTTTAGCTCTGATATTACCACAAAAACCTATGATGGCGGCTCGTAGATTGAAGAATCTCCGTGATCACCTCGTGCGTAGTCATTATCACCGCAGTGATTCAGCCACTTTTCTTGATCAATTTCCTAGAAGGGTGGGCTGCTTCCCTTGCGGTAAATGTATTTCATGCCCAACATTGAAAGAGCTGACTGTTTTTCCAATGTGGCAGGTACGAAAACATACAATATCTCCAAAAAAATTACCTGTAATACAACAGGAGTCATCTATTACGCAGTATGCCCTTGGCCTAGGGTCTATGTAGGCCTCACTACCCGGGCTCTAAAAATTAGAGTAAGAGAGCATGTCCTCAATATTAATGGAGCCGTGGGATGTTTGGATCCATCTACTTTAAAGACTCTTCCTAGGCACTTTTTTGAATTTCATCAGTGCCAAGGAGATTTACTGAAGGTAAGGGGGATAGACGTGATGGATTTGGGCATTCGGGGTGGCCCCCTAGCGAAAAAACTGGCCATGTTAGAGACGAGATGGATATGGACTCTCGGTACCCTCCAACCCGGTGGACTAAATGAAAAGATCAATTTCGCTCCATTTCTTTAGCTCTGCATACTGCGGCTGTAGTAGTTGGATGACCTAATCAGGTTCCTTTTTTATACCTTTTAACAGGCTACCCTTGCACTTTTGGATATTTGATGAGAAAAGAATTCTTTCACCTGAAACTAGTGATGGGCGAATCCTAAATTACTCGGAATCG
>JARQOC010000001.1:348907541-349142947 GCA_033576535.1 Allobates femoralis
TCACCACATCCCTCCGGCTCCAACTCAAGAACATCTCACGGATCCGCTCCTTCCTCACCCACAACACCGCTAAAACACTCATCCATGCTCTTATCATCTCCCGCCTTGACTACTGCAACCTCCTTCTCAATGGCCTCCCGGCTAACTCCCTCACATCTCTCCAGTCTATCCTCAACTCCGCTGCCCGACTCATCTATATGTCCTCCCGCTACTCCCCTGTCTCCCCCCTCTGCCAAGCCCTTCACTGGCTCCCCGTCTCCAAGAGATCCCAATTCAAAACACTAACCATGGCGTACAAAGCCATACACAACCTGGCCCCACCATACATCTCCGACCTGGTCTCCCGATACCTACCCTTACGCAACCTCCGCTCCTCCCAAGAACTCCTCCTCTGCTCCCTCCTCATCACCTCTTCGCACAACCGAGTCCAAGACTTCTCCCGGGCATCTGCCTTACTCTGGAACTCCCTACCCGAACACGTCAGACACTCTCCTACCCTGAGTAGCTTCAAGTGTCACCTGAAGACTCACTTGTTCCGTCAAGCCTACAACCTGCCATGAGACCCAGGTGAACGCCCCATACCTGACATTCCCCCATCCTACTGTATCCTTACCCGCCCCTCATAGACTGTGAGCCCTCGTGGACAGGGACCCTGCCCCTCCTGTACCTGTACGTCCTGATCGCCTAGATTTAGTGTACTTGTTCTTGTCTCCCTCATCCTCATGTAAAGCGCCATGGAACCTAATGGCGCTATATAAATAAATAATAATAATAATAATAATATGTGTTTTTACCGCTAAAAACGCTTCCAAACGTATGCATTTTTTCCCCCGTTGACTTTAATGGAAACGCATTCAAAACACCTGCAAAAACGCATGCAAAAATGTATGTGCATTTTCAAAACGGAAAAATGCATGCGTTTTTGCCAACGCAGCCCCAGATGCATTGCCCGACGTTTTTGGCTGCGTTTGCAAAAATGCATGCGTTTTTGCATTTTGAAAATGCACATACATTTTTGCATGCGTTTTTGCATGCGTTTTGAATGCATTTCCATTAAATATGGATAGTCTAAATTTCTTAGGGTAGAGCATTCCAGAGAATAGGTGCAGCTCGAGAGAAGTCTTGGAGCCGGGAGTGGGAGGATCGGATTAATGCAGATGTTAGTCGCTTCCATACTGGAGAGAATGGGTAGGGTAATAAACAGAGATGAGGGTTGAGAGGTAGGGAAGTACTGCACCACTGCACCATGAAGAGTTTTGTGGGTGAGAACAAACAATGACTGGCATAAAGAGGAAGCATCTGAGTAACGGTTAGCCAGATAAGAGACCCTGGTTGCTTCATTAAGGATGGACTGGAGAGGGGAAAGTCTAGTGAGGGGGAGGCCAATTAATAAAGAGTTACAATAATTAAGAAGAGAATGAATCAGGGCCACAGTGAAGGTTTTTGTTGTTTCCATGGTGAGAAACAGGCAGATTCTAGAGATGTTCTTCAGGTGCAAGTGACTGAAATGGGTGAGAGATTGTATATAGTACGGTGTTCATTTTAGGACATGGTCATTTATCGAAGTCAAAGTAAAAAAAGCTGTTCCTGATGGTTGATTATGACTTTGACTTGGACAAATGACCTTACTAAATGACTTTGACTTTGTTAAATGACTCTGACTTTGATAAATGACTTTGACTTCGATAAATGACTTTGACTCTGACTTTGACTATGACTCTGACTTTGATAAATGACTTTGACTTTGATAAATGACTTTGACTATGATAAATGACTTTGACTATGACTTTGATAAATGACTATGACTTTGATAAATGACTATGACTTTGATAAATGACTTTGACTTTGATAAATGACTTTGACTATGATAAATGACTTTGACTATGACTTTGATAAATGACTATGATAAATGACTTTGACTTTGATAAATGACTTTGACTTTGATAAATGACCTTGATAAATGACTTTGATAAATGACTTTGACTTTGATAAATGACTATGACTATGATAAATGACTATCACTTTGATAAATGACTTTAACAGATTAGCATAATTTATTTTAAAAATTCTACAGTGGGTCCACTATGGATTTGAACCGTGAATGCTGGCTTCCAAAGGCCAAAAGCTTATCCACTAGACCATCCAGAAAGCTACTGTAAAAGTTCCCTTTTGGTATACTAACATAGATAACATGCACACAGTCTGTGTGCAGAAATCTGATGACCCTGATGTCTGAGAGCTTCTGACTTGTCATGCTCACACTCATGGTTATGACAAGTCACACATCACATTTATTTCTCATGGAGGTTAGCAGTATAATGAAAGTACAAATCCCCAAGCGGTGCCAATGTTTCCTAGCTTCTTTTTCTGAAGGTATTATAGTTATTAATATAATTATTATCCTCTTAAACAAAACTAATGTTAAAAAATTTTTTTTTTGAAACACTAATTTTGTATATATATATTATATATACTGTATTTACCAGTTTCTGTAAATTTCTATAATTGTTTAAAAAATTGTTTAACAGCATATAATAGTAATATATTTACCAGTGACTGTACATTTGTATCATTGTTTAGGAAATTGTTTAAGAAAATATAATAATAATAATTAATATTAGTAATAAATACATAATAATCCACTACCTCGATTTCAACAACAAAAATGCAGAACTGCAAACATTTTAATTTATTACTATATCTTATATCTATTAACTAGCATAATTTATTATACAAAAAGTATTCTACAGCAGGTTCAGCATGGATTTGAACCATGAACGCTGGCTTCCAAAGGCAAAACACTTCTCCACTAGACCACCAAACTAACTGTTAGGAGGTGGAGATTTTGTTCTGCTAAGAAAATGAACATGCAGGCAGTCTGTTTGCAAAACTGTTCTGACCCTGATGGTTGACAAATCTCATTGTCATTTGTCGTGGTCAGAATCAGAATCAGACTCACGCACACTTCAAAGTGTCATGGAGATTTGCCGGTATAAAGAAGGTTCAAATCCCCAAGCAGTAGCAGGAGTTTATTTATTTATTTTGTTAAGGTATTATTGTTTTTATTATTATAATCATTATTATTATTATTATTATTATTACACTTTCCAACCAAAATAATGTACAATTAAAAAGTTTTGACTTTGTGCTTCATTCTCATACCTGAGTATGATAAATCACTTTCACAGATGACACTTCACTTCTCACACATAAAAATGAAAATAGTTTTCCATACACAAAAGCTCTAACCCCTTTTTTCAGTGTGGCCCGACACAATGGACCTTGCTTTATTTAAAACCCACATTTCAACAATTTTTATACATTGTTTTGTTTTCAAATAACAACAATTACTTAATGATAAGCAAATTACATGTCCTGAACTGCGCATTTTAACCCCAAAGTCTCCAACACAAAGCCTATGCCCCATCCACCACTAAACTATAGGCATTTAATAGAGGCACAGACATCTTTTCATTGCTGATATGCCTTTCAATGCAGACATGCGTTAAGCTCATTTAAACTGTTGTGTGACCTTATTGTATGATTTTCATAGCTCACAATGATATCTGACTGACACACATAAAGATCAGCAGATTTTTGCACGTTTGGTCTCTTTAGCAAACAAATCACAGATGGTCTCATCTGATTGAGTGGCCTAATGGTTAAGGCTCCAGTCTCTGGAGTGTTATAGCTCTGTTGCACCCTGGTTCAAAAACCCCCAGTAGGATTATTTTTTTTTTTTCCTTGTAAATTATGGTGTTTAATACACAATTTACAGTAATGTTTAATTTGTGATTTCTTACATTATGGTAATCATCATAACATACTAATAATTGGTTTCAGCCATGTTGTCCATTTATAGGCTAAATGAATGGAAGGCAGTCATTTACTACTTATCTATTTCCAAGTGTCTGTACATTTCAACAATTTATTATCAAAGGTTCTAAACCAATTATTTATTATTTATTTGACACAAAATGTTGTTTGCCATCTACCAAAACTCGCTGCATTTTAATGAGCAGTACCATAATGTAAGAAATCACAAATGAAACACTACTGTAAATTGTGTATTAAACACCATAACTTACAAGGAAAAAAATAAAAAATAAAAAAATAATCCTACTGGGGGGTTTTGAACCAGGGTGCAAAAGAGCTATAACACTCCAGAGACTGGAGCCTTAACCATTAGGCCACCCAATCAGATGAGACCATTAGTGATTTTGTTTGCTAAAGAGACCAAACGTGCAAAAATCTGCTGATCTTGATGTGTGTCAGTCAGATATCATTGTGAGCTATGAAAATCATACATTAAGGTCACACAACAGTTTAAATGAGCTTAACGCATGTCTGCATTGAAAGGCATATCAGCAATGAAAAGATGTCTGTGCCTCTATTAAATGCCTATAGTTTAGTGGTGGATGGGGCATAGGCTTTGTGTTGGAGACTTTGGGGTTAAAATGCGCAGTTCAGGACATGTAATTTGCTTATCATTAAGTAATTGTTGTTATTTGAAAACAAAACAATGTTTAAAAATTGTTGAAATGTGGGTTTTAAATAAAGCAAGGTCCATTGTGTCGGGCCACACTGAAAAAAGGGGGTTAGAGCTTTTGTGTATGGAAAACTATTTTCATTTTTATGTGTGAGAAGTGAAGTGTCATCTGTGAAAGTGATTTATCATACTCAGGTATGAGAATGAAGCACAAAGTCAAAACTTTTTAATTGTACATTATTTTGGTTGGAAAGTGTAATAATAATAATAATAATAATGATTATAATAATAAAAACAATAATACCTTAACAAAATAAATAAATAAACTCCTGCTACTGCTTGGGGATTTGAACCTTCTTCATACTGGCAAGCCTCCATGACACTTTGAAGTGTGCGTGAGTCTGATTCTGATTCTGACCACGACAAATGACAATGAGATTTGTCAACCATCAGGGTCAGAACAGTTTTGCAAACAGACTGCCTGCATGTTCATTTTCTTAGCTGAACAAAACCTCCTCCTCCTAACAGTTAGTTTGGTGGTCTAGTGGAGAAGTGTTTTGCCTTTGGAAGCCAGTGTTCATGGTTCAAATCCATGCTGAACCTGCTGTAGAATACTTTTTGTATAATAAATTATGCTAGTTAATAGATATAAGATATAGTAATAAATTAAAATGTTTGCAGTTCTGCATTTTTGTTGTTGAAATCGAGGTAGTGGATTATTATGTATTTATTACTAATATTAATTATTATTATTATATTTTCTTAAACAATTTCCTAAACAATGATACAAATGTACAGTCACTGGTAAATATATTACTATTATATGCTGTTAAACAATTTTTTAAACAATTATAGAAATTTACAGAAACTGGTAAATACAGTATATATAATATATATATACAAAATTAGTGTTTCAAAAAAAAATTTTTTAACATTAGTTTTGTTTAAGAGGATAATAATTATATTAATAACTATAATACCTTCAGAAAAAGAAGCTAGGAAACATTGGCACTGCTTGGGGATTTGTACTTTCATTATACTGCTAACCTCCATGAGAAATAAATGTGATGTGTGACTTGTCATAACCATGAGTGTGAGCATGACAAGTCAGAAGCTCTCAGACATCAGGGTCATCAGATTTCTGCACACAGACTGTGTGCATGTTATCTATGTTAGTATACCAAAAGGGAACTTTTACAGTAGCTTTCTGGATGGTCTAGTGGATAAGCTTTTGGCCTTTGGAAGCCAGCATTCACGGTTCAAATCCATAGTGGACCCACTGTAGAATTTTTAAAATAAATTAAGCTAATCTGTTAAAGTCATTTATCAAAGTGATAGTCATTTATCATAGTCATAGTCATTTATCAAAGTCAAAGTCATTTATCAAAGTCATTTATCAAGGTCATTTATCAAAGTTAAAGTCATTTATCAAAGTCATAGTAATTTATCAACGTCAAAGTCATTTATCAAAGTCAAAGTCATTTATTAAAGTCATAGTCATTTATCAAAGTCATAGTCAAAGTCATTTATCATAGTCAAAGTCATTTATCAAAGTCAAAGTCATTTATCAAAGTCAAAGTCATTTATCAAAGTCATAGTCATTTATCAAAGTCATAGTCATTTATCAAAGTAATAGTCAAAGTCATTTATCATAGTCAAAGTCATTTATCATAGTCAAAGTCATTTATCGAAGTCAAAGTCATTTATCAAAGTCAGAGTCATTTATCAAAGTCAGAGTCATTTATCAAAGTCAAAGTCATTTAGTAAGGTCATTTGTCCAAGTCAAAGTCATAATCAACCATCAGGAACAGCTTTTTTTGACTTTGACTTCGATAAATGACCATGTCCTAAAATGAACACCGTAATATAGGAGGCGAAGGAAAGATCAGTGTCAAACATAACACCCAGATAGCGAGCCTGCTGCCTAGGCGTTATTGTGGTGCTGCATACTGAGAGGGAGATGTCATATTTAGGGAGGTTAGTGGAAAACAGGAGCAGGAGAAGTTCAGTTTTGGAAAGGTTAACTTCCTGATGGCTGGTAATGTGCTGCTGGAGTTTCAGGTTGCTTCTGTCCTATCATAGCCATCTCCACTAGTGATGAGCGAGCACTAAAATGCTCGGGTGCTCGGTGCTCTGGCCGAGCATCTCAAGATACTCTTGTACTCGGCCAGAGCAACGAGCCCAATGTAAGTCAATGAGTGACAGGCTCCGCCCACAGACTTCCGGTTATAAAACGAGTAATTCCGGAAAAGGGCGGGAGGGTGGGCTTTTTCAAATCGCCGCAGCATATAACACCTTGCTGTGGCCCCCAGAGGGATCCTATCAATTAATCTGCTCCCTGTATGGTGCCAGCTCACTGTGTGCACTGAAGGGAGCAGTGTATGTGTCTCAGATCGCTATTTATTACCGAGCAGTCCGAGCATCTCGGCAGTACTCGGTGCTCGCCGAGCACCCCGAGTACCGAGATACTCGTGCGAGTACCGAGTCGCGCCGAGCATACTCGCTCATCACTAATCTCCACCCTTTAAATATGGTGGAGCCCAGTCTCCTATGCCGATTATAGCTTCAGCTTGCATTGGCGAGACTGGTCTGTGGTGTTCCAGTTTCTTGGAAACAGTTGTAACCTGTTTGGTATATGGTGGAAACTTGCTTGTTGTATTTTTATCTCTTGTTTGTATTTGTTTTTCTCCCAAATCACATATTGTATTCTCCCAGTGTGTGCATGCTGAGAGCTTGTGTTTTAGTTCCCCTGTCTGTCTTTATCTGTGGGTTTCATTACTTCTCTGCTCCCAGGGGAGGGGGAGTGTGAATCAGCACATGCCTGAGCAGGAGCAGGGCTAGGGTGGAGACTCAGGTCTCTCCACTCCTCTCGGAAGTACCCCTGAGATAAGGTGAATTCAGGACTCCCTAACTTGAGTGGCAGATCAGATGCCCCAGTTCCCCTTTTACCCTAAGTCATCCTGACAGGAACTAGCATTTAAAGGTTAAACATTGATCAGGAACAGGGAGATGAGAGACACATGTAGGCCTATTGGGAAAGGAGGCCCTCATACCTAATGCAACCTCTCCAATAAATGTTATGCTGCGCCACCCTCAGGTGGCACAAATATCAGTTTCACTGAATGCTATCAGAAGAATTAATCAGCTAGGTCAGCCACATGTATAGGTCTATTGGACAGGGGGCCCTCATAAGTCATGCAACTGATACAATAAATGTTATGCTTCACCACCCTTTGGTGTCACAAGTATTATAGTCACAGAGTACTGCCAAAAGAATTAGTCAGGTTGGTCAACCACATGTATAGGCCTATTGGGCAGGTGACCCTCATAAATCATACAACCACTCCAATACATTTTATGCTCCACCACCCTCAGGTGGCACCAATATCAGTTTCATTGAATGCTAGCAGAAGAATTAGTCAGCTTGGTCAGTTACATGTATAGGCCTATTGTACAGGTTGCCCTCATAAGTCATGCAACTTCTGCAATACATTTTTTGCTCTTCCACCCTCAGGTGGCACAACTATTAGTTTCACAGAATACTACTGGAAGAATAAGTCAGGTGGGTCAGTCACATGTATAGGCACAGTGCTCAGGAAGCCCTGCTAAATTCACAAAACACGCAACAAAGAAAACCCAAGAAGAGTCTCCATATTTCAAAAAATTAGGGCGATATACCACCAAAGTGGCATCAATTGACCCAGAATAGAAAAGTTATAATGGCACAGCCTGCATGCATGGCACCGGGTCTGGAACAGAGCCTGGCCTTGCATTTGAAGGTTAAACATTAACAGAGATGAGTGGACACACGTAGGCATCGTGCTTACAGAGCTTCCAAAAATTAGGGCCAGATACCACAAAAGTGGCATCAATTGACCCAGAATAAAAATGATATATAGGTGAGATGAATGTAGCATGCTGAAAAGTACATTGCCTACTCTGCCAAGTCTACCACTGGGGTGGAAAAGCCTTTTGAGATCCTTGTCTTGTTGCTGCTAATGTTTCTACGCTGATGACTTGACATCCCTCAGGTTGGAAATGTAGATCTGCAATGTATACTGTGTCCCTCACTGATGTGATGGGAAAAACAAGACCTAAGATTGTCTACCAGCTTTTTTTTAATATTCCTCTCCAAGATAGAAAGCATCTGGCTAAATTTACACTTGTACCTCGGATACAACAGTGTGGCAACCCAATAGTTATTGCTAGTTCAAATCCTAACAATACAAGCATCTTGTTGCAGATAGTGCAGCAAGAAGGTCCTCATGTTTTTCATGCATCCATGAGGCCCAAGTCCTTGTTGTGTTGGTGGTGGCATAAAAATAAAGCTTTCTTCCTCTGTCATCTCCCACCAACCTCGGACAACAAAAAGGGGAATAATTTCTTCCTCATCTACTGACTGTTCTGTGCCCATCACTTCTTCATCCTCGTCCTCCTGCATTTGTTTCTCAGCTCCTGCACCTTCATTACCACTTTGTCTGGTACCATAACCCCTCCTCTCTTGCTCTACTCCAACCTACCATACCACATGGCTGCGTGATGAGAGTGCAGACCTTTGAGATATTGATATTCTTTCTGAATCCTCCTCTTCTCACAACTTCTCTTCCTCTGGTACAGTCACCTCATGTCGCAGACTTTTCAAAGTTTGCTCAAGCATGTAGATGACTAGTGATGCTGATGACAGTATTATCAGCGCTAACTATCTAAGTAGCCAATTCAAAACTGTGCAGAAGGTTGGAGAGGTCCTTTATTTGTACCCATTCTGCATCACATTCAGCTCTCTTTGAGTCACAGTACGCATCATTACATAGTGTGACAGGGCTTGTGTTTGCTGCAACAGTCGCTGCAACATATACAAAGGGGAATTCTACCATGTTGGCACATTGCATTTCAAACAGTTAAATGTTTGTCCAAAAAAACACTGAAGTGATGCTATTTATGAGTCGCGGCGTGAGAACAGCAGCAGTGAGCATACTTTGACAACGTATTGTGCAGCAACTCATCCAGGATTGGATAGTAACAACCAGGTGGAGGATGCCAACCATGCAAGGCACATGTGTAAATTTGCCTTGTCATAGGGCTGCCCCCAGTTCGCACTGTTATCGCACATGGTCTTCCCTGGCTCTAGATTTAACGGAGACAGCCATTGCTGAAACTTAGCCTACATAGCTGTCCACAACACTTCAGCTGTGTGACTCACATCTCCAAGGCATTTTAATTTAAACACAGCCTAATGGCAGAGAGCTCTGGCAGCGCAGTACGGAGGTGGGGTGGATACTATCTGAACTGTTGCAACATTAAGGGTGAGATTGAGGGTACAGCTGGAGACCATAGAGGAGGTGGATGAGGCAGAACCAGTGGATGAGGAGTTACAGGCAGATGTTTGTCCCAAACATTTTGTGATTTCAAGACTTGAGAAGTAGCCCCTTCCCCACCTGACCCTGTAGTAACCAGATGTTGTCTGCGACATACTGGTATAGCGCATCACAGCCTGCTTCAAGAAGTAATGGAAACTGGAAACTGGACAACTGATACTGGGGGACTACGACAGCTATCAGCTTTCGAAATCTGTATCCACAAGGCGGAAATGCTGCATTTCCGTTGCCAAGAAATGGCAGATGGTCAAGTTTAATCTATTTGCTCTAGGATGTTTAGGAGGAAGTAATCTTTTCCATGACCACAAATGCTGGACAAGGACTGACTGTTGTGCTGAGAGAACGTGGAGTAGGGCGTATCCAACAAACTGCTACACTGTGAGGGAAGTGCAGGCAGAGATGTTATGGTGGCTTGACAAACAAATGGTGCGCTCGGTATCTGAGATCAGTCAATACCAGCAAGCCTGTCCACTTCCGTAAGAGCTGAGTGACAGTAACTCACCCCGACTATATCGGGTAAACAAATGGAGGATCTGCGGCAGGCACCTGTCAGACAGCACTTCCCATGATGACGAAGGAGGAAGAAGCAGCAGAAGCCGCACTTGCCAATTGGTTGTTAAATTGCTTGGTTTTCTAATCACGAACTAAATCTGTCATGTTTGTGCCGAATTTGAAATTGGCGAACATGTTCAGGGAAAGTTTGCTTATCTCTAGTCCTATGTAAACAGAACTCGTGCTGCTTTGAAAAATATCAGCCTATGTGCACTGAGCGATGTAGTACAGATCTTTCAGTAGGCATCTGAAGCCACATTGTGTAAACTCCCTGTTAATTGACTATTAGCATATTGTTAGCCATTTAACACTGTGTAACACAAAGTGTAAACCTTCCGCTAATGGCAATGTGCTAAGTTTTAGGGCTGTAGCCTCTCCTCACGCAGCCCTCTGAACTTTACCTTGGTGAGTACTATCGTTTCCATTGTTCACTATAATGAATTATGAAATTCCATATTTTCAAACATATTAGTGAGTCTGTTCGTTGCTTCAATATTTTAAACAGCCATTTAAGAAACAAATAGCTAAAAGCTTTAAAAGGTTATTCTGCATAAAACTGAAATGACTTTGGGGTATTTATTAAGTTAGAGAAGTCATCATCAGTCATATACAATTGTTTTGTAGTCAGTCAGATACTTATGCTGATAAAGTATTATTAACATACCAGAGAGGTCATGAGAAAGATATCACCTGTCTTTCTAGACCTTGTGCAAAAGAGAGAGGACACTGTAGAGTATATATAAAAAGGAGGTTACCAGCAGATCCATATCCTCAGATCCAAAATAAATGTGTATACAGAGCCATATTATAAATTTTGCAATTATGATCATAACTGACTTAAACTACTAAAATCAAAGGAAACATATCATGGGATTTATTCGAACCATCAAGGCACTGCAGGCATTTAAATCTTAGAGGGACTCCAGCACCAGTATTCACAATCCAGATAAATTAAAACTTCATTTTATTAGTCTTATTTAAAAATCCATGACAAACACGGTTAAAAAAATGAAAACCCTTTCAGCCATTGGTCAAACTCAACACAGCATATATTGAGGATTATGGGGTGCATTGTAATATATAGAGAATTATGAGGTACACTGTAATATATAAAGGACTATGGAGGTGCATTATATTATATGGAGGGCTATGGGGGTGCATTAATATATATGGGGCCAATTATACTATATTGAAGCCATTAATACTTCGAGGGCTATGAGAAAGCCTTTATACTTTATGGAGAGCTATTTGAGGGCTGTGTTGGGGGACATTATAAAGTATCAAGAGATTTAGGGGCCATTATACTGTATGTAGGTCCATTATACTGCATAAAGAGTTGTGTGGGGTTCAAAGTTGGGGAGCATACTGTGCCAGAGTAGTTGACGGGGTTACAGTAGGGTCATATGGAGGGTATTCACTTTGGGGGATCAGACAGTGTTTGTGGAGGGTCCTGTGGAGGAATCCACTTTGGGGGGATCACATCGTGCATGTGGAGGGTACGGTGGAGGAATTCACCTTGATGGGGATCATATAGAGTTTGTGGGACATTTTTGTTGGCATCATACCTTATGGGGCAATGAAAGATGAAAGAGGAGCTTCAATAGGAGGAAAATTACTTTGTAAGGGCTGCAAAGTTGTGAGACAAGGGTATGTGGCACGGCCAAATATTTTTTGTGGGGGGGGGGGGCAATTAAAACTTCTACTATGGAGCCCCACGATTTCTATGTACGCCCCTGATGCAGGATGCAATGTCCCTCTCACATATGCCTCTGCTGAAGGATTGATTTGCCATAACTTACACACCATGTCCAATGCTGCCCCTCGATGTATGCAGGCATTCCAGACATGTTTCTCCTGAGCGGCGGTTGGTCATTGGCCCTTGTCCCCCATTCCGCTTCCACATCCTACTCAACTCAGATGAAAGGGCCCTGCAATTAGCTTCAGACAGCCCTGTGTGCGGTTCTTGTGATTGGCTACGGACAGCTTCACATCATGGTTCTCTGCTGTCAGGCTGTGCACGGTGTTTTGCTGGGTGCACCGGACACAGCCTGACAGCTCTAGAGAAAACAGAACCGGAGGGTTAATATGCCCTCCGTTTCTGTTTTCTGCCAGAATCATCAGTGCGCGCTGATGCCGCTGTCCAGGTCCTGAAATTTCAAAATCGCAGCTAGTGAGGAGCTAGCCGCGGTTCTGAAATGTCAGCCGGGAGCTCTCCAGGTGCTGAAGTTCAGCACCGTCAGCCGCTGAACTTCAGCACCCAGCATCCGGCAGATGGATCCGATTTTCTGTCGGATCCGGTGCAATGTGGCGCACATAGCCTCCCATGTTATAGGGATGCCGGATCGCACCGGATCCGGGAGGATCTGATTTTGTCAGATTTTTGCCCCAGACACAAAAATCATGTTAGCTGCGATTTTGTGTCCGGGACAGAAATCGAATGCAGCCTGATGCTGCCAGACAGGGACAAAACGGATGGCAAATCATTGCCATCTGGGCCCATCCGGCACCATAGGCATGCATTAGCACAAAATCGGCCTAAGTGTTTCGGTAGAAGAAGGTGTGGTCTGTTGGGGAAGATGCGTCATTTTACCAGCATAGTGCAGTGGCTGCTTGTTGATGCACAGACTGCAGGTTTTTGTGTTGCATCCAAAATCACCGTGGGTTACTCAGCTTCCTGGAGGCCTGGTGTATCAGTTCATGGTGGTAGTCCCCAGGAGTTATGGCCCTTACTGGACATGTTAAGTAGAAATATTTACAGGGGAGATTGTTCGTGGCGCCAGCTGGAGTTCTGACCATAGGTAGCCAGGGACTGCAGTTGGGCTTCCAAGGGGAGATAGTGAAGCAGCCAGATGGTATACCCTTCTCAGCCAGGGTAGATCTCTTGGAAGGGGTAGGAGACAGGTGATGCTGTGGATGGTGTGAGAGGAGGAGGGTGAGTGTTGTAGTGCCGATGGGCGCAGGAAGGAGCAGACGACACAACAGTATTTGTATTTCTTACCCTTTACTTGTAGACTTACTTGATTGCAGCCCAGCTGGGGAATAGTGTAGACCAGGAGCACAGCCTGGCCAGCCCAAGGCAAGTTGGAGTTCACTTTGCTGAGATGTAGTGCCCCACTAGTAGTCAGTGCGCTACAGAGGGGTACCTCCCCCCTGTTATGGGGGGAGGTAATGTAGGTCTGAGGCTCTCAATCTGCATTCACACACTTAGAGCAGGGGACTAAAGGGTTAACCTGATGTTTGTGAAACTCAGTCCCGGTGGGAGGAGTTTCAGGTTAGAGCAGTGTGAGCGCGGAAAGCAGAGAAGGCAGAACACCTGTGGAAAGAGAAGGAGCAAGAGCTAAGAGGGAGGGCGCCTGTGAAGGAAGGCAGCCCAGACAGAGAGGGGCGGACAGAGGATGACTGAACACCCTGGCCCAGTCCAAAGCAGGGTATTGGCTTCAAAGCAGTGTAGAGGTCCATCCCTGAGCCGCAAATACCGGTATGTTCGAAAGCTTCTTAGAAGCACGGTCCGCCTGACATACATGCGGTTCCCACCAGATGCACCAAACCGGGTTGAGCACCCCTTAGAGAGAGAAGAGGGTATCTCATATCAACCAAAAGGCCAGGTAGTAAGAGGGATTCGTGCAAGGCAGCGCGAGGAAGAAGGAGTGTGCAGAGGTAGGACAGTGGAAGACAAAAGAAGGAACATCACTGGAGCCTCAGAGAAACATTGCTTTCTCCTATGACACCTGGTTCACTACCCGAACCGTAACACCTGTGAACTGTGTACAAGCTGAAGGTAACTGGAGTAAAGACCCGTGCAGAGCAAGCAAGTGTCTGTTCTTCTTCCTGGTTGACTGTGACATTCCAGTCTCACAGCAGAGACTTCGCTGACCTATTCTATTATCATACTACACTGCCCCGGGGGACCCTGTTCCACCTGTAGGGAGCTACAACACCTTGCTGCCATCCATTCCCCCCAGGGGTCTGCAGCAGCGCCGGTGCCATCACTCGATCTACAGGTGGGGTCACGACATTCATCCATTAACTTTTATCCCTGTAAATACCCCTTTTTGTTGTCACCCAAGAGTACAGACTCGGGCACCGACCATCCGTGACATCCCTGCACCCAACCGCCCGAGATTTGAGTACCACAGACCCTTGTGGGCTCGACAGAGACACAGGGTATATGGCCTTCCTGCTGACTTCCCACTGCCCTGACACTATTGTACTTCTGTCCTCAGTGTCAATGGATCTGTTCTCTGCAAGGCAGGTAGCTCAGGACCAATGAGTGATGACTCTGGTTCTCTGATCCTTTAGTATCCCCGTGAGCCTTGGAAAGGTCCACAAAGGTAACCACTGGACGTAAAGATCCAGTGACCTCCATCTTCACGACCCGTCCTGAAGATCCCTAGCCGAGTTTAGGGCTGGTTCGCCTCCTTGCAGCTAGCTCTTCTGCCCAGATACCACAGATGGCAGCAGATTCGTCTTGCTTAGCCCTCGGCCTAGCACATCTATCTCGATTAGAGCTCTCCTAGTTGCCACCCTCTCCCTCACCTAACTCCTCCCTCCAACCAGAAGTGGGGACTGCCCTAAGGTGGGTCTCTTCTGCCCTGCACACTCTGGAGTTTGGATTTTTTTGGTGTGTTTTGGGGTGTCTCAGCAGTGTGTTCTCCACTTTCCTCAAGGCATGACACTACATATTGGATTACATACAGTACAAGTTGTGGTAGTCCCGCCGCAGGGACGCCACAGTTGTGTGTGGTGTATGTGATCTGGTCAACAGGGTAGGGGGTACTCGGATATCGGGACAGGGGGTTACTTTGGTGGGGGATCACGGCTGGTCGGTTCCCGGTTCCATGCCCTGGACCCTCAGTGGCGGAGATGGGGGTGATGATGATGGGGAATGATAACGTTATGCCACCTGTGGTACCTGGTAATGGGGTTACCAGCGCTGCGGCCGACCACTGAGGTGATGGGAATGCAGCTTTGGTAGTACAGCTCCCCACAGGTGGAGCTTTACCTCAGGGCAGCGGGGTGGATGAGGGGAGTAGTAGTAGTGGTTCTATTGTGAATGCTGCAGGTGGCGGGGAAGCACACACAATTGTCTTTTTTTCGGTACCTTTTTAGTGATGTCCGTCAACAGGTATGAACCAGGAGGGTAACCAGGTTTCGGTGCAGCTTAGGACATTCACCTTGGAGAGTTGTGAGGCCTCCTCTGTTAGTGTGTGCGTTGTTTGGGGTAAGTCCTGCCTGTAGCTGAACCTGCCGCTCTTTCTCCCTCTCAGGGTGCTGTTCCACAACCGACAATGAGGACCTTTCTGTGGGATCCCTATTCTCTGCTTAGGTCCCTGGTCCTACGCTTGGTCATGTTTGGAGTCTTCTATTTGTTACTTCAGGGGGACTAGATCCTCCTGGTCTGTCCGGGCTTTTCCTGCTACACTAGATTATTAGCAGTTGCGGACTCCGGTGTCCAGGTAGCTAAAGGGTTCTCAAATCTGTTCCCTTTTTCCTTCTTCTTACTTCTCCCACTGGCCCCCGTCCCTCTCCCTAGGGCTCAGCACAGCTGGGTAAGGGTCCTTGGTTCTGGGCCTGGCTTGGCCCCAGCAACTAACTCCTTCACTGCTGCTCTCTCCTCTGCTCACTGCAGACTAACTACTCACTTCACTGCCGAGTGCAGACTGACTGACTCCTCCCCTCAGGCCTGGATCTTTATAGGGGATCTGGCTTAAGGACAGCCAGTGGAGCTCCCCCTCCAGGTCTGGGGTGGAAGGTGTTGGATGCTGTGTGTGCCAAGGTGTACATCCCTCCCTGCACTAGAGGGCCCTGTGGCAATCCCCCACAGGGGTGCCACATATGGAAGGTGCTGCATGGTGGATATGTATGATTAGTTAGCGCCAGGAAGCAGCCACATTGAAGCTGCCCAGAGTTTTGTAGGCATGTGCCAGATATAATAGGTTGGCAATCAGTGACTGCCTCCTGTGCTATAAGGATGCAGGACTGTGCCTGCCTACAGGACCACCGCACTACCAGCCATTATCATGTGTCTGTATGCTTGTGCCAAGCCTGCCATTGACATTAATGACCCTTGTTCTGGATTATTCTGTGTGGTTTTTGTATGTGCTTGTGATGGTGCTGACATCCTTGTGTTTAGGGGGGTGCCGTTTTGCAGTTTGCCTCAGGTAGCAGAGAGGCTATGTTCACTCCTGGCTGGAGGCTCTAGAGAAGGTGGAGGAGGCAGAAGCAGTGGATGAAGAGGTCGATACAGAGGTTTGTCCTGCATGCCTTCATGCCTTGGGGATTTCAAGAGTTGTGGAGCAGCCCTTTTCCCCATCTGGACCCACAGCCACCAGCTACCCAATGCCCAGTGAGAGGGATGTAATGCCTTTGGCCATGTTTTCTCATGCAGGTGTCAGTGGAGAAATGCACCCTGTCAGGCACAGGAGTTTTTCAAGGAATGGTGAAGTCTGCTACATGAACATTTAGGCCAGGCACAGCTTTCTTACAGAAGTAATGGTGGCTGGACATCTAGCACTGGAGGACTGCAACAACCATCAGTTTTTGGTAACTATCTGTATCCACCAGGCGGAAAGTCATTTCTGTGGCCAACAAAATGGAGTTGGTAAAGTTCAAGCTTATAGCTTTGGAATGTGTGACCACAACTGCGGGGTCGAGGGCTGGTTGCTGTGCTGAAAGAAGGTGGGGTAGGGCATACACAACAAACTGCTGAACTGCAAGAGAAGAGCAAGTGGAGATCTTTGTGTGGATTGACTAGGATTTGGTATGTCTGAGATCAATCAAAAACTGCAGGCATGTCCATTTCCATAACAGTGGCAGGCTCCCCCTCCCCCCCATTGTAGCAGGTAAAGAAGTGGAAGCTCTATGGCTGGACACCTGTGGTGAGAACCTGTGTGTTGACGGAGGAGAAAGAAGCAGCAGATGCAGTTGATGGGGTTTGGATAGGTCCACCAGGCCAGGGGTCCCCAACCACTGATCCGCGGACCGGGCCGCAGGGGTCTGTGTGCCGGTCCGCGCCGCCGCAAACCAGCACTACGCATAGTGTGCTGAGCTCTGCGGTGGCTCTGAGCGGTGGATGCGGCCCGCCTCCCGGGGTCATGTCACCGTCCCCCGCCACTGCAGCATTACGTTGTCTCGGCTGTATGCATAGATGTATGGGAGAAGCTCTCCGCCCATCACAGTGCAGAAGCCGGGCCAATCACGGTGCAGCAGCCAGGCCTTGATTGGCTACTGGCTGTTGCACTGTGATTGGCCAGGCTTCTGCACTGTGATGGGCGGAGAGCTTCTCCAATACATCTATGCATACAGCCGAGACAACGTAATGCTTCAGGTGCAGGGGGGGGGTGGTGACTGCTGATATATGTGTGTGCTGGAGATGATGGGGGCTGGAAGAGGATAATAGGGGCTTTAAGAGCATGGTGGGGACTAGAAGAAGAGGATACTGGGGCTGGAAGAAGAGGATACTGGGGGCTGGAAGAAGAGGATACTGGGGCTGGAAGAAGAGGATACTGGGGGCTGGAAGAAGAGGATATTGGGGCTGGAAAAAGAGGATACTGGGGCTGGAAGAAGAGGATACTGGGGGCTGGAAGAAGAGGATACTGGGGGCTGGAAGAAGAGGATACTTGGGGCTGGAAGAAGAGGATACTGGGGGCTGGAAGAAGAAGATACTGGGGGCTGGAAGAAGAGGATACTGGGGGCTGGAAGAAGGGGATACCGGGGCTGGAAGAAGAGGATACCGGGGCTGGAAGAAGAGGATACTGGGGCTGAAAGAAGAGGATACTGGGGCTGGAAGAAGAGATACTGGGGCTGGAAGAAGAGGATACTGGGGGCCGGAAGAAGAGGATACTGGGGGCTGGAAGAAGAGGATACCGGGGCTGGAAGAAGAGGATACCGGGGCTGGAAGAAGAGGATACTGGGGGCTGGAAGAAGAGGATACTGGGGGCTGGAAGAGGAGGATGGGGTTGCAAGAGGAGGATGATGGGGCTGCAAGGGGATTATGATGGGGGATATTGTATTGGGGACTGAAAGGCGATGATGGGGATATGAAGGGGGCTGCAAGGGGATGGAAAAATAAAACATCCCCTGAAAATAATAAGTAACACATCTTTTGGGGAAGCAGGGTGCTAAACTCCACCCCTTACCTATGGCCATGCCCCCATATGACCAAAGCCCCGCCCCTAGCCGGGCCACGGACAAATGGTCTTGCATGAAGCCGGTCCCTGGTGCAAAAAAGGTTGGGGGCCACTGCACTAGGCCATGGTTTAGCGCAATAACTTTGCCAGAGTAATGCATGTTGCAGGGCCATGTGCCAAATCGTGCATGTAGTAGTAAAATTATTGAAATTTTTGCCTCTACCAAGTTTTTTTTTTTTTTTTAGAAATTTGGCAAATAAAGTAAGTTTTATCATGCTTTGCAGTCTCAAGAAAGGCCCAGGCTAGGCAACCCTTGCTGGCCCCAGCCACAGTAGTGGCTGGGGACGCACTGCTTGTCGTGGTTGCAGTACTCAGACTCTGTGGGGGAAGCTGCACCCTAACTGCCTCATCTTTCTCCTCCTCCACCTCTTCTACTGAGCTACTCAGCTGCGTGACACTGGGTTGATTCCAAGTGGGATCTCGAACCACATTATCATCCTCTCTGTTGTCCCACTAATCGCCCTGAAACTCATTCTCTCGCTCTTCCTGCTCTGAACGCACAGTACAGTCTGAACACCCCTCAGGGTCTCATTATCGTTACCTCCACCCAGGGGAATTAACGTCTGTTGATGAGGGTCTGGATTCTCCTCAAAACCTACTTTGTGTCGCTCTGAATCCAACTCAAAAACATTTTGGTCATTGGTGCAGATGCTTTCCTCCTCTTAAGTCTGTGAAACATTTGAGTAGAACTCTGATGCCCATTAAGTAGAATGTGTGAACAGCTCTGCAGGCTCGCCCATATGTGTTTCCCCACAGCAAGTTGGGCGGTAGAAGAGTTGTGACATGTGGGAAAACATGGGTAATTGGGTTGCCACCTCAGAGGACTGTACTGTGTGTGATGTGGAGGTGGAAGAGGAAGATCAGGAATGGTAACTGAATAAAGCTCTTGCTATCCACTGTAGCACATGCTCTATCTGGGTTTCATTTACAAGTTGTACTGCTGTGTTGCTGGCAAAGAAAGAGGCTGGAGTAGCCCATCCAGTAACAAAAGTTGTCACTTGTCTTTGGAAAGGATGAGCTTGTGTTTGTTTAGCACAGCATTCAGTAACATTAGCAGTAGCACCTACCTCACTTACATCTTAAACATCTTTACACCACACCTATTCCTCTTTCCACCACATCCTCGGGATTTCTCACTAATGTTTAATGCCCACAGACTTGGCAATGACACGTTTTAGGCCACAAAAAAAGCCTATTTGAGAACAGGCACAGATTTGGCAATGACTTGTTTGAAAACAAAAGAAGCTTATTTGAGACAGATTAGGAAATGACTTGTTTGAGGCAAAAAAGAAGCCTATTTGAGAACAGACACGGATTTGGCAATTACTCGTTTGAGGCCCAAACAGACTGAAAACAGACACAGATTTGGAAATGACTTGTTTGAGGCCAAAAATTCCTGTTAGGGGAACCACAAAGATTTGGCAATCATTTGTTCTGTGCAAAAAATGGCTCAAAGAACGCACACAGATTTGGCATATAGGCAAAAAATGCCTATATGCGGATGGACCCTCTCGCCCTTCTATCTAAAAATAGATCAAGTGGCAAGGTATCTGTCTGTCTGTGTAGCACGCAGCAGCACTGTCCCTAAGAAATAACCCTCTCAAAATGGCGCCAACATGACAGGTCCGCTTCTTTTATGCCAAGGGACATGTGACTTAAGCAGCCTATGGCACAAGCCCTTGTGTCTCAACATTGTGGATAGTTTCTGCACCCTGATTGACTGCAGGAACACTCACACAGTAAGTGCCAGGAAATAAAAAATAGAGTCTGATGCTCTTTTGACCTCTCCCCACTCCATTCCTTCATCAAACATGTGCCACCCTCTTTCCTAGATAGTCATAAGGTAGAAGAAAAGCAGGGGCAGACCTACCGTGGTGCAGCTGGTTCAGCTGCACCAGGGCCCTGGCCGGGTAAAGGGCCCCTCAAGCCTGCAGGGGGGCCCCCAGTCGACCCCCATGTCCCTGTGTCAGAGGAGAGGGGGTTAACTGAGGAAGCTTCCTGCCTCCCTCAGCTGATCCCGCCCCTCCTCTCCTCTCCAGCCCCGGCTCCCAGATCAACAATGCGGTGCAGGTAAGAGCCGTGGACGCACCCCCCCTGCCAGCAGCACCCCCCCCCCACTTCTCACCACCAGCACCCACAGCTGTGCTGGCAGCACCCCAAACCCCCCCCCCCCCCGGTCCTCGACCGATTCTGTGCCAGCACCCCCCAAACCTCCCCCCGGTCCTCGAACAACTGTGTGCCAGCACCCCCACACCCACAGCCCCCCGTGGTCCTCACCCAAGGCTGCACCGGGGGCCCGCAGGCTGTAGGTCCGCCACTGAAGAAAAGCATCGGTGCAAATGTAATGGGTTTTTTATCCAATCAGTTACTGAACAAAGCCGAGTTCGACGACTTTTTAGCAAAATATTCCGGTTCCAGATCCCGAATCTGAATCAGGCAGGTTCGTGCCAAATTTGAAATTGGCGAACATGTTCAGAGAAAATTAGATGAAATTAGCAGAAGTTAAATATCTATAAAACACAATTCTGCTCCTCATGTAATGTAAAACTCTGGTCCAGTGTTGCAGTGAACCCAACCAGAGCAGACGATCTTGAAGACAGCTTTGGACTTTTCATGTAATTGTGCGTCATACTTTTAATGTTCCCTAAAGGTACCGTCACACAGGGAGATATCGCCGGCGATGTTGCCGGCGATCGCGGGAGCGTGCCTCCCTGACAACATCGCCGGTGAGATGTCAGACTGAGCAACTTACCGGCGATGTCGCCGGCTAGTTGCCGCGGCTATCGCTCGCTGGGTTGCCCAGCAACCCAGCGAGCGATAACTCGCAATGTTGGAGATAGGCGGAATCGCCCGCAACATTGCAGGTTGCCGCGTTACACAGGGCGATCAGGCATGATCGCCTCTGCAATATCGCCAGGTTTCCCAACATTGTTGGGAAACCTGGCGATGTTATTTAGGCGATTTTTCCCCTGATTATCGCCCTGTTACACGAGGCAACTCTCCGGCGATGTCGCCGCAACCTGGCCACGCCCCTCAGTTGCCGGCAACATCGCCGGCGATATCTCCCTGTGTGACGGTACCTTAATAGGTGCCTGTTGCTATGTAAAGGCCCAATATGCTGTCATACTGATGAGAAAATAAATGAATGTCAGTTAGGTGTTTATATAGAACCAACAGATTAAAGAAAGATTACAAACATAGTGTTTATGTCAAATACTTTTAAAAATAAACATATTTCATTTACTAAAACTAACAATTCTTAAATCTCCATGACAATCTTAAGATTTAATAAGGTGAAAAACATGCTTGTACCAATAAAATGATAATATATCAATGCAACTGCATATACAGACCCCAGAATACTTCATTTAGTAAGTATAACTTGTTTTACAAAAAGACTGAATATGTACGTCTTCATTGTAGCAAAAAGTATCATATAAAACGCTACAAGAAATGAATCTGTACAATGGGGATCGAAATACAGGTTTATTTTAAGATGTGTTTTCCCTGTAATATTAGTTTCCAAATGATTCAAACCAATTGCATTCTGATTTCTGCAATTATCCAAGAATGTTGTAAATCCACTAAGCAAAAAGTCTAATATTGTGCAAACAGAACACAGCAATTAACCAATATAAAAAATACAGCTTACACAACAGTACAGAGAAACACTGCACCCTTGTGGCAGAAAAAAGAACTTCATTGAATAAATTGTCCACTAGTCTCAGAGGATATCAGGACACTTATGTAAGGCGGTCGTGACACGTGTCGACCTCGTGAGTAATATTGTAAGCGATCACGTGCACGCGCGATCGCTAACGATATTGTTCACATCGCTGGTGAGATGTCACACAGACAGACTCACCAGCGATGTGGGCCAGCGAGATCGCTGGTAACTATGGTACACATCGGGTTACTAGGCGCCGCTACGTTTACCATAGATACCATCTCCCATCATACGCTCTGCCGCTGGGAGATCGTTCATCGTGGTGTCATGAAGCAGATTGTTAAATCGTTCATCACTAGATATGAGCTCCTGCTCTCATATCTGCGATGTCACGATCAAGCGATTTTACCTTGTAAAATCGCTTGATCGCACGTAGCGATGCACAAACGATATCGCTTAAGCGATCAAAAAGCAGATCGCTTAAACGATATCGTTTAAGATATTGCAGCGTGTGACGGCCGCCTCATACAGACCAGAGATAGTAAACTATATTTCCTACTTAAACAAACCATAGGCAGGAAGTGTACTTCAGCTGCTAAACTGTATATTCACACAGTCAGTGCTTGTTGTGCTTGAGATCTATTTGAGATTTATTTAGTTTATATCAGCAATCCACTTACACAATGGGCAGGAGTAAAGGGCGATTTATATGCAGCGATATCGCTAACAATATTGTTGCAACGTCACCGGTTTTGTGACATTGCAGCGACCTTGTAGCGATGTCGCTGTGTGTGACATGTATCAACGACCAGCGATCAGCTCATGAATGGCCAGGGCCGTTTTCCATCGTTGGTCAGCGTGTGTGACTCCCTTCTACCCGATGTGTTCCCTGGTAACCAGGGAACACATTAGGTTACTAAGTGGGAGAACGCTGGTAACCATGGTAAACATCGGGTTACTAAGCGCAGCACTCTGCTTAGTAACCCGATGTTTACCGTGGTTACCAGCGTTCTCCTGCTTACCCCAGCATCGCGGGACCTCGACATCATGGAAAAGAATATTTTATATTATTTTCCACGATGTCGAGGTAGTTACATGGGTGGCTGATCGCTGGTGAGTCTGCTTGTGTGACAGCTCACCAGCGATAAGATAACGATGTCCCAGCGACCTGATCGTTGGTTGGGTCACTGGGACATCATAGTGTGTAAACCGGCCTTTAGTGACTGCCCCACTACAAACAAAAAAAAATTGCAGAAAACTGACTCAAGTCACCAATCTCTTATAATATATAGGGATACTACGGCACACCATATGCATTTTGTGATCATGGAAAAATAATGAAAAATTTCCAAAGAAAATAACATTTATTTTCACACAATTCAGATCCTGATTCCAAAGTTTCGGCTTATAGCCTTCTTCAAAGATCTGTTGTATACATGGGATACAAAAGCTGCACCCAAAAAACATTGTTATGAGAAATAAGTACAATTGTACATTCACAACGAATCAATGATGTAAACAACACAAGTGAAAATGTGAGTGTCTATCTGTTGAGAGTGAAAACATTATTTAGGACCCTTTCACATTGGTGTTTTCACCAAAATGCGGCAGATTTACCGCATCTGCCACCTAACGGTCGCACTTGCGGCACATTTGCAGCAAGCCCCATGCATTTGTGGCGCCCCGCAACGAGTGCGTCACAGGAGGGTATTGCAGCCATAAATGCAGCAGCAATATTCTCTGACCCAGCAGTCATCTGGTTAACTTAGAGATCAATACTCTGCATGCCTCACTTAGCATAGAGGGCCAATCAAGGTCCTGGTGGGCGGAGTGCAAGGGTAGTGTGTAGTGGAAGTTTAAGTTCAGACTTAGTGTAGTCTGGAGGATTCAGTCTGCAAGGAACAGCAACCTAGAAGACCTCTGCAGAACTCCAGCTCTGCAACTGTCACGGGTGGCACGGATGACAGGGTGGAGGCCACGCGCAGACGATCCCAGCGGTTGGCCCACCAGCCATAATGGTGGAGGATGGTCCGTCTCTTTCAGGAGCATTTACCTTCTGTGTTGATGGAAAGAAGGTGTGATGAGATCTCTCTATTATGGGGAGACGGCTGTGGAGGTCTTGCGCTCGGTCTGGTTTTATCCACCAATGTTGTAGGTCACTAGGACCCAGCAGACTCCTTCCACCTTTATAAGGAGGTTCATTACCCTTCCTCGGTGCAGGTGATAGTTCCTTGTGCACACTTTATCCTTGCTCCAGCAGAAGCTGAGAAGTTGGAGGTTGCTGTGTTCTGCTGTCAGATAAGTGTTTCTTTTTCCCAAATGTCTGTCTTCCCTGGTGTTTGTCTTTAGTTGATAGTGGAGGGGTCTAGTGAACCTCTCCATCTGATCCTTAGATAAGGTAGTTCTAGGATCAGAGAGGGACGAGGTTCGTGGTCGGCGACAGTTGAGGAGACTGTATAGGGACGTCAGGGCAGACAGGGTCAGCTCTAGGAAGTCTAGGGGTCACCGTCTCCTTCTTGTGCCCTTAGCGTTAGGGACTCCTTATTCCCCCCCCCCGTCGTTATCCTACGCTGGGTGTCTTCCCCACTCCCAGCGTGACAGCAACATAGGAGAGGGGAACTCGCACAGTCCCGTGCGGCCCCCTGGCCACCTTCTACCGGCCATTTCCCTACCAATCACGGGCATCATTATGCGGGATAAAAACCATCCCGTGCCCTTATACAGCCGGTTTGCTGGTACCGAAGCTAGCAGCAGTTCAGCTCTGCTATGCGAACCAGAAGTGTGGAGGAGCAGCTGTACAGGAGCACCCCACCACCGCCAAATGCAGTCGTCTAACCAGCGGTGTACCCACCAAGGGACCCAAAGCTCCCCAAAACATCCGGAACGTATACCCCGGATAGGGCATTCAAGCAGCCTCCCTGTACCCGACCTGGTATTCCCGGGCGACAAAGGCAACTTAGTTAGAATGGAGGAACACCGCGGATCTCTGAGGCACACCTACCACTGCTGAGTCCACCCGGTCTGCTATCTACAAACTGTATGCCATGTACTGCTTGCTGGTTACAGTAAAGACCCGTTACAGAGACTTACAGTGTGCGTGCTTCCTTATGAACTGTCTGTCCGCACTTCAAGGTAACCGCAGCTGCCGCACAACATCTTAAGCAGCTCCAGCCTCCGGGGATCACCGCTCAGCCTGTGGGGAGAGTTCCATCTTGCTGCTATCCATCCCCCGGAGGCCTCGCAGCGTCGGTAAGACTTACCGAACTACTCATAGGTGGCGTCACGAATAAATTAACCCCTTAATCTGTTCCCACAAGACGTCTTCAACTCTTCGATCTGCACTCAACCGGGCCCCACTACCGGCAGGCGTGGTCCACCCGTGACAAGGAGGAAGGAGCTACTGCCTGTCTAAACTGGAGTCCCCAGCCACGGTGAGTCACATTGTGTATGGGGCTTGCGGTAATGTGCGTCATGTGCGGCAAGTGCGGTTTCAGCAGGTGCGGCCGCGAAAATAAAAACTCTGCTGACCGCGTTTTTTTTCGTGATCGCTTCTGCCGCAACCGCACTTGCCGCACATTACAGCAAGCCCCACACACAATGAATGGGGCTTGCCGCAAGTGCGCTGTGAGTGTGGCCGTTAGGCGGAACGCTCGCCAGATGCGTTTTTTGTCCGGATCCGCCAGTTTGAAAGGGCTGTAATGTAGATAAATGGAATACAATCACAGCAATGTGTTGGTATGTGCAAGTGAATAGTTGCAACATCTAGAGTGATAACTGGGCAAAGAACATGAAATAAATTGACAAACTAGAGGTGTGTGAATGGAGGCTGTAGACAGTCACGAATGGAGTAAAGGGTCAAAATTATTATTATTATTATTATTATTATTTGTATAGCACCATGGTGCTGTACATGAGAAGGGGTTACATACAAACGTATAGATATAGTTTACAGTAAACAAATTAACAATGACAGACTGGCACAGAGGGGAGAGGACCCTGCCTTTGCAGGCTTACATTCTAGAGGAGGGAGGGGAGGAGACAGTAAGTCAGCAGTGTGGCAGCTCTGGTGGTGGTAGGGCAACAGCTCCGGTGGTGGTGGGGCGGCTGCTCGGTCATTGCAGGCTCTAAGCTTTCCGGAAGAGATGGGTTTTCAGGTTCCGTCTGAAGGATCCGAGTGTGGTGGATAATCTGACGTTTTGGGGCACAGAATTCCAGAGGATGGGGGATACTCGGGAGAAATCTTAAAGGCGGTTGTGTGAGGAATGAATTAGTGTGGAGGAGAGGAGGAGGTCTTGGGAGGATCGAAGATTGCATGAGGGAAGATAGTGGAAGATTAGTTTAGAGATGTAGGGAGGAGACAGTTTATGGATGGCTTTGCCGGTCAGTGTTAGTAGCTTGAACTGGATTTGTTGGGGAATTGGGAGCCAGTGGAGGGATTTGCAGAGGGGAGATACAGGGGAGTAGCGAGGAGAGAAGTGGATTAGTCAGGCAGCAGAGTTGAGGACAGACTGGAGAGGTACAAGAGTGTTAGCAGGGAGGCCACAGAGGAGAATGTTGCATTAGTCATTGGGAGATTATTTCAGAGATATAGAGAAGGGACAGGTTATGGATGGCTTTGTAGGTCAGTGTTAGTAGGTTGAACTGGATTTGTTAGGGAATTGGGAGTCAGTGAAGAGATTTGCAGAGGGGAGAAACAGGGGAGTAGTGTGGAGAGAGGTGGATTAGTTGGGAAGCAGACTTTGAGGACAGACTGAAGATGTGTAAGAGAGTTAGCAGGGAGGCCACAGAGGAGTATGTTGCATTAGTCAAGGCAGGAGATGATGAGGGCATGTACAAGAATTTTAGTAGATTGAGGGCTGAGGAAAGGACGGATTCTGGAAATATTCTTGAGCTGGAGGTGACAGGAGGTGGTGAGAGTTTGGATGTGTGGTTTGAAGGACAGGGCAGAGTCGAGAGTTACCCCGAGGCAGTGAATTTCAGGTGTGTGAGAGAGCATGATGCCATTTACCATAGTAGATAGATCAGGTAGTGATGATGAAAGATGGGATGGAGGAAAGATGATGAGTTCAGTTTTGTCTACACTGAGTTTTAGGAAACAAGTGGTGAAGAAAATCCTAAGGAAAGGAGAAGAGGAAACATACAGGTGCATCTCAAAGAATTAGACTATGAGCAAAAAGTTTATTTATTTCAGTTATTCAATACAAAAAGTGAAACACATATATTATATAGTGTTTCAAGTGTTTATTTCAGTAAATGTTGATGATTATATTGACTTATAGCCAATGAAAACCCAAAGGTCATTATCTCAGAAAATTAAAGTAGGGAGGATGAAGGGTTAAAAACCACGCTGCCATACTCCACAAGACATCAAAGGATGAATATAATATTGAATTATTATCATTCACAAACGCTCTCCATCCCACCTTACTGAGCTCGAGCTGTTTTGCAAGGAAGAATGGGCAAGAATTTCAGTCTCTCGATGTGCAAAACTGATAGAGACATACCAGAAGTGACTTGTAGCTGTAATCGCAGCAAAAGGTGGCGCTACAAAGTATTAGCTCAAGGGGCCGAATAATATTGCACGCCCCACTTTTCACTTTTTTATTTGTTAAAAAAGTTTAAAATATCCAATAAATTTCGTTCCACTTCATGACTGTGTCCCACTTTTTGTTGATTCTTCACAAAAAAATTAGAATTTATATCTTCATGTTTGAAGCCTGAAATGTGGCAAAAGGTTGAAAAGTCCAAGGGGGCCGAATACTTTCACAAGGCACTGTAGCACTCAAGCACTTTGCTCTTTTAGTTTGAGGCATTTCTCCAAGCAGACTCTTAAAGCTAGCCATGAACTTATCGTGTTCATCTTCTTTATATGCTTTTTATCAGGGTCTTGCAAGTTAAATGTACACTAAGGAAGTTTTCAGCTTGCCTGGTTAAAATCTGATTTCTTGTCATTGCTTATTCAACCTAGTGACTCTAGAGTCTGCCTGGTTAGAACTAGATCTCACATCACTTTTTGATTTGAATCTATAATTAGCAGTAAGGGTATGTGCACATCAGTCGTTTGTGGGCTGTTTTCCGTCGGCGTTTTCCGCTCAGTTTTATGTTAATTTATGTTAATCCTATCCTCCGGTTGGATTAACATGCTAGTCAATGGATTTTAGAAAACTCTGTCTTCATTAGAACGGTTTTCTTCTGGTCGTTTTCAGTCAAAACTGAGTTTTCTCAGTCAAAACTGAGTTTTATCACCGTTTTCCAAAAATAGAGCAAGTGACTTCTTTCCTCCGTTTTTCCACCGGTTTCAGCTGAACAAGTGTACTAAAAACTCAGTTTTTAAAACCGCTCAGAAAAACAGCCGACAAAACCAGCAGAAAACGAGCAAAAAACTAGGGACACTGCTGAGCACAGAAAACTCAGTTTCTGCTAAAAAAACCAGGTTTTTGGACGGTCTGCAGAGATGCACAAACGTCAGATGTGCACATAGCCTTAATCGTCCAAGTAAGGGACTATCGCCACTCCTCTTAATCTGAGGAAGGACAACACTTCGGCCATTAGTTTGATATATATCCGAGGGGCTGAAGATAGACCGAATGGGAGGCACCAGAACTGGAAGAGCAGAATTTTGCCTTTCCTTTCTAATGCAAATCTTAGGAATTTTTGCCTGGATGGGTGGACAGCCAGATGATAATAGGCATCCTTCAAATCTATAGTGCCCATCACTAAGTTTTTGTCTATTAAAGGAATTTTCTGACTTTGACCCCTTTGTTGAGAGGTTTTAGGTTTATTATGCTCCTGTATTCTCCTGAAGGTTTTAGGATCAAGAATAGAGTAGAGTGCAGACCCTGAAACTGCTCTTCTAGTGGGTCAGGAACCACCACATTCATCTGGATTAGGGTCTGGACATTTACCCACAACCTGGTGAAAACCATAGGGGACTGGCAGTGTGTCAATCTAAAATTTTCTGGTGGGGCTGTGAAAATGTTATTCTATAGCCCTGAGTAATGGTGTGAATGACCCAAGGATTTGAGGACACTACCTCCCATTCTTTAACAAAATGGCTCAACTTCCCTCCTAATGGAATGGTGTCAGGACCTACCAGGGCAAGAACTAAAAGTGGATGACTTGTTGGTATATTTTCCTTCTTTCGTGTAGTTCCAACTACCCGATTTACCCTTCCCCTTATATTTTTAAGTACGGAAGGGGCAAGAGTCCAGAAAGGCCCAAGACCTGCGTCTATCCTCAGGAAACCCCTTCTTTTTATCTGCGCCTTTTCCAATATGTCATCTAACACGGGTCCAAAAACCTGCAACCCAGTAAAGGTAATAGAACAAAGCTTGATCTTGGTTAAATTGTCACCCAACCAGGTTTTCAACCAAACAGCGCATCTGGCAGAATTTGAAAGTATGTTAATCCTTGCTGAAAAATGCACTGATTCTGCCGAAGCGTCCGTCATGAAGACAATTGCCATCTTTAGTAGTGGTAGGGATTCAGCAATCACTTCTTTAGGGCTCTTATCTTTAAGATGAGCCTCCAAGTCCTCAAGCCAAAGAAACAGAACTTGCCACCAAAATGGTCTTCATAATCACCGCAGACGTTTCCAAGGCCTTCTTTAACAGGGCAAAATACAAGCAATAAATGAGCGTTCACTTTGCCAGTATAGATGAATTTAAACACAAATGAAATACAAAATTAATTTGTGCTTAAATGCACCTATACTGACAAAGGGAACGCTGCATTTATTGTTTGTATTTTGAAATGGGGTGACACCCTATGTAGTACACTTTCTCCGCTCTAGTTGACCTGTCATGCTATTGCTTTCTGGTTCCAGCTTGCCTATCATTTAAATGGTTACATTTTTCTAAAAGGCAGAGAAAGCTCATTTAGAACACTTGTCCTTGCCCATATGGCTTAAACGTTTCATTGTTTTCTGGTATAAGTTGCTTACAAAAAAGGATTCAAACATAAGCAGAAAACATTTAGATAGGGACCCAGTTACAAGATACACATCGACATTGGCCACTAGGCGGATTGTGGATATGGCCATTTCAATAAAGGTACCGTTACACGGTACGAGATCGTGAACGATATCGCTGAAACGTCACGGGTTTGGAGTTTTTCTAGCAACATCGTTACTACTTTGTTGCGTGTGACACCGAGATTCCATTACGATAAATCGTTGGATCGTTGATTGCAGATGCTGGATCTTCTCTACCTAAAAATTGTTAGTACCCCTCGTTTAATAAAAGTAAAGCCCACAATGGTCACAGAAATAACTTGAATCTGACCAAAGTAAGAATAAATGAAAAAAATCTATGAAAATGAACAAATAAAAGTAAGACATTGCTTTTTAACCCTGCTTCCACAAACTTTTTAAAAAAAATTAAACTCATGAAATAGGCCTGGACAGAAATGACGATACCCCTGAAAATAATGTGACAAAGGGGACATGTTAAATCAAGGTGTGTCCCTAGCATCACAGGTGTCTACAGTACAATCTTCTAATCAGTGAGTGAGTCTGTATATAGGGCTACATATACTCACTGTGCTGTTTGGTTAAATGGTGTTTACTACACTCAACATGGACCAGAGGAAGCGAAGGAAAGAGTTGTCTCAGGAGATTAGAAAGAAAATTATAGACAAGAATGTTAAATGTAAAGGTTATGAGACCATCTCCAAGCAGTTTGATGTTCCTGTGTGTACAGTTGCACGTATTATTCAGAAATTTAAGATCAATGGGAATGTAGCCAACCTCCCTGGACATGGCCACTGGAGGAAAATTGGTGACAAATCAAAGAGACGGATAATACGAATGGCAACAAAAGAGCCCAGAAAAACTTCTAAAGAGATTAAAGGTGAACTTCAAGCTCAAGGAACATCAGTGTCAGATCACACCATCCATCGTTGTTTGAGCCAAAGTGGACTTCATGGGAGAGGACAAAGGAGGACACTATTGTTGAAAAAAAATCATAAAAAAACAGATTGGAATTTGCCAAACTACATTTTGACAAGCCACAAAGCTTCTGGGAGAATGTGCTATGGACAGATTAGAAAGAAATGGAACTTTTTGGCAAGGCACATCAGCTCTATGCTCACAAGTGGAAAACTAAAGCATATCAAGAAAAGAACACTGTCCCTACTGTTAAACATGGAGGAGGCTCTGTTATGTTTCGGGGCTAGAAATCTCAAGACTACCAAGAGATACTAAAGAGAAATGTGCTGCCCAGTGACAGAAAGCTTGGTCTCAATTGCAGGTCATGGGTAATGACCCAAAACACACAGCTAAAACACCCAAGAATGGCTAAGATGAAAACATTGGACTATTCTAAAGTGTTCTTCTATGAGCCCTGACCTAAATCCTATTGAGCATCTTTGGAAAGAGCCAGGGGTGGGATGCGTCAAGTTCTCCGCGGTTCGCTGGAGCCGATTGTTAAAACAGCAGCCGGCTCCCCGAATCGGGAAGATCAAGAGCCATGATCCAGTTCTGTTAGCTGCAGCCCATGGACATTCTACTCTCATCACTCCCCTGCGTCCCCGCACACTTTGAGGAGCAGAGCAGCGCAGGCTGTGACTTCAAAGAGCAGGGAGTAGCAGAGCGGCAGAGTGCAGCAGTTGCTGCGTTCATGGCTGCTCTGTGCTTACAGGACCTGTGATGATTTCACATGGAGGGGAGGAATCAGGGGTCACATGATCAGCTCCTCAGTGAATGCAGGACTCTGCTGTGCTGGTTTCTTCAGAGCACTGAGCCAGGCTATCACTATATTTCTGCTGTGCTGGTTGTCATGGTGCTGGATGAGGTAAAGTTTGTGGGGTCAGGAGGGATTTACAGTGTGGATGTAGCAGAGCCGAGTCTGTACAAGGTGTATGGAGCAGAGCTGCATTTGTATGAGGTGTACGGAGTGGAGCCACGTTTTTACAAGGTGTACGGAGCAGAGCCGCATGTGTACGAGTTGTACGGAGCGGAGCCGTGTGTGTACAAGGTATACAGAGAGGAGCCACATGTATATGAGATGTACAGAGCAGAGCCAAGAGTGTAAGAGGTATACGGAGCAGAGCCGAGAATGTAAGAGGTGTACAGAGCAGAGCCGAGAGTGTATGACATGTACGGAGAGGAGCCGTGTCTATGTAAGGTGTACAGAGCAGAGTCGAGAATGTCTGACGTGTACGGAAAGGAACCAAGTGTGTACGAGGTATACAGAGAGGAACTGAGAGTGTATGACGTGTATGGAGCAGAGCCAAGTCTATATGAGGTGTACAGAGTGGAGCCGAGAGTGTACAACGTGTACGTAGAGGAGCCGAGTGTGTACGAGGTGTACAGAGCAGAGCCGTGTGTATATGAGGTGTATGGAGCAAAGCCCCATGTGTAAGGGGTGTATTGAGCGGAGCCGAGTGTGTACGAGGTGTACGGAGCGGTGCCATGTCTATATGAAGTGTACTGAGTGGAGCCCCGTGTGTTCGGGTGTACGGAGTGGAGCCAAGTGTGTACGAGCTGTACAGAGCAGAGTTGAGTATGCATGAGGTGTACAGAGCGGAGCCCAGAGTGTATGAGGTGTACAGAGCGCAGCCGAGAGTGTACGACGTGTACAGAGCGGAGCTGCATGCGTACAAGGTGTGTGAAGCAGTGGTAGCACCCCGACGATGCCACTACCGCTCCTACTCCTCTGCCGGCAGCATTCTTCACCAGAGTCCCAGCCTCCACTGTCTGCCCTCTGCAGCTCAGCACGGCGGGGTACAATAATGTCATCACTGAGTGCCGCTGTACTGAGACGTGCAGAGCGGCAGAGCAGATGCTGAGCAGACCGGAGCAAAAGAGATGTGAGTATTTGCTTTTTGTTTTTAATCAGTGAGTACACTATTGGGAAACTATGTAATAGGTAATATAATATAGGAAGACTATGGGGGTGCAATATACTATATGGAGGACTATGGGGGTGCACTATATTATATGGAAGACTATGGGGGTGTATTATACTACAAGGAAGGCTATGGGGGATGCATTATACTATATGGAGGACTATGGGGGTACAGTATATAATAATAATAATAATAATCGTATTTATATAGTGCCAACATATTCTGCAGTGCTTTACAATACAGTGGTTTGTATACAAACGGTCATAGGTAAGAATAAAACATATACAATATAGTAAGTAAAGTAGTGAATCCATGTAAAAAATCCAATACACTAAGCAGAGATTCAGTGTAAAAATTACAATAATTAAAGCAGAGAAACAATGTAAAAAATACAGTACAGTAATTAGATACAATAAGCATAGAATCAATGTAAAAAGTACAATACAATAATTAAAGCAGGAGGTGGAGGACTATGGAGGTGCACTATACTATATGGAGGACTATGGGGGTAGATTATAATATATGGAGGGTTATGGCAGTGCATTATAATATGTGAAGAACTATGAATGATGTATTATAATAAATGGAGGACTATATGGAGCCAATTATACTATAGGAAGCCATTATAATATTTGGAGGGCTGTGTGGATATGAGGGAGCCTCCATACTTTATGCATGGATATTTGAGGGCAATGTTGGGGCCATTGTACAGTGTGAAGAGGTTTAGGGGCCATTATACTGTATGTAGGTCCATTACATTGTATGGAAGGCTGTGTAGGGGGTCACAGTTGGAGAACATACTGTGTCAGAGTAGTTGAGGGGCTTACAGTAGGCTCATCATACTGTGCGCTTGGAGGAATTCACTATGGGGGATCATATAGTGCTTGTGGGGAACTTCTGTTGGCATAATACTTTATGGGGGCAATGAAAGGAATCTAGGGGTTTCAATAGGAGAACAATTACTTTGTAAGGGCAGCAAAGTTGTGAGATATGTATGCATCTATGTGACCGAGCCAAATATTTTTATGGGGGGGAGCCCAATTAGAACTTCTGCTTTCCGGTCCCATGATTTCTATGTGCGTCCCTGGTGCAGGATGCATTGTCCCTATGATGCAGGACTGATTGTCCATAACTTACACACCAGGTCCAGTGCTGCCCCTCAGTACATATATAAGAAACAAAAACAGAGAGGCGCAAATGAGAAGCACCTGAGACACTAAATTGGTCTGTGGTGGGTAGCAGTATCGCTCACCTTGGTGTGTTGTGCACCTCTGCACAACACCAGTTAACGCTCAGGGCTTTAGACCTCCAGATCCCTCTCAGTAAAGTCAACCGCAAGTGACCCAGGACCCGGAAAAACGTCACCGCAAGTCCTTTGTTAATGGTCCCAGTCGCCCAGCAACCACAGGTCCTTTTGCTTCGGTGAATGGCTCCAGGGTTAAAACTTAATCTTCCTTCCCACAGCAGCTCCTGCCAGCCTCCCAATAGGGATACCACAAATATAAACAAAATAAAAGGCAGTCTAATGGAGCATTAAGAAAGAGAGGATTACTAATCCAAACCTTTATTAAGATGTCCCCTATACGCCACAACATAATTCGACAGTCTACAGCCGTCTTCCTCAGTGATATAAGGGACTTTATCACAGAAATGCTTTATATAAGGAGTGGAAGCCTGGCCCAGGAGTCTGATTGGTTAATTGTAAGTTTCTAACATTTAACTCTTGATGATCCTAATACCCTGGTCCCAGGCTTCCCACGATCCATAATAAAATATATTTGATATGTATAATACATTAAAACACCCTATGAAAGCACAGTATGTTATAAAAATCCATAATTAAAAACATACATATAATTCCATATAAATTCATAAATGTCCATATAAAATACATTAAAATCCATGCTTTAAAAAAAAAAAAAAAAGAATTATTATTAAAAATTAATTGACCATAATTATCATCTTTCTCCAACCACTACCCACTATATTCACTCACATGCCCAAAATTCATGTATATGTGATATAATACCTCCACCATCCTATGTATATGTCTCTATGTCTCTATACGTCCCACTGTACTTGAATATTATCCAATTCTTACATTATTAACGTGCATATATCCCCAATAAATATAATCTAAAAGGATCTTCCAACATTATTATTTAGCCACATTATCCAGCGTTAAATTGTGTCCCTCGGGGCTTAAAGTCCCCAGCTTGTACATCCAAAAATTTTCTTTCTTGATTAGATTAGCCAATGGATTATGCCCTCTACTATTCACCTTGTCTATAATGGTAAGTCTCAATTTACTCGGGTCTCTTTGATGCACGACATTAAAGAGTCTTGAGAGACTATGTAGTTGGTATACTACCCTAATGTTATGTCTATGCTTGTTCAGCCGATTGTGCATTTCCTGTACCGTGCAGGCTACATATTGGAGGCCGCACGTGCACTCCAAGTACACTACAAAAGATGTTTGACAAGTGACCCTATGTTTAATCGCAAATCTTTCCCCAGTAGTTCTTGAGGAAAAGAATTTCACACCTTTTCTGATCGACTCACAACATAGGCATCTCGGTACCATACAAGGGTAGCAACCCCATTGTTTCAGATTGAATATCTGATTCAATGGTTAGCACATGGCATATGAGGGGGTGTGGTGCCAGTGAAGGGGCGTCTTGAGTCCCGTATTCAAGTCTGTTAGAATCACTGCACACACACACTTCTAGTCTTTTTGCTATAGGTGAATGTTTATTCAGAAGGTGTCTTGTTAGAACTGCGACAGTATGACGTTTCGGACGATTAGGTCCTTGATCACAAATATCGCCTGAGAGATACTGTACTTGAATGTAGCTCTTTTGGCTGAGTATTGGTCACAGTGCTATGCAGTCAGGAGCAGTCGCTCTGTGGACGGTGGTGGCACAGCAGTGGGGTGTGTACACACCCAGGGAGATGCAGGAGGTACACACCCCACTGCCGTGCCACCACCGTCCACAGAGCGACTGCTCCTGACTGCCATAGGCACTGTGACCAATACTCAGCCAAAAGAAGCTACATTCAAGTACAGTATCTCTCAGGCGATATTTGTGATCAAGGACCTAATCGTCCGAAACGTCATACTGTCGCAGTTCTAACAAGAGCACCTTCTGAATAAACATTCACCTATAAGCAAAAAGACTAGAAGTGTGTGTGTGCAGTGATTCTAACAGACTTGAATTGTTTCAGATTGGTATCATCTCTCACTAATCTCTTTAGGGTAGCATTACTGGGAGCCACCAAATTACCCAGATTCCTATTTCTTCTGTAAGTAATATTAGGCCTATCGGGTAAGTGATCAGACAGAATAGGGTCCCCCTTCAGCACAAACTAATATATTGCCAATAACCTATAGATAAGTGTTCTTGGCTGACAGAAGGTGGTTGTTAGGCTCCATTTTATACAATCTACCACTCTTTTTTTTTTTTGTCATCAGTTGGACTAGCCACAATAGGTTCAATACATGATCTCTGTGAGGGCTTATTAGTTTTCCTAAAAGCATCCTGTAACAAACCTTTTGGATAGCCTTTCTCTAGGAATCTTTTCTTTAAATTTTTTGATTCAACCCTAAAGTCTGAGTCCTCTGTACAGGTCTTTCGGACCCTTAAGTACTGACCATAAGGGACATTCTACATCCAGCTGGGGAGGTGCCCACTATCAAACCTGAGATAACTATTGACGTCCACACACAGGTTTGAAGTGGGTAGATGTAGTAAAACTCCCCAGCTGGTCCACCTTAATCTCCAAATCTAAATATTGTAAATTTGTATCAGAATAAGATGCTGTGAAGGACAGACCCCAGTCATTATTATTTAACTCCTGAACAAAGTCCTTAGCCACTTGTAGAGGCCCTTTCCACACAAAAAACAAGTCGTCTATAAATCGACGATACAAAATAACATGTTCCCTTACCTTTATGGACTGCGCAATGGAGACAGATTCAAAAGCACGCATAAACAAATTTGCATAGCTGGGTGCGAATCTCGTCCCCATTGCGAAGCCTTTAGTTTGCCTATAGAATTTCCCATTGAACGTAAATACGTTATTATCAAAAATGAATATGGGGATATATGCATGTTAATAATGTAAGAATTGGATAATATTGAAGTACAGTGGGACGTATAGAGACATAAAGACTTATATACATATAGGATGGGGGAAGTATTATATCACATATACACACATTTTGGGCATGTGAGTGTATATAGTGGGTAGCGGTTGGAGAATGATAATTATGGTCAATTAATTTTTAATAATAATTGATTTTTAATTGGTTTTAAAGTATGGATTTTAATGTATTTTATATGGATATTTATTAATTTATATGGAATTATATGTATGTTTTTTAATTATGGATTTTTATAACACATAATGTGCTTTCATAGGGTGTTTTAATGTATTATACATATCAAATATATTTTATTATGGATCATGGGAAGCCTGAGACCAGGGTATTAGGATCATCAAGGGTTAAATGTTAGAAACTTACAATTAACCAATTAGACTCCTGGGGCCAGGCTTCCACTTCTTATATAAAGCATTTCTGTGAGAAAGTCCCTTATATCACCTGAGGAAGACGGCTGTAGACTGTCGAAGCATGTTGTGGCGTATAGCAGACATCTTAATAAAGGTTTGGATGCTTTAATATAAGATTAGTAATCCTCTGCTTCTTAGCTCTCCATTAGACCACTTTTATTTTGTTTATATCCTCGGTACACTTAGGCATTCAGCCATGTCTCTCGCGAGCGGCGGTTGGTCAGTGGTGCTCGTCCCCCTTCCTGCTCCCACATCCTTTGCTCAACCTAATTGAATGGTCCCTGCTATTAGCTCCGGATAGCCCCGTGTGCGGTGCTTATTGCTATTGCCATTCAGTGTACTTGCTAACCATTCTTGTGCCTTCACTGTTATACTACATTGTTTTTTAGATTATTGTTGTTATTGCCATATCTGTCATTTTGCATTTGGATGTGCCTTTTTTGTGATAATGCATTATTATTTTGGGGGACTTCTTCCACCATTTTGGGTTTGTGTTTTTTTTGCATGCTTTTAATTTTTTGTATATGTATGTCTCTCATGTTTAATAAACTTGATGTTGTTTCATTTATGCATTGGTGGGTGTGCTGCTGTTTATTTGTCAATTCCTTTTCTCCTGTTTTCCGTGTGTGGTGCTTGTGATTGGCTAAGCGTTTCGGGAGGAGGCGTGCTCTGTTGGGGAAGATGCACCATTTTACCAGCTTAGTGCAGTGGCGGCTTGTTGATGCTCAGACTGTGGTTGTTGTATGTGATGTGTGGACGGTGCGGCATGGTGGACATATCTGACTAGTTAGTGCCAGGCAACTGCCACATTGGAGCTTCCCAGAGATTAGTAGGTGTGTGCCAGAGATAATAGGTTAGGTTTCTACAGGACAAAGTACATCTTGGTCCGAGCTGCTGTGTTCGTATGATGGAAAAACCAGAGACACCGGTATGCCTGGATATGGTAGTAGCTAGTTTATTTTCCAACTACTACCATATCCAGGCATACCGGTTTCTCTGGTTTTTCCATCATACGAACACAGCAGCTCGGACAAAGAGGTACTTTGTCCTGCAGAAACTTATCGTGACCACAGTGACCTGTGGAGGTACGGTCCTTGGAGCAGCTGTATTGTACTGAGCGATCACGCCGGTTGTGTGCTACACAACCCCATTAGGTGAGCAGTTCCCAGATTGCACCTTTAACAATCCTGTCTCCTAAAGGATAAGACCCTATATGCGCATTCTCACCCCTATTCTAGAGATAATAGGTTGGCAATCCGTGCTGCCTCCTGTGCTATAAGGATGCAGGACTGTGTCTACCTAAGTATAAATGTACCCTGGCACACCAAAATAGAAGACAATGAATTCACATAATAAATGTCCGTATTTTTTATGTGCGTATTTTATTGAAATGTCAGCACTTGATCAATGAAAAAAGGTTGTACAATTCCCAACGTTTCAGCCACAATTGGCCTTCATCAGGGGTTATCTACATAGCAAAATACAAAAATGTTCAAACATATACAGAAAGACATTTACAATTTATACAGAACTAAATACATAACAAAATGCATGTTTATATAGTCTGACTAGACAAACTTGATAAATGTAGGTTTAGTATACAACGATGTCTTAGGTACAACCAACATCAGAGGACAACGTAATAAATGAGTAATACGTCAGCGTGAATATACAAATCAAAGAAAAATAAGCTTGTTTTATTCGGTAAATCCTTTACCTAGGTAATAATCGTCCACGTCACTTCAGTGCTGAATCAAACTTCAGAACCATCTTACGGACATATATTGGAACTAAGTGCCACCATTTGAACATGTGAATAAAAAAGCAGTAAGTGACATGTAACATACACCAAGGTATAATAACATAGCTCAATGTAAATAATATAAGCAATATACCATAAGTCCAAAACTATAGAGAAGTATAGAAGACCAATATGTTAGCAACAATCATGTATATATTAGTCTATGTGGGCCTCTATGACCAAAGTAATACATAAATGAATATAGTATAATGAGATAATAATTGGAGAGAGTAGTATCACATTGTTAACATGTGTTTTTAGACAAGTGTATATAAAGCAACACCTGTATATAGTGTCATACCTTATAAACGTGCTTTAGAAATATAGTGCAGAACAAATAATCTCCACCAGAGATATAGGAACTGGAAAACAAAGTATCCCTCCTAGAGGCTTTAGATAAAAAAGTAAATTGGTTCAATTCATAAACATGATAACTGGCCTAGTTTAAATATGTAACAAAATTGTATATATATACCTTTCAAATATAGTAGGGATATCTGTCTTCCCGTTAGAAACAAGGAAATCATATAATGTCCGAATAGGTAACCAGGTAGGACTAACAGGTGCTGTCAATAACACACAAAGTGCTGTACCAGTGACTAAAGAGAATCATAATAGAAATAACACCCTAAATGGGTATATAGTGTATCATATATAGTACCACCAAGTCTATGTATAATCAATGTAAAAGACACATGTCACATAGCTTGTTCAATATTACCTGGATGATCAATGCCAGTAGCACAATGTGAATGGGGTGATAATGCCCTACAAACAGACAATGTAATAGAAGTAGTGTTACAGATTGATCTATCCATGCAATCAAAACCTCTGGGTCAATATATGTACCTTAAGAAGAGATCGTTCCAACAGCACGTCCCTGCAGCGTGTGCTGCTGCTAGGAACGCCGTGCTGTTTATAGTGCGCGCTCGTCGTCAGGTGACGCGAGGACCGATGACGCGCTTCCAGGTAATGGAACGCAGGAAGCGTCTGTGTGGTGGAACGCATGTCTTCCGCGCATGCGCGAGCGGCTAAAACGTAGAAAATCACAAGAGAAACAGCTGAGCGGCTGACAACAGCACACATTAACCCACTGTTTTCCAGACAAGTGCTGCATTGTTATAGAACAGTGATGGCGAACTCCAGGCCTCGAGTGCCACCACCAGTGCAGGTTTTCAGGATTTCCTTATATTGCACAGGTGATAATATAATCACCTGCACTGGTGATGATTCCAACCTCTGTGCAATGCTGAAGAAATCCTGAAAACCTGCACTGTTGTGGCACTCGAGGCCTGGAGTTCGCCATCACTGTTATAGAAGGAGAATTGAGCTTATCCTCATGGTCTCTGTCAAAAGGAAAGTAAATAGACTTAGTGGCACACATACTGTACACTAACCTTATACTAAACTCTCCAAAAAAGAGTATATAAAGAATAAATGTATAATTTTATCTCAGAGCAGAAAACAACCCATTAATTGTATTATAGTAGCAATATCTTCAACAGTAATTATACCCCCAAGATCATTGACCCCTTCCACTGAGAATCATTCCTTACAAATAGTGATACATAGAATGAGTCCACTTAAGACCACAGCCTCAACCTATACCCGAACCGTCAGAACTGTACTTCATATTCCCTATTAAGACCCATAGGCTCTAGGGTCTGTAATTCATGGATCCAATAGGACTCCTTGAGTTTTAATTGCTTAATTCTATTACCACCCCGTCTGCTGACAGGTATGTGGTCTATAACCTGGAAACACAATTGAGAAACAGAATGCTTTAAACTGACGAAGTGATAGGGAATCGGTAGAAGTGTCTGACCACATCGTATCGTAGATTTGTGTTTGCTTATGCAGTCTCGGATATGCTGGGTGGTCTCCCCCACATATCCGAGACCGCAAGGGCACTTAATTAAATACACTACGTAGCTTGCGTCACAAGTGAAAAAGTCCCTGATCCTGTATGTTTTCCCTGATCTGGGATGACTAAAGGTATCACCTTTAATCACATGTGAACATTGAAGACACCCCAGGCTAACATATTGGTCTTCTATACTTCTCTATAGTTTTGGACTTATGGTATATTGCTTATATTATTTACATTGAGCTATGTTATTATACCTTGGTGTATGTTACATGTCACTTACTGCTTTTTTATTCACATGTTCAAATGGTGGCACTTAGTTCCAATATATGTCCGTAAGATGGTTCTGAAGTTTGATTCAGCACTGAAGTGACGTGGACGATTATTACCTAGGTAAAGGATTTACCGAATAAAACAAGCTTATTTTTCTTTGATTTGTATATTCACGCTGACGTATTACTCATTTATTACGTTGTCCTCTGATGTTGGTTGTACCTAAGACATCGTTGTATACTAAACCTACATTTATCAAGTTTGTCTAGTCAGACTATATAAACATGCATTTTGTTATGTATTTAGTTCTGTATAAATTGTAAATGTCTTTCTGTATATGTTTGAACATTTTTGTATTTTGCTATGTAGATAATCCCTGATGAAGGCCAATTGTGGCTGAAACGTTGGGAATTGTACAACCTTTTTTCATTGATCAAGTGCTGACATTTCAATAAAATACGGACATAAAAAATACGGACATTTATTATGTGAATTCATTGTCTTCTATTTTGGTGTGCCAGGGTACATTTATATTAAGATTATTGAATTTTTACCCTTGAGCACCCTAGGAGGGTGAGCCCAACTTATCTCTTATATATATTGAAATTTTTTTGGTTGGAGCTCCCCTTTGTCTGAATATGTCATTTTCGACTTTTCATTACGATGAAAATTACACTAATGAACTTATTTCGAAGATCACCACATCTGGTGACTTTCTCTCAGTGTCAGCTGAAGAAGCCAAAGGCAAGGACTATGAGAAGGAATTAAGGAGACAAGTTGCATTAGAATTACATATGGCAACATTGGCTGAATATGTGAAGGCAAAACGGATCCCTAGGGGATTACGTGTGCCTCTCAGACCAACACTTTTCGCTGAGAATAAGGATTTTTGTGATCGATTTGAGCAGATTATCAACAAGTGCTCTATGGATTTGATTACACTGACCATAGAACACATACAAGCTGAGTTGCCTTCTTTTGACTCTAAGATTTCTCATATCGAAGAACAACTATCTCAGACCTTATCTCCAACAGAGTATACTAATCTCAAGACCAAGACAACCAATACCATTAGTGACTTCAGGAAGAACCTACAACTTCGCAAGAAGAGTAAATTCTTAAGGGATCAAGAAGACTATAGTCGCAACCAAGTGTACCGATGGCGCAGTGGTGAACCGTATAATCCTCGGTTTAGTTTTTCCTCTAGTAGTGGAGATGAATATGGCAGACCTTATCCACCTCGTTTTTTAGGCCAGAGACGCCGGGGCAAAGGAAAACGAGGCGGGGGAAGAGGCGGAGGTCTTGTACCCCGTTTATGCCACAACAACCACCACAACCGTTTCTTCCGACGCCACACCCGATGTCCACACGATCTCAGGTAAGACCAACACGGTCTTCAATATTTCATCCTATATCCTATCACCTAGTGAATACATAGTGTTACAAAAAGGGTTGAGTTTTTGTCCAAAGCCTAGATATGAGTCTTTTAACACAGAGATAGATCTGAGTAAATTTTTCAGGACACTACGGCTAAAGGTTCATTTTAAAGATCTTTCTAAATCTAATGTGATATCTGATGATGTGCAATGTATTTCTTCTGAAACCCTTAAGTTAAGTGATCTGGGTCTTAGGTTACCTAGTACGTTTATGCCTCCCAGAAATCATCACCCAATTGAACTTATGTTCAATTGGTTAAACATGACATCACTGATTTGCATAATAAGATTAAGAGAGGTGATTATCATCTTTATCATAACCTATCTGCACATGAGTCTAAAGCAATCAGTGATCTTAAGAACAATAATTCCATTGTCATAAAACCAGCTGACAAAGGTGGTTCCATTGTGGTGATGGATCGCACCTATTACGTACAGGAAATTTTGAGACAGTTATCAGATAGGGACACCTACTGCCCTCTTGATAGGGATCCCTCTTCCAGGATTCGATCACTAATTGAGAATAAGGTGAAATATTATCAAGAATCTGGTATCATAGATATAAAACTTAGCCGAAGTACCTGATAAATCAATACCCCATCACACCTGTATTCTATATTCTACCCAAGGTACATAAAGACTTGAGACGTCCGCCTGGACGTCCGATAGTGGCGTCTACAGACTCCATTCTCTCACCCCTGGCTATCACACTTGATAAAATGCTGACACCGCTTATTCCTTTAATACCATCTTACTTAAGGGATACTTCCCATTTCCTAAAGGTTCTCCATGAGATCAAACAAGTTTCTCTTGATACTTTTTTGGTGACTATGGACGTAAATTCTCTATACACCAGTATCCAACATACAAAAGGTTTAGAAGCTGTATCTTGGTTCCTCCACAGTTTTTCATCCCTTAGAACTGACAAGATTAACATGGCGATTGACCTTTTAACAATAGTTCTCCAAGAAAATTACTTCCTCTTCCAGGACCAATTTTAGTACAGCGTAAAGGAACCGCGATGGGGAGCAACGTGGCACCCCCTTACGCTAACATCTTCATGGCCAAATTTGAACAAGATCACGTCATCAATCATTCTCTCTTTATAGATCATTGTTTGATATGGCGACGTTATATCGATGACGTATTCTTAATTTGGCGTGGTACCGAGAGTGAGCTGTTTGAGTTTTTTAACAGTTTAAACTCGATGGATCCTGATTTGTCTTTTACCATCAGTTATGATAGGATTGCAATTAATTTTTTGGACACTTGGGTCAAAAAAGATGAGGGAGGACACCTTTTCACTGATCTTTAAATTAAGCCCACGGATACCAACAGTCTTCTCCATTACTCGAGCTGCCATCCCAAACACATTAAGAGGTCTCTTCCCCATTCACAGCATTCTAGGGTGTCCAGGATAGTCTCTGATCCTGCTACACGGTTGATCCGTCATAAAGAGATGAGTACTAAATTTCTAAATAGGGGTTATCCCATAGATCTTAGCATGCCACGGACATCTGTATATCCTAAGACATCAAGACAACCTCAGGTAGCTTGTGTGACTACTTTTCATCCTTTTCACACTCTGGTCCGTAATATTGTGATAAAACATTGGTCGGTTCTTAGGAACGCATATCCAGATATATTGGAGTTTCAAAATAATCCTCTTTTTTGTCTAAAAAGACCCAGCAATCTTAAGGACCAGTTGGTTAGGGCCGATTTGGGCTCTAATGTACGGTTATCTAAACAGACTTTCTTATCTAGTCGACGTCATGGCACATACCCCTGCCTGGGGTGTCTTCAATGTTCACATGTGATTAAAGGTGATACCTTTAGTCATCCCAGATCAGGGAAAACATACAGGATCAGGGACTTTTTCACTTGTGACGCAAGCTACGTAGTGTATTTAATTAAGTGCCCTTGCGGTCTCGGATATGTGGGGGAGACCACCCAGCATATCCGAGACTGCATAAGCAAACACAAATCTACGATACGATGTGGTCAGACACTTCTACCGATTCCCTATCACTTCGTCAGTTTAAAGCATTCTGTTTCTCAATTGCGTTTCCAGGTTATAGACCACATACCTGTCAGCAGACGGGGTGGTAATAGAATTAAGCAATTAAAACTCAAGGAGTCCTATTGGATCCATGAATTACAGACCCTAGAGCCTATGGGTCTTAATAGGGAATATGAAGTACAGTTCTGACGGTTCGGGTATAGGTTGAGGCTGTGGTCTTAAGTGGACTCATTCTATGTATCACTATTTGTAAGGAATGATTCTCAGTGGAAGGGGTCAATGATCTTGGGGGTATAATTACTGTTGAAGATATTGCTACTATAATACAATTAATGGGTTGTTTTCTGCTCTGAGATAAAATTATACATTTATTCTTTATATACTCTTTTTTGGAGAGTTTAGTATAAGGTTAGTGTACAGTATGTGTGCCACTAAGTCTATTTACTTTCCTTTTGACAGAGACCATGAGGATAAGCTCAATTCTCCTTCTATAACAATGCAGCACTTGTCTGGAACACAGTGGGTTAATGTGTGCTGTTGTCAGCCGCTCAGCTGTTTCTCTTGTGATTTTCTACGTTTTAGCCGCTCGCGCATGCGGGAAGACATGCGTTCCACCACACAGACGCTTCCTGCGTTCCATTACCCGGAACCGGAAGCGCGTCATCGGTCTCGCGTCACCTGACGACGAGCGCGCACTATAAACAGCACGGCGTTCCTAGCAGCAGCACACGCTGCAGGGACGTGCTGTTGGAACGATCTCTTCTTAAGGTACATATATTGACCCAGTGGTTTTGATTGCATGGATAGATCAATCTGTAACACTACTTCTATTACATTGTCTGTTTGTAGGGCATTATCACCCCATTCACATTGTGCTACTGGAATTGATCATCCAGGTAATATTGAACAAGCTATGTGACATGTGTCTTTTACATTGATTATACATAGACTTGGTGGAACTATATATGATACACTATATACCCATTTAGGGTGTTATTTCTATTATGATTCTCTTTAGGTCACTGGTACAGCACTTTGTGTGTTATTGACAGCACCTGTTAGTCCTACCTGGTTACCTATTCGGACATTATATGATTTCCTTGTTTCTAACGGGAAGACAGATATCCCTACTATATTTGAAAGGTATATATATACAATTTTGTTACATATTTAAACTAGGCCAGTTATCATGTTTATGAATTGAACCAATTTACTTTTTTATCTAAAGCCTCTAGGAGGGATACTTTGTTTCCCAGTTCCTATATCTCTGGTGGAGATTATTTGTTCTGCACTATATTCTAAAGCACGTTTATAAGGTATGACACTATATACAGGTGTTGCTTTATATACACTTGTCTAAAAACACATGTTAACAATGTGATACTACTCTCTCCAATTATTATCTCATTATACTATATTCATTTATGTATTACTTTGGTCATAGAGGCCCACATAGACTAATATATACATGATTGTTGCTAACATATTGGTCTTGTATACTTCGCTATAGTTTTGGACTTATGGTACATTGCTTATATTATTTACATTGAGCTATGTTATTATACCTTGGTGTATGTTACATGTCACTTATTGCTTTTTTATTCACATGTTCAAATGGTGGCACTTAGTTCCAATATATGTCCGTAAGATGGTTCTGAAGTTTGATTCAGCACTGAAGTGACGTGGACGATTATTACCTAGGTAAAGGAGTTTACCGAATAAAACAAGCTTATTTTTCTTTGATTTGTATATTCACGCTGACGTATTACTCATTTATTACGTTGTCCTCTGATGTTGGTTGTACCTAAGACATCGTTGTATACTAAACCTACATTTATCAAGTTTGTCTAGTCAGACTATATAAACATGCATTTTGTTATGTATTTAGTTCTGTATAAATTGTAAATGTCTTTCTGTATATGTTTGAACATTTTTGTATTTTGCTATGTAGCTAACCCCTGATGAAGGCCAATTGTGGCTGAAACGTTGGGAATTGTACAACCTTTTTTCATTGATCAAGTGCTGACATTTCAATAAAATACGGACATAAAAAATACGGACATTTATTATGTGAATTCATTGTCTTCTATTTTGGTGTGCCAGGGTACATTTATATTAAGATTATTGAATTTTTACCCTTGAGCACCCTAGGAGGGTGAGCCCAACTTATCTCTTATATGTGTCTACCTAAGGACCACATCTCTGCAGCCATCATTGTGTGTCAGTATTCTTGTGCCAAGCCTGCCATGGCCATTAATGATTTTTGTTATGCATTCTTCTGTGTGGTTCTTGTATGTGTGTGTGATAGTGCAAACATCCTTGTGTTTGGACATCTTTTTTTCTATTTCTTTAAATTAAAATGTCCACTATTGTCCTCATTTTTACAGAATATATATAGATCTGTATGCACCAGATTTATTTCTACAGATCAAAAAAAAATTACTAGGGGGGCACTGTTTTGCAGTTGGCCTCAGGCTAGGTTCACCCTTGGTTCCAATATCACTTCGATTTTTAACAACCGTCCTATTGCACCCTTATTCGTATGTGTTTGTCTTAAAATGAGTGTGGTTTTTATATTAAAATGGGTGTGGCTTAAAAATGGGTGTGGTTTAAAATGAGCATGGCTTTAAAAATGGGCGTGGTTTACATACACACAAACACAGAACCTGTTGTTAAACATTTGAATCCCACCCCTGGAAAGAGCTGAAATATGCCATCTGGAAACAGCAACCTTCAAACATGAGACAACTGGAGCAGTTTGCTTTGAGGAGTGGGCCAAAATACCTGTGGAGAGATGCAGAAGTGTCATTGACAGTTACAGGAATCATTTGATTGCAGTGATTGCCTCAAAAGGTTGTGCAACAAAATATTGAGTTAAGGGAACCATCATTTCTGTCCAGGCCTATTTCATGAGTTTATTTTTTTTATAAAACTCTGTGAAAGCAAGGTTGAAAACCAATGTCTGACTTTCTTTTGTTCATTTTCATAGATTTTTATTTATTATTACTTTTGTCAGATTCAAGTTATTTAAGTTACCATTGTGGGTTTTTCCTTCATTAAACAAGGGGACCAACAATTTTGACCATGTGTGTACAGTATATCAAAAGCTATACAGTTGGGGAAAAAGTATTTGATCCCCTGCTGTTTGCCCACTGACAAAGACATGAACAATATATAATTTTAAGGGTAGGCTAATTTTAACGGTGATTGGGATCCCCTGGATTTATGATTTTCAGACAAGGTAAAACAAGGCATCTGGGGGTGGCAGCCCATTATCAGCCTGCTTTACCTGTGCTGGTTACCAAAAATACAGTGAAGCTCCGCACCTTTTTAAAAAAAAAAAAAAAAACAGATAAACTTTTATTCAAAATTTGACAAATTTGGGGTACCATCAACTTCTACTATCTAGCTAAGTATGTTTTAATATCTATATATAGTGGGGGAAATACGTATTTGATCACTTGCTGATTTTATAAGTTTGCTCACTGACAAAGACATGAACAGTCTATAATTTTAAGGGTAGGTTAATTTTAACAGTTAGAGATAGAATTATCAAAAATAAAATCCCGAAAATCACATTGTCTAAATGAACAAATGTATTTGCATTTTGCAGAGAGAAATACGTATTTGATCTCCTACCAATCATTAGGAGTTCTGGCTCCTGTAGACCAGTTAGGCCGGCTTCACATTGCGGCGTGATCCGGTCCGGGGCTGTCCAAGATGACCCAGACAGCCGCGGACGGATCAGCACACAGGACTGGGGGGCTAATATGCCCTCCATTCCGGTGTGCGGCGCATGCAGTTCCCGCTGCTGATAAGTCAGCTGTTGCAGCTGCGTGCGCTGCACACCGGACCGGAGGGCATATTAGCCCCCCAGTCCTGTGTGCTGATCCGGTCCGCAGCTGTCTGGGTTATCTCGGACAGCCCCGGACCGGATCATGCCGCAGTGTGAAGCCGGCCTTAGTCACTCCTAATAAACTTGTTACCTGCATTAAACACAGGTGTCTTAATTTGTCACCTGTATAAAAGACTTCTGTCCACACATGCAATTAATCAGTTAGACTCTAACTTCTACAACATGGGCAAGACCAAAGAGCTTTCTAAGGATGTCAGGGAAAAGGTCCTAGACCTGCAAAAGGCTGGAGTGAGCTACAAAACCATAAATAAGACGCTGTTTCAGAGGAGACAACTGCTGCTGAAATAGTAAGAAAATGGAAGGAATACAAAATGAGTGTCAATCGACATCAATCTGGGGCTCCATGCAAAATCTCACCTCATGGGGTATACAGAATGATGAGGAAGGTGAGCACTCAATCTAAAACTACATGGAGGGCCCTTGTTAATGATCTCAAGACAGCTGGGACCACTGTCACCAAAAAAAACATTGGTTTAAAACATTAAAATCCTGCAGTGCCTGCAAAGTCCCACTGCTCAAGAAGGCACATGTGCAGGCCGACTTGAAGTTTGCCAATGAACACCTTCGTGATTCTAAAGGCCCCGTTACACCTGGCGACGGGGCTGGAGATGTCGGCGGCGACCGGCGGGTGCGCGCACGTTTTTGGCGCCGTCCCCCATTTACATGGGGCGACATCTCCAGCCCCGCGCCGGCGAGCTGACAGGCAGCATCGCCGCCGGGGTGTCTGAAAACCCCAGCAGCGATGCAGGACAATGGGAGCCTATGGCTCCCATCGCCTGACAGGTCGCCAGTGGCCGGTTACATGGAGCGATGTGTGCACATCGCCCCAGATCGGTAGCCTGGTTTCAGAGCACTGTTCTGAAACCAGGCGACCTCCCGGCGGCGCCGACATCGCCCCTTTACATGAGGCGACGTAGGGCGATGTCGCCGCCGATAAGCCATGCCCCTACGTCGCCTATTTAATTGGCGGCGATGTCACCCCGTGTGACGGGGCCTTAAGAGTAATTGGGAGAAGGTTCGGTGACACAAAAATTGAGCTCTCTGGCATTAGCTCAGCTCGCCGTGTTTGAAGGATGAAAATGCTGTGTATGACCCAAAGAACACCATCCCCACAGTCAAGAATGGCAGTGAAAGCATTATGTTTTGGTGGCGGATCACTGCTAAGGGCACAGGACTACTTCACCTACTTCACCGCATCAATCGGACAATGGATGTAGCCATGTAACATAAAATGCTGAGTGACAACCTCCTTTCCTCTGCCAGGACATTAAAAATGGGTCGTTGCTGGGTCTTCCAGCACAGCAATGACCCAAAACATACAGCCAAGGGAACAAAGGAGTGACTCAAAAAGAAGCACATTAAGGTCATGGAGTGGCCTAGCCAGTCTCCAGACCTTAATCCCATAGTAAATCTATGAAGGGAGCTAAAGCTTTGAGTTGTCAAGCGACAGCCTCAAAATCGTAATGATTGAACAAAGAGGAGTGGACCCAAATTCCTCCTGACATGTGCTCAAACCTCACTGTCAACTACAAGAAACGTCTGACTGCTGTGCTTGCCAACAAGGCTTTTGCCACCAAGTATTAAGTCTTGTTTTCCAGAGGGATCAAATACTTATTTCTCTCTGCAAAATGTAAATAACTTTATATAATTTAGACAATGTGATTTTCTGGATTTTATTTTTGATACTCTATCTCACTGCTAAAATTAACCTACCCTTAAAATTATAGAATGTTCATGTCTTTGTTAGTGGGCAAATGTATAAAATCAGCTTTTTTTTTTGACCTGGTACAACAACCGTCATCTCATTTAGTGTCTCCAAGCAGCTGGCTCAAAGTCACCATATTGATGAGGACAGTAGACACCTGATCCACATAGCACAGAACAGACCAGAACTCACAAGCTCAAGTGATCCAACAGCCCAAGCCTCCCAATGTAGCTTGGATTACAGGTGCACGCCACAGCACCCAGCAAAGTCAGAGTTTCACTGTGTTGCTCAGTCTACTCCATTTTGGCTATGCATAAGTGCTATATTTTAGGCAAGTGTTCTTTCATTGTTTAAATTGGCTTATTTTTTTTTATTTTTTTGACCTGGTACAATAACTGTATAAAATCAGCAAGGGATCAAATACTTATTTCTCCCACTATAGGTTAATTTTAACACTTCCATTTTCTCACTATTGGGGCTCGGACACACTCACCAGAGTTTACATAGTAACATAGTAACATAGTAACATAGTTTTTAAGGTTGAAGGAAGACTTTAAGTCCATCTAGTTCAACCCATAGCCTAACATGTTGATCCAGAGGAAGGCAAAAAAACCCCATGTGGCAACACTAAGCTCCACATTGGGGGAAAAAATTCCTTCCTGACTCCAGATACGGCAATCAGACTAATTCCCTGGATCAACGCCCTATCAAAGAATCTAGTATATATAACCGGTAATATTATAGTTTTCAAGAAAGGCATCCAGGCCCTTCTTAAATGTTAGTAGTGACTCACTCATTACAACATCATGTGGCAGAGAGTTCCATAGTCTCACTGCTCTTACAGTAAAGAATCCACGTCTGTGATTATGATTAAACCTTCTTCCCTCCAGACGTAGAGGATGCCCCCTTGTCCCAGTCTCAGGCCTAAGAGTAAAGAGATCATTAGAAAGGTCTCTGTACTGCCCCCTCATATATTTGTACATTATTATAAGATCACCCTAAGCCTTCGTTTTTCCAAGCTAAATAACCCCAAGTTTAATAACCTGTCTTGGTATTGCAGACCCCTTAGTCCTCTAATAACTTTTGTCGCTCTTCTCTGGACCCGCTCTAGTTCAGCTATGTCTTTCTTATACACCGGAGACCAGAATTGTACACAGTATTCTAAGTGTGGTCGCACTAGTGACTTGTATAGAGGTAAAATTATGTTCTCCTCATGAGCATCTATGCCTCTTTTAATACATCCCATTATTTTATTTGCCTTTACAGCAGCTGCCTGACACTGGCCACTAAATGTGAGTTTGTCATCTACCCATACACCCAGGTCTTTTTCAGTGGTAGTTTTGCCCAGTGTTTTATAATTAAGCACATAATTATACCCTTTGTTTCCTCTGCCCAAGTGCATGACTTTACATTTATCCCCATTAAAGCGCATTTGCCATTTAGCAGCCCAAGCTTCTAGTTTACATAAATCCTCCTGTAATATAAAATTGTCCTCCTCTGTATTGATTACCCTGCAGAGTTTAGTGTCATCTGCAAATATTGAGATTCTACTCTGTATGCCCCCTACAAGGTCATTAATAAATATATTAAATAGGAGCGGGCCCAACACTGACCCCTGTTTGACTGAGTAGACTCTGAAAGGGCTGGAGCAGTGACCCTAAACGGGTCCACTCCCGCTTCTCCCTATCTGGATGGGGCTGTTGGCTGATTGTGTTTTTGTGCAGCTCCAGACTCCCCGTCCAGAGAGGTAGAGGCCGTTCAGGGTCACTGCTCCAGCCCTTTCAGTCAAACTCGGATGTAACTAGGAAAGTGTGCCCAAGCCCTTATATCAACAGTTGTCTTCTTCTCATCCAGTGTCTAACAAGGCTGGTTTCACACTGTAGTTTTTTCCCTGATCAGGTTCGATCAGGTTTGTATGCCAAAACCAGGAGAGGTACTTGCAGAGTGGTTTGTGTGGTTTTGATACACAAACCTGATCAGGGAAAAAACTGCAGTGTGAAACCAGCACTTAGGGTACTGTCACACCTGGACATATCGCCGGCGATTTCACAGGCGAGCTGAGGCGTGACCTGTTGCCGGCAACATCGCCAATGCGTCTCCCAATGTAAATGGGCGAGGGCATCACATCTGAGTGGTCGCCTGGTTTCACATCAGAGCTCTGAAACCAGGCGACCATTCTTGGGCGATGTGTGCTGATCGCTCTGTGTAACATCTCATGAGCGATGTCAAGAGCGACAGCACCCATCACCTAAACCATTCCGTAGGCGTTTCTGGGCGTATTTACTACCTCTGGTGGTCTTCGTGGATTGGTGGCAGCTCAGCGTTACGATTGGTCGCTTTGTTTCTCGGTGCCATATTTGATGATGTGTGCGTCAAAAGGCTTTATTACCCAGAAGCGTACATACTGTACAGTAGCGCATTGCTGTGGCCTCTATTTTTGCGGCTGTGTGTGTTCAAAGTGCAGAGATGTGCGACAGCCAGCAATGTGTGTTAACATCAATGCAATTACATGACAACTAATGTGTGCATCAGAGCGCTGTAGTGGCAGCCTTCCTGTTTAAAGTATATGACGCACAAGCATACAGTGAATCCTCAGGCTTTTGCAGCTTGGCCCTGTCAACATGTGACATCTCTCCCATGCGTTCATTTGCCATAACGTTGACAATCTTTTGGCGCCTGCTTTCCTGGTGCTTTCCCTTCCCCTGCAGAATAGGAAAATGGCGGCACCCAGGTGAGCTGCAGTGTGGGGGGAGCCTGAGCTCCTTAATCTCATTGATGTATGTGACACCAGGGATTACTGGTATCACGAGCACCACACCCATCCACGTCTCCACAAGCAGGCTGTCCTGATGAGAGTGAAGAGGCGGCTGGAGAGGAGGTTGGGTGTTGTACGCACCCCAAAGCAGATCTCCTACTTTAATGGGCCTGGGGCAGTGTCGTGGCAGCATAACATAGAGTAGCCTCAATGAACTCAACAATGAAGAAGATGATGTGGATGGGATCTGGATATGTCTTTCTGCAAGCACAGGATTTTTTATTTTGGAGGATTCCAGTATTTTGTGTTTGGATTTTGCATGCACATTGCATATGGACATTGGGCCTCTTGGGGCCACCCGGACACCAAATGTGCAAAATAATCTTGACCTACACAACCATACACCTGTGTTTAGTGTTTGTTTCCTTATTATGAATCTTTGTTTTTTTTGGTATCTTGAATGCAGAGTTGCTTAAAAGCCCACAACTAAATAACATTAAATTATGTTACAAATACTGTGTGTTATTTGTCCCAGGAAAGAGATGCATGTCCCAGTATGGTGTAACAACAATGTATGGTGACCTAATGTCTGATTTATAGGGGTACATAAGCACTGGGGACATATGTACGGCCCCCAGGGACATTCCTTTGTGGTGACCATGTATGGTGCCTGTGTGTGTTGTCCTCCATATACATGTATTTCATTACACATATTCTGTACACACACATGGACAAGGAAATGTTAGGTGAACAATACATATGGCCCACATAACTGCAAACACACAAATATCTGTGCACACACATACTTGGGCATGGCTCCAAGATAATCCTGACCAACAAAGCAAGAGTGATTTTATTAGCCAACGCAGTAGCACAAAACACATTACATAAAAACGCCAATACAGATTCAATGTAACATTACTCGACACACGAACGCCTTGTTTTGCCTTGTTGACCACGCCAATGGGTCTAGCAATAAACGCACATGCATTACGAGCCAATACGCACATGCATGCTTACATTTTACGATGTGGCGCAGCGGACTAGGACACAGTCATTGGTGTTTGTTTGCAACCAATCACACATCTTTGAGGCATCACACAACATAATGTTAACGCCTATTTCCGAGATGCGGCTTAAAATTACGCCTACATCGCTAATGTGGTTGCTCTGTGTGACATCCAAGCGACCACCAGTGACATCATCACCCGTGGGCCTTGGGCGACGCTCAGGCAATTTCCGGTCAGGTGATCGCCTGAGCGTCGCCTGAGTTGTCGCCCTGTGTAAATAGGCACAGGCGACCTTGGGCGACACGCAAAAATGTGCGCGTGCACGTGCGTCGCCTATGACATCGTCGGCGATATGTCCAGGTGTGACGGTACCCTTATGGTTTTGTAGCCTATTCCAGCCTTGTGCAAGTCTAGGATCTTTTCACTGACATCCTTAGGCTACATTCAGACTGTGCAGTTTTTTCTCTGTTTTGAGCAGCGTTTTTGTTGAATTCTACAGAAAAACTGGATACGTTTTTTTGAATAGTAAAAAAAAAAACAGCTCACTTTTTGGATCCATTTTTGAGTAATGCATTTTTTTCCCCATTTTGAAGGGCTCTTATAGGAAAAATGTAGGAGAAAAACACTACAGAAATTGACATGTCTTTTCAAGAATGGAGCTCTCCTAAGGTGAAAAAACAGATCACTTTAAAATAGCACAGTCTAAATGGCAAAAATCAAAATCCATAGACTTTCCTGGGAAAAACAGATAAAAAAATAGACAGTCTGAATGCAGCCTTAAGGCCCCGTTACACCTAGCGATATTCCAGCGATCCCGACAACAATACGACCTGGCAGGGATCGCTAGAATGTCGCTAAGTGTTCGCTGGTGAGATGCCATACAGGCAGATCTACTCACCGATGCGGCGACCTCCGACGGTCATTGGGATCTGTCACAGGCGTAGCATGGAAATTGTTGGTCGTTTTCCCTGTCACACACACTGATGCAGCATGCCCAGCAGGAAACCGATGATGAAAAAATGGTCCAGGCCATTCTGTAACAATCAGCGATCTCACAGTGGGGGGCCGCTCATTACTACGTGTCACACACAGTGTTATCGCTGGCGAGGTCGCCGCAATGTCACAAAACCTGTGACGTTGTGGTGATATCCTTAGCGATATCGCTATGTGTAACTGGGCCTTTATACAGGTTTAAGACAGCTGTCTTTAATGCAGGTAACGAGTTTATTAGGAGCATCTTAGGGTACCTTTACACACGGCAACTTTTCTTGGAATTTCACTGGCAACTTACTGGTTACAGTGAAATCATGGACACATTGTCCTATCTTGTGGATGTGTACAAATGGATCAATGTCTCCATGATTTCACTACAACCAGTAAGTTGCCAGTGAAATTCCTAGAAAAGTTGTAAGGTACCTTAATTGGTCTATAGGAACTGGAACTCACACGCGTCAATATCGCGTGCACGATCACTGCTGCACTTGACGTTGCAGCGATATTGACGCGTGTGACATGCTCAAACAACCAGCGATAAATCGCTGGTTGATGGTCACCAGGTTTTAGAACCTGTTCTAAAACCTGACGACGGTCACCCGGGGGACATGCAGCATCGTTGCGTGTGACACCAGGAGATGCGATCAGCCAGCTCCCAGTGCCTCTCAGGAAGCGCTGGGAGCTGGTATCCAGGGTAAACTGCGGGTAACTAGGCAGCACACGCTGCCTAGATACCCGATGTGTACTTTAGTTACCAGCCTTCTCCGCTCACCGGCTGGTAACTAAGGTACACATCGGGTATCTAGGCAGCCCGCGTTGCCTAGTTACCCACAGTTTACCCTGGATACCAGCCTGTAGACATTGTGGAAACGATATAGAAATCATTCCCACGATGTCGCTGGTAAAATGATCGCTGGTGAGTCTGCCTGTGTGACAGCTCACCAGCGATCATCCGTCAATGTCGTCAGCGATCAGATCACTGACGACATTAACGCGTGTGACGGCCCCATTAGGGCCGCTTTACACACACCAACTTCTGTGACCAACTTCTGAACAGATCTCTGGTTGCAGTGAAATCATGGACACATTGCTCCATTTGTACACAGCCACAAAATGGAGCAATGTGTCCATGATTTCACTGCAACCAGTAAGTTGTTCAGAAGTTGGACAGATAAGTTGGTGTGTGTAAAGTGGCCATTAATGCTTGGTAGGGGATCAAATACTTAGGGTGCCTTCACACTGCGGCACGATCCGGTCCGGGGCTGTCCGGGATGAACCTGACAGCCGCGGACTGGATCAGCACACAGGACTGGAGGGCTTATTTGCCCTCCGGTCCGGTGTGCAGCGCACGCAGCTGCAGCTGCTGAAAGGTCAGGACTAGTGATGGGCGAATCCTAAATTACTCGGAATCGCTTGACTCTAGCGAGTCCGAGCACAGGACTCGCTACTCGTTGCGAGTCTAGCGAGTCCAATGTTAATGAATGGGGAAGCGAGTAATAGCGAGTAGTGTGAGATTTACAAATCGCAGATGTGTCTCGGAAGCTTCAGCCTGAAGCAATCCTAGTTTTGTCATTTATTTGCATTGGACCCGTTTACTTTGTAAGTAATCGCTGGGAAACTCGCACAGATAAGAGTCCTGTCTGCTCAGTGTGCTGGCTGCCAGCTCCAGGGTCCTAGAGCCCGCCTGCTGCCTGATGTAGCAGAGCTGAGATTGTTCTCAGTCTGCTCATTCCCTGTGTACAGACATGAATGTCTGTGCACAGAGATGATGTAGCAGAGCTGAGATTGTTCTCAGTCTGCTCATTCCCTGTGCATAGACATCTATATCTATGCACAGGGGATGTAGCAGAGAGGACATCGCGTTTTGGACTGCGTCGGACGGAAGAGGATTTTTTTAATTAAAGATGGAGTCCCTAATGGCTTTTTTTTTTATTTCTAATAAAAAATTTTCTTTGTGTTGTGTTTTTTTTAAAACAATGTAATAGAAATTCATGGCGGTCATGTCTAATATTGGCGTGACCGCCATAAATTTCGGGCTTAGGGCCAGCTGATAATACAAAGCTGGCCCTAACCTCTTTATTACCCAGCGTGCCACCGCTACCAGGGCCGCTGGAAGAGCGGGGTTCAGCGCCAGAGGATGGCGCTTCAATGAACGCGCCATCTTCTGGGGCGGCTGCGGGCTGCAATTTGCAGCGGGGGGTGCCCAGAAAGCTTGGGCATCCCTGCGCTGCGGATTCCAGCCCCCAGCTGCTTAGCTGTACCTGGCTAGACATAGAAATTGCGCGGAGCCCCACGCATTTTTTTTAAATTATTTCATGAAATTCTGAGATTCTGACTCTGACTCTGAGACTCTGACTCTGAAATTCATGAAATAATAAAAAAAAAATGCGTGGGGCTCCACGCAATTTCTATGTCTAGCCAGGTACAGCTAAGCAGCTGGGGGCTGGAATCTGCAGCGCAGGGATGCCCAGGCTTTCTGGGCACCCCCCACTGCAAATTGCAGCCTGCAGCCGCCCCAAAAGATGGCGCGTTCATTGAAGCGCCATCCTCTGGCGCTGAACCCCGCTCTTCCAGCGGCCCTGGTGGCGGTAGCACGCTGGGTAATAAAGGGGTTAATACCAGCTTTGTTATACAAGCTGGTATTAAGCCCGAGATTCTTAATGTCAGGCCACGTTTGACCCAGCCACTAAGAATCTCCAATAAAGGGTTAAAAAAAACACAACACAGAGAAAATTTTTTATTTGAAATAAAAAAAAAAGCCATTAGGGACTCCATCTTTAATTAAAAAAATCCTCTTCCGTCCGACGTAGTCCAAAACGCGATGTCCTCTCTGCTACATCCCCTGTGCATAGATATAGATGTCTATGCACAGGGAATGAGCAGACTGAGAACAATCTCAGCACTGCTACATCATGTCTGTGAGCAGGCGGGCTCTAGGACCCTGGAGCTGCACAGAGCAGACAGCTGGACTCGGCTCGCAATGTAACAGCAGTTACTTTGCGAGTTTCCCTGCTATCATGGCACAGTAGCCGAGTCTAATGCAAACAATGGCAATCCTAGTTTTGTCAGCGTTTCTGACAAAACTAGGATTGATATTGATTTGCATTGGACTCGTGCGAGTAAACGCTGGGAAACTCGCAGAGTACCGAGTCCTGCGAGTCCCTTACTACTCGCCGAGTAACGAGTCCTAGCGAGTAGATTCGCCCATCCCTAGTCAGGACCTACCAGCAGCGGGAGCTGCGTGCAGCTGCACACCGTACCGGAGGGCAAATTAGCCCTCCAGTCCTGTGTGCTGATCCAGTCCGTGGCTGTCAGGGTCATCCCGGACAGCCCCGGACAGGATCGTGCCGCAGTGTGAAGGCACCCTTATTAAATACTTTTATAGATTATACATTTGTATAATTTAGACAATGTGATTTTCTGGATTTTATTTTTGATATTCTACCTCTCATTGTTAAAATTAACCATTGTTAAACCATTGTTAAAATTATAGACTGTTCATGTCTTTGTCAGTGGGCAAACTTACAAAATTAGCAAGGAATCAAATACATATTTCCCCCACTGTACATAGATATTAAAGCATACTTCGCTAGATAGTAGAAATTGATAGTACCCCAAATTTATCAAATTTTTAATGAAAGTTTTTCTATTTTTAAAAAGAGGCGTGGAGCTTCACTGAATTTTTTTATTTTTATTTTTATCCAATAAGTTTTTATTGAAAAATTTAAACATACAAACCAAGTGCGGAAAACTGCAAAATCCACACGTAAAATAACAAAATAAAAAGGGGGGAGACAAAGGAGAAAAAGAGGGCACTACAGGAGGCAGAGGGGTATAGGGGGAGTGGGGGGGGTGGTGGGAATAAGGATCAAGGTACATGTGCTGTTTGACTCAGAGTCAAAGTATTAAACCATATATAACTATGCAGGAACTCTTCCAACTGTGGGGGGGGAGAGAAGGACTCTCAATTCAGAGGAATAGGGGCTGCAAGAGGGTGTGCTGCCCAGATTTTCCAGCTCTCAAATGAAGCCCGTCTGCGGTTTAGACTCAGCGCCAAGTGATAATCGTGCTGAAAAATAGAGTTGATCCTCTCCGCCAGGTCATACAAGGAAGAGGCAATATGGGACCTCCACCCAGACGCCACACACAATCTAGAGGCTATAGGTATATATGAAACTATTCCTCTCGTTTCCCAAGGAACCAGATCTATACCGATGTTTAGGATAGCTAAAGCAGTTCTAAGGTTCTCCCGAATGCCTGTCACTGAGGTCAAAAGGGTCTCAACCAAGGACCAGAATGGAGCAATGTGGGGGCAAAACCACCACATGTGAGCCAGGGTTCCCGTGCAACCGCACTGTCTCGAACAAAGCGGGAGCCCCCCAAACCGAAAGATGCCAACCGCGACGGAGACAGGTACCAACTGAGGTGTATCTTCTTCAAATTTTCGAGATGATTAACGCACCTGGTCAATCTCTGAACCCCAGATAGTGCCTGTTTCCAGGGCTCCCACCCTGCGGTGAAGCCCAATTCTTCCTCCCACCTGATCATATAGTTAAGTTTCTGGGATACGGGGAGAGATATTAGATCTCTGTAAATCACGGTTAGGGTCAGAAAATAAGAAGGATTGGAATTGTGATGGGGGAGTACGGTGGAGCGGCCCCAATCTCAAGTAGGGGAGAGCCGATAGGCAGTACCTCAACTGGACAGTATTGGTAGAATACTGTGCTTGGGAGCCGGAATTGTATCCGCAGGGCCTCAAAGGTCCGCAACTCGCCATCACTGACAATGTCCCCCAGAGTGTCCACTCCCACTTTCACCCAATCTAAAGATTCAGGTCGGGAATAAGAGCGCCAAGCACCGGAGGTTGGATATCCTCCTATGGGATTGAGATCCACCAGGGAACGACGTCTCTCCAAAAGGAGATCATCGTTCACCTAGTGTCTAGCGGGAGCTGGACATCCGAGGGACGTAGCAGCTCAGAGATTAAGAGCATCCTTAGAGAACCATGAGGGGCCAAGTGCACCTCCAGTTGGGCCCAACCCGTCGAGGGGGCATTGCACCACCAGGTCTTAGATTCCTCTAGCACTATGGCCCTATAATAAGCGGACACGTCCAGAACTCCCATACCTCCATCGCAATAGGAGAGATACATGATCTTTCTAGCCACCCGGGGGCGTTTACGTGCCCAAACGTACTCAAAATTATTCTTTGCAGTTTCATCAGCAAGTGTTTGGGGATGTATATCGGAAGGCACCTAAAATAGTAAATAATTTTAGGCAGAAAAATCTTTTTGAAGGCATGATCTCTTGCAATCCAGGACAAACTTTGTATCGGGTGAGAGTCCATGTCTTTCAAAATAGCTCTTGAAAGTCGAGGATGCTTTTCGGGAAGGGGTCAGTAGGATACCCAGATATGGGATGCCGTCGGGGGACCAGGAGAAGGTGTAATCAGTTTTCAATTGGGCCATCAAGTGGCCAGGGACTAAAACCGGGAAAATCACTGACTTGGAAGCATTTAACTTATAGTACGAGGCACAGGTATATCGGGCTAGAGTGGGCATTATATTACGAAGGGATGGTTTTATGTTAGTGCATGTGATGATAATATCATCCGCGTATAGGCCTATCACATGACTTGACGGCCCCACACGGATGCCTGCCATACCAGGGTGAGATCTAAACGCGTCCGCAAGGGGTTCAACCACCAGGAAAACGATGGCGGGCGAGAGCGGGTACCCTTGGCGAGTGCCATTAGAGATGGGAAAACAAGGAGAGAGGAACCCCGAAGAGAGAACCCTAGCATTCGGGTTGGAGTATAAGGATAAAACTGCCAATAAAAAAGGGCCACAGAATCCAAATTTAGCCAGAACCTGATGTAGATATCCCCAATGCACCCTGTCGAAAGCTTTTTCAGTGTCAAGTGACAGGAATGCACTGGGGAGTCCCCTGGATTCGACAACTCCAATCAGGTCCAGAACCCTCCTAGTCCCTTCCCTCGCTTGTCAGCCCACCACAAAGCCTACATGTTCAGGGGCAATCAGAGAGTGCAAAACTGCCTGGAGTCCTAAGGCCAACAGTTTAGCAAAATGTTAACGTCGCAGTTGAGAAACGATATAGGGTGGTAGTGGCCCTGCAACTCAGCCAGTTTTCCCGGCTTAAGGATAGGCACATTTGTAGCCTGGAGCTCCAAAGGAGAAATAGCTTGTGTTGATTGCCAGTTTAAAAAACTCTAATGGCCACTTTACACACACCAACTTATCTGTCCAACTTCTGAACAACTTACTGGTTGCAGTGAAATCATGAACACATTGCTCCATTTTGTGGCTGTGTACAAATGGAACAATGTGTCCATGATTTCACTGCAACCAGTAAGTTGTTCGGAAGTTGGACAGATAAGTTGGTGTGTGTAAAGTGGCTATAAGAAGATATGGGGAGAGAACATGAGCTAACGAACTGTAGTAATCGTTAGAGAGACCGTCGGGCCTTGGCGCCGAATGTAGTTTAGTAGAATTGGTGACTTTAAGTACCTCAGCTATCGTGAAGGGGCGTTAACTAAATTTTTCTGTTCCTCCATCAAAAGTGGGAGATTAAAACTAGAAAGAAATTTATCAATCTCCTCCCCCGACGGCTGGTGGGTCTCCGGGTCATCACAGAGGTTATATAGGGCAGAATAGTAGCACGCGAACTCCTTTGCGAAGTCCCGGGGATCTCTCATCGTACCTCCATCTGGAACCCATAGCAAATCTAAGACCCACTTAGCATCCCATTTTTTTAATACGTTGTGCGAGCAGCGCACCTGCCCTGTCTCCTGCTGCATAAAAGGAAGTTTTAAGACGTCTAAGGGATCTTTAATTTACCGTGAAAAGATGCTCCCGCAACTGAAAACAGACTTGCATAAGTTGCCTTGAGCCCTGAGGAGTCGGGGTCTCAAGCTCTCAAGCTGGCGAAGCCGGGAGAGGAGGGAGAGCCGAACCGCATCCGTAGTCTTTTTGAGTTGGCGGATTTTTTAAGAAAAATCCCTCTAATGAAGGCCTTATGGGAGGCCCACAGGGTCTCATCTGATACCTCCCCATTGGCATTGTGAGTAAAAAATTCAGCTAAGTGCTTCTCCACATCCTTAAGCAACCCACTGGCCAAGAGAAGGCCCGTATTCAATTTCCAGCTTTGCGGAAGCACGAAGCGCTCCGCAAGTTTTAACTCCAAGCTAATCGGGGAATGGTCTGACCAAGTGATTGACACAGGCCAGATGAGCAAGTTCATCCACCAGGAAATAACCAATCCTGGAGTATGACCTGTGTCTATGCGAAAAGAAGGAAAAATCTTTCTCTTGCGCATGGAGGTAGCGCCACACATCATGTAAACGTATTAACTGGCAGATAAGACCAAGCACCCTTCTATTCAGAGACGAATGGGAAGAGCAATCCAACTCATGTGACATAATAGAGTTGAGGTCTCCGCAGATCACTTTCATCCTCCATGCCACCTCAGCCACTCTGTTGAGGAAGGTCTTCAGGTACTTCACTTGAGAACTGTTAGGGACGTAAACAGTCACTAAGGTTAGTTCCACCCTGAATATAGAACCGATCAAAATCACAAATCTACCTTCTGGGTCAATGGTAGATGACAGGTTAAAGGTCAGGATGATAAACGGAAAACAGAGCAATGATCCACGGGCATTGTCCCAAGTGCCGCCTTGTTCCTGTCATGTTGGCGTAGAACGACCGTCAGGAAATAATCAAGATGCCTGGACCAGGACCATGTGAACAAAACCGCCAAAGACCAAAAGAAATGTTCAGCCGACTTTTTCCCACTCTCTAGAGATCTTGGTGGTGCAGTGTGCTGTTCCGGGTGAGGGGAGTCCGCATCAGAAGATGGTAATAAGCTCCATGAATGCAGGGCTTTCCTCAAAAGCTTGGGGGAATGAAAGGCATAGGAAGAGCCTTTATAATGGAATCTCACTCTAACCGGAGATTCCCAATTGTATAGGATTCCAGCATCCCTAAGAGCCTTGCAGTATGGAGCAAATTCTCTGCATTTGGCCAAAGTCCCTGCTGATAGATCTGGGTACACCGAGAATGCAGCAAAGGGGTCTGTTTCCTCATAGCCTGCATGATAGATTACTTGGACTGGAAGTTGAGGAGGCATACCAGCACATCCCTAGGGAGGGATTTATTAATATGTGCAGGATTGGGGAGTCTATAGGCACGTTCAATCCCCAGGTCAGACAAGGGCAAGTCCGGCATGATAGAGTGAAAACAAGCATTAATGTTGGAGATCAGTTCAGAGTCTGGTACAGTCTCAGGCATGCCCCTTACTCTCAAATTGTACCTCTGTAATTTATCCTCCATATCCCACATTTTCATCTGCAGCTGCTGAACATTGCTGTCCATGCTGGCATAATCATCGGCCAGCTCATTATGAGCAGAGGCATACTCCGCCATTTTCTCCTCCATGTGTGAGGTTCTCTCTCCCAAGGCTGCCAGCTCACTTTTTTATTCCCTCATCATACCTCTGAAGTCTTCCTAGATCGAGTATCTCAGGGAGCCCAGGAGGTCTCTCAGCACCCTTTGTGTAATTGGTGCCTCTTCCTCCTCGTACTCTGGGCTCCTTGCTGAACTCCTGGAGGCATGGGATGAGGACCCAAAGGAGCGTGTGGTTGGCGCGATTTGCAGCGCGGGCTCCGGGTGCCACTCCATCATGAAGAAGTCTATCAGCTTCTGGACTTCTGACTAGCATTTCGGTTGGCCCCTGGGCATGGCTGCTGAATCGGAGGTGCGTCCCGCAGTCAGGGAGGAGAGAAGTTGCTTAGAAAAGCCGGTAAGAGCCGCAATATGTGGATGCCCAGGAGACCTCCCGGATTAGGCAGCCGACACCATCAGCTTCCCGGCCACGCCCCCACGGTATGTTTGATAACCAGCACAAGTAAAGCAGGCTGGTAATGGTCTGCCAGCCCCAGCTGCCTTGTTTTACCTTGTCTGGCAATTATAAATCCAGGGGAGCGAAATCTTTTTTTCATTATTTTAATAAAGAATTAAAGAAAAAAAAATGACATAGGCTTTGCCCTATTTTTGCATTCCAACCAAGGTAAAACTAGGTAGCTGGGGGCTGGGAGTCTCAGTGTGTTGAGTGCCCATGATTTCTGGGCCTCCCACGCTGAAAATCAAAACCCGTATTCTTACCTAAAAAAGGCACAGTCTTTTGTAGCGCCATTTTCAGGCACTTTACCCAACTCTTTCAGTGGCCCTGGTGGAAGTGGCACACAGGTACTAAGGGGTTAATGCTAGCTGTTTATTGCCAGCTGGTACCAAGCCCTAGATTCATAATGTTGGGCCAATGTTAGACACGGCCATAATGAATCTCTAGTAAACAATAAAAAAAAACACAGAGAAAAAACTTTTAATGGAATAAAAGACAAAGACATACCTCGTTACCATCTTTTTTAACCAGAAAACAATCCCTCCGATGATAATTCACAAGTCTGTCTCTTCGTGATCATGCTCAGCTCTGCTACATCCCTGTGAGCAGACACATGTCTATTCACAGTGAGTAGCAGGCTCACACAGACACTTGTGTGTGATCCGGGCATCATGATAATGTTCACCTTAGTTCACAGCACATCTGCGGCAGCTATGAACGCAGGTGCATCCGACCATGATGTGACCGCGATCACTGCAGTAAAGTCAGTTTCTCAGCGGTTGGCACGGAGACAGGACCTTGCTGTGGATCGGCCTGTGTATTAACGTTGAAGGGTTTGTTTTTGGATTAAGAAAGATGGGAACCAGGGATGTCTTTGTTTTTTATTCTAATTCAAAGTTTTTTCTCTGTGCTGTGTTTTTTTTTTTTAATGTTTACTAGAGATTCATAATGGCCAGGTCTAACATACAGTAGGCTCGACATTATGAATCTCAGGCTTGGTGCCAACTGGAAATAAACAGCTGGCATTAACTCCTTATTAAACAGTGTGCCACCACCACGAGAGCTGCTGGAAGAGCCGGGTAAAGTGCTTGAAAATGGCGCTAGGAAAGAATGTGTCATTTTCAGGGGAGGCTCCGGGTTGCGATTTTCAGCGTGGGGGCCTAGAAAGCATAGGTCTCACCACACTGAGAATCCCAGCTGTTTAGTTTTACCTTGGCTGGCAATCAAAGCTAGGGCAAAGCCCACGCCAAATTTTTGTTAAATTATTGATTAAAATATCATAAAAAAAAATTGGGCTCCCCTGTATTTTTGACTGACAGACAAGGTAAAACAAGGCAGCTGAGGGTGGTAGCCTGTACATGCCTGCTTTACCTGTGCTGGTCACCAAAAATTCAGCGAAGCCACATGCATTCATTTTTTTAATAAAAAAAAAAAACCACAATATTAATTACACTGTGTGCAGAATTATTAGGCAAATGAGTATTTTGATCACATGATACTTTTTATACATGTTGTCCTACTCCAAGCTGTATAGGCTTGAGAGCCAACTACCAATTTAGAAAACCAGGTGATATGCATCTCTGTAATGAGGAAGAGTGTGGTGTAATGACATCAACACCCTATATAAGGTGTGCGTAATTATTAGGCAAAATGGGTCAGAAGAGAGATTTGACGGGCTCTGAAAAGTCCAAATTTGTGAGATGCCTTGCAGAGGGATGCAGCAGTCTTGAAATTGCCACACTTTTGAAGCGTGATCACCGAACAATCAAGTGTTTCACGGCCAATAGCCAACAGGGTTGCAAGAAGCAACCCCTACCCCCCGCTCCTCACCTCACCATGGCTGCACCAGGGCCCCTGGGGGTCAAGGTCCGCCACTGGCCAGATAGATGGGCCAGAGACTGGATTAGTAAAAGGCAGAGAGCTCCACTCCGACTCAGATACCAGCAACGTGGAGGTGGGGTACTGGTATGGGCTGGTATCATCAAAGATGAACTTGTGGGACCTTTTCGGGTTGAGGATGGAGTGAAGCTCAAATCCCGGACCTACTGCCAGTTTCTGGGAGACAACTTCTTCTAGCAGTGGTACAGGAAGAAGTCGGTATCGTTCAAGAGAAACATGATTTTCATGCAGGACAATGCTCCATCACATGCATCCAACTACTCCACAGCATGGCTGGCCAGTAAAGGTCTAAAAGAAGAAATAATTATGACATGGCTCCCCTTGTTCACCTGATCCGAACCCCATAGAGAACCTGTGGTCCTTCCTAAAATGTGAGATCTACAGGGAGGGAAAACCGTACACCTCTCGGAACAGTGTCTGGGAGGCCGAGGTGACTGCTGCACGCAATGTTGATTGTAAACAGATCAAGCAACTGACAGATTCTATGGATGGAAGGCTGTTGAGTGTCATCATAAAGAAAGGTGGCTATATTGGTCACTAATTTTTTGGGGTTTTGTTTTTGCATGTCAGAAATGTTTTTTTCTTAATTTTGTGCAGTTATATTAGTTTACCTCGTGAAAATAAACAAGTGAGATGGGAATATATTTGTTTTTTATTAAGTTGCCTAATAATTCTGCACAGTAAAGGCCACGTTACACACACACAGGTATATTGGTCACAGATCTTTGGTTGCAGTGAAATCATGGACACATTTTTCCATTGTACACAGCCACAAAATGGAGCAATGTGTCCATGATTTCACTGCAACCAGAGATCTGTGACCAATATATCTGTGTGTGTAACGTGGCCTTAATAGTTACCTGCACAAACAGATATCCTCCTAAGGGCCACGTCACACACACAGATATTTGTGCAGATATTGTTCACAGATCTCTGGCTGCAGTGAAATCATGGACATCTTGTTCCATTTTGTGGCCGTATTACAAATATAACAATGTGTCCATGATTTCACTGCAACCAGAGATCTGTGAACAATATCTGCACAGATATCTGTGTGTGTGACGTGGCCCTAAGATAGCCAAATCTAAAAAATACCCACTCCAACTTCCAAAAATATTAAGCTTTGATATTTATGAGTCTTTTGGGTTGATTGAGAACATAGTTGTTGATCAATAATAAAAATAACCTCTAAAATACAACTTGCCTAATAATTCTGCACACAGTGTATACATATAGACAGACAAGCATACTTACCAGTCCAATCAGTTTAGCAACATCCATCTTCATGCAATGGTGCGACATCATTGCTGACTGCAGTGCACAAAACTGACCACAACACCGTACTCTCTGCTGTACTCACCTAAACTGTACATAAAATGGTGGCTACCTGTTCCTGTTCAGGTGACATCACATCTTGCGTATTTGGCGGCAAATATGCACAATAAACGCTCAAAATATGCAACATAAACACACTCTGTGAGCACAGCTACATATTTGTTGAGTATTTTATATAACATTGAGGTCTATGGGTGAAATTCACAGCAAAATTCACTGGCAATAACTGACATGCTGCAGATTTTCCTGAAATAAAAAAAAGTGTCATTTCCACTGCGAGAAAACCTGGAGCATGGGCACAGGTCTTCTAAATTTACATACATTTTGCTTGCAGTTCACTGTGCTGCAGATTTGTGACAGATCTGCAGCACATCTGCAATAAAAAAGCAGCAAAACCCGCTATATATATGCATCGTATACAGCCTGACACAATATTAACACAGCCCAAATTTTCAAAAGAATTAAAAATATAGGCAGTAATATTCATTGGTTCACTGGACATGGAATGGAATAACCTTTGACGGGGTGTAAAGGAAAAATGAGCAATTGTAAGTACATAGTGCTATATAGTTTGATGACTGCAATATATTAAGAGGATAAAAACTTACACCTGTATCCAACCTAGAGTAACCGCCGTTTAAATTTTTATTTAATAACTAGATGGGGGCCCGATGCTACGGCATCGTAAGGGCAGTGATGTCATGATGGGGGAGGGGTCTGTGTCACTGGGGCGGTGGCCATCACTTCATCCCCTGTGCGCTTCCCCCTGATTATTCACTCTCTCCCCCTTGTGCTGTCTTCACCCCTTTGTGCTCTTGTAATGAGGTGTGCAATTCTGATTGTATCATAGAAATGGATATAGAAATGAATTGTGCACAGTCTGCTACTGCCCCTTGTGGACAATTGCTGAAATGACTGCAGAGAGGAAAAAAAACAGCATTGATTGCTGCTCCCCTCCCCCAACAGCCATGTGCTGAGGAGGAGAGAGGGCGGGAGATTAGTACAGACACAGAGTTGAACAAGAGAACATCTGCCTGTGGATGTCTGTTTAAAGTGGACTACTTTGCAACACCTTGCCGGAAAAATCACCCCGCAGAGGCCCCTGTGACTGATCCTGGGCCACTGGACTTTGGTGCTGTGACTCTGGCCGCTCTGCAAAACCTTGCCCGCCGAGCACCCGGATTACCTGTGCAGGGGCCGTGACCGACATAAGGGAGACTTCTGTGCTGTTGTGATCTCCCTTCTGCTGTTGCTCTGTGTGCCCTGAGACTGGGAGAGACAGACTGTTACCTGCAGAAGGAGACCAAAGAAGAAGAGTGAGGAGATCCCCAGGCCTGCTACGTGGGAGCGACATCTTCTTCTGTGATAAGACTGGTACGTGATTTTAGGGAAAGTTAGGGAAAGATACCTTCATTGTTGTGTTTTCTTTTCTTGCTGCGTACCCGGAAGAAGTGAAGATCCAGAGACTCTAATATATACAAGTGTGCATATAGTTCAGTTGACTGTGAGATAAATATGTTTTACAGTAAAGAAATGTTACTACCGGTTAAATCTGAGTATGGGGATTCTGTTGAGAAAGATCATACACACACACCCGCGGCCTTACCACCGGTCGCTACATCTGGCGTAGTCGGCAGGATGTGTGATCAACAGAATCTCCCCCCGGTAGTAGCTTATAACCAGACTTATACTACGGCCTGCAGGTCCATATCCGGTGCCAGCAGTCCGAACAGTGACACGGAAGAATTGAAGCAGATAGTAGCAGAGTTGCAGAAACAGATACTGCAGCTACAGCTCAGGCTAGACCAACAGGCGGACAGGCAAGCGAGACAGCAACCCAGTCGGCCTATGGGAAGGTGCTGGACATGCGGCGACCCCCGCCATAGGGCAAACCGTTGTCCGAATCCTCCACCCGTGGTCCGATATACTAGAACCAGCAAGTCGTGCCCCACAACAGCCGCCACCTTTAAACTAGACGCCCCAGCCAAAGCGCATCGCTCGGCAGGGGAGATCAGGGAAAAGGGTGTGAAGAGACAGAGCCAGACCGATAAGCAAGTCCTGGCCACTCGGGTCCAGGGGACGGTGAAGTGGTTTAATGTCCGCGATGGGTATGGCTTCATCAACAGGAATGACACAAAGGATGACGTGTTTGTACATCAGACTGCCATAAAGCGTAACAATCCTCGTAAATGCCTCCGCAGCGTTGGTGATGGGGAGGTGGTACAGTTTGATGTTGTGAAGGGAGAGAAGGGTACAGAGGCCGCCGACGTCACCGGTCCTGGGGGTGTTCCCGTTAAAGGAAGCAGATTTGCCCCCAACCGGCGCCGCTACCGCCGGCGATCCTACTCTCCCCGGGTAGAAACTGTGACTGAGTTTATTGGAGATATTGTGAGCCCTGAACAAGGGAGCGAAGGTGAACGGGGGGATGACGGTTTCCCCCAACAGAGGTCCCTACTCCGCCGGAGATCAATCCCTGTGATATCAATGGCCATCACTGCCTTGGAGCCGATGGTTGTTGACAGGGACTGTCAACCTTTAAGTGGGGGGTATGTAATGAGGTGTGCAATTCTGATTGTATCATAGAAATGGATATAGAAATGAATTGTGCACAGTCTGCTAATGCCCCTTGTGGACAATTGCTGAAATGACTGCAGAGAGGAAAAAAAACAGCATTGATTGCTGCTCCCCTCCCCCAACAGCCATGTGCTGAGGAGGAGAGAGGGCGGGAGATTAGTACAGACACAGAGTTGAACAAGAGAACATCTGCCTGTGGATGTCTGTTTAAAGTGGACTACTTTGCAACACCTTGCCGGAAAAATCACCCCGCAGAGGCCCCTGTGACTGATCCTGGGCCACTGGACTTTGGTGCTGTGACTCTGGCCGCTCTGCAAAACCTTGCCCGCCGAGCACCCGGATTACCTGTGCAGGGGCCGTGACCGACATAAGGGAGACTTCTGTGCTGTTGTGATCTCCCTTCTGCTGTTGCTCTGTGTGCCCTGAGACTGGGAGAGACAGACTGTTACCTGCAGAAGGAGACCAAAGAAGAAGAGTGAGGAGATCCCCAGGCCTGCTACGTGGGAGCGACATCTTCTTCTGTGATAAGACTGGTACGTGATTTTAGGGAAAGTTAGGGAAAGATACCTTCATTGTTGTGTTTTCTTTTCTTGCTGCGTACCCGGAAGAAGTGAAGATCCAGAGACTCTAATATATACAAGTGTGCATATAGTTCAGTTGACTGTGAGATAAATATGTTTTACAGTAAAGAAATGTTATTATCGGTTAAACCTGAGTATGGGGATTCTGTTGAGAAAGATCATACACACACACCCGCGGCCTTACCACCGGTCGCTACACTCTCTTCCTTGACCTGCCTCCCCCCTGTGCTGTCTTCTCCCCTCATGTGCCCTCTCCTTTGACCTATCTCCCCCCTGTGCACTCGAACCTCCCTCTGTGCCTTCTCTTTTCCCTTGTGCACTTTCTCTGTCCCCTCTGAGCACTCTCTATGCCCCCCTGTGCTCGCTCTCTGCCCACCTGTGCGCATTCTCTGACTCCCCTGGGCGCTCAGCTCTCTGTGCTTTGTCTGTCCCCCCTTGTGCACTCTCCCCCTTATGGTGTCCAAAGCACTGTAAATGAGCATGCACGCACCAGGTCACGCCGCTACCATCTTTGTATACCCAGGTGTCCACAGATGGTGGCTGACTATATGCACTTACTCAGGCGGTGATGTGTCAGCAACTGCGGGCAGCAGTTTCGTGTGGTGGCAGTTTCAGGTGGCGGCAGTTGTGGCACCACTGGTGGCACTGCACAATGTGCCAGTACCGCCAATGGGCGCCATATTTGCACAGCCATAACTTGGAAATGCCAATATGGCAGAGGTGCGCTCATGGATGTAAAGTGCTATGGAATTAATAGCGCTATATAAATGAATAAATATTATTATTATTATAGCAGGACATCCGGAAGTGGCAGATAGGACAGTGCAATGGTGTAACTTCCCCCCTGTGCGCTCTCTCTACCCCCCTGTGTGCTCTCTCTGCCCTCCTGTGTGCTCTCTTTGCCCCCCATGCGCTTGCCCTTCCCCCTGTTTGCTGTCTATGGCACTCCCATGTGCTCTCTCTGCCCTCCTGTGCGCTTTCTGCCCTCCTGTGCACTTTTTGCCCCCCTGTGCACTGTCTTGGGTCCAGTGTGCACTCGTCCCTCCCCTTGTGTGCTCTCTCTGGCCCACTGTGTGCTGTCTCTGGTCCCCTGTGCCCTCTCTGGTCCCCTGTACCCTCTCTGGCCCTTTGTGTGCTCTCTCTGCCCCCCCTGTTTACTTTCTTAGCCCCCCTGTGCACTCTCTCAGGCTCCCTGTGTGATGTCTCTGTGGCACCCCAGAGTCCGATTGCCACAATGACATTGCCTCCCTCAGGGGGTCATGTCGTGCTTGGAAGGGGAATCATCCACACCAAGTAAGCCCACCACACACAACTCCTTCCCAACTTCAGAACAGAAGGGGGAGCTTTGAAACCTGATATAAATTCTGGCCTAGGGGAGGGGTTAGTGATTTCTAGGAGGACTATGAAGAGGTTCCGTGGACTGGAGCAGAGTATGGCTCGTCCCGGTATGGAGACTAGCCAGTGTGAGGGACCCTAAGAGAGAGCCTAAGGAAATGGAGAAGTAGGTCTGGGGAGTGGAGACGGTTGCCAGGTTCACCTCAGTACAGAGCGCCAGGAGCAGACACTGGAGTCCTAGTTTGTGAGGGAGTCTAGGCCCAGCAGCCAACACCAGAGGGCGGGAGATTCCAAGGCGCCCGTCCACAACGAAGGCCAGGAGGCACAGCAGCACCAGAGCTCAGGGACTGTAGCCAGAGGAGTGGTACCCAGGAAGGGCTCAAGCTGGCTGCCATACGGGTGAAAAACTGTAGGAAGAGAGAGAAGGTCACAGTGTTGCCCACCAGGATTTGGGGTACTCGGGTGTCAGGCTGCAAGGGTTAACGCTCCTTTTGTCACGGGGAGTGGTGGCCGCGCCTTAACCCGTGTCATGGGCCTATCTTCCAAGAAAGGTGTAGTATGTACAAGGGATTATATACAATGTTGTCGTGACACTACCTGTAGTTTCTGGTGATGGGTCACCAGCGCCGCCACAGTCCACCGGAGGTAGATGGTACTGCGGCAAGTTGGTGAAGTCCTGCACAGGTAGGACTGGACCTCCGGGGCAGTGTTTCTGGATGGAAACAAGTTCATTCAAAGGAAAACAAGCAGAGTCAAAAGTCACTTTTCCTCTGGGTACTTTTACTGTCAATTGCATTCGTCACATAGAAAAGTACAGTTCAGCAATCCTGATGGTATAAGGACAGGTAGCTTAACGGGTGGCTGCAGGCAGATCCTAAGTGGTATGGTGGACCCTTGGTGCGACTGCTTGCTCTTTTCCAGTCTGTTTCTTCCTGCTTCCCAGTGATTGTATGAAGTCTGGTGACTTGAAGCCCACCTGACCTCCTTCCTTCTCTCACCCTTGCTCCAGTCGGATAACCATCTACTGGCTGGCCGCTCGTTCCTTTGGCGGTGCCTGGTATCCTCTTTTGGTTGCTCAGGTGCCCGGGAGAATTAGAGACTCCACGGGATTCCGGATTCTCTGTGGTCCCATAGTATCCCACAGGTGCGGGCTCTGGTGCCCGGTAAGCTGTCTGCGCCTGGGAGCCCTCTCTCCTACTCCCTCTCTCCTTCTTCCATCTCTCCCTGGTCCCTCAGCCGAGAGACCTAGCAGCAAAGACCTCAAGGTCAAAAAGCCCTAGAAGCAAAAGACCTTCTTGGCCAAAAAGCGCTTCTTGTTCCCCCTAGAGGTGATTTTATTCCCTCCCGGGTAGACTCCCACCGTATAATCTAGTGTAGGAGTGTTGGTTAGTGGGTGCCACTCACCATCCTAGAATCCACCTGCAGCTGGGATAACTGCACCTCTTTTACAGGTGCAGTACCCCTCTGTGTTGCCTGCTTAGCGGAGCGCCACAACAGCTTAGCTACAGGCATCCAGGACCCGCCAAGAGCAGCGCAACATGGAGGCCTCAGAACCCCAACTTGCTTTCAGGTCACTCGGACTCCCAACATCTCTTGTGAACGGTGCCCTGGACGAACCTGCTACTTCTACCAGTAAAGGTAACGGAGACTTCAACCTTCATGTCTGTCGGTCATTCCGCGTCCTCATTTCTGCACCCCCAATGGCCTACCACCGCCATAGACTTTCCAGTTGCCCTGGGGATCTGCTTCACCCGTGGGGAGTGAAACCATCACCACTGCACTCCCATCATCCCGCGGTCCCTAAAAGCAGCATACCATGGGTGGCGTCACGACAACCATCCCTAAGCCGCTAGATTAGAACTTTTAAACTCGAGCCCCAGGGCCGCGAGACCAGGCCTCGACCCTGGTGACTTCTGCAGCAGAACAGCAGGCCCGGTCCTGAGTACCCCCACAGCCCTGGGGTGCATCATCTCTGGCCCCCTGTGCGCTCTCTCTTGCCACCTGTGCGCTGTCTCTGTCCCCCTGTGCGCTCTCTCTGGCCCCCTGTGCGCTCTCTCTGGCCACCTGTGCGCTCTCTCTGGCCCCCTGTACGCTGTCTCTGACCCCCTGTGCGCTGTCTCTGGCCCTCTATGTGCTCTCTCTGGCACCCTGTGTGCTGTCTCTGGCCCCCTGTGCGCTCACGCCTCTCCCTGTGCACTCCCTTTGCCCCCTGTGTCTCTGGCCCTTTGTGCGCTCTCTCTGCCCTCCCTGTACACTGTCTCTGGTCCCCTGTGCCCTCTCTGGCCCCTTGTGCGCTTTCTGGACCCCTGTGTGCTCTGTCTGCCATCTTTGCACTTTCTCTTCCCCCCCTGTGCGCTCACCTATCTCCCTGTGCACTCCTTTTGCCCCCTGTGCGCTGTCTCTGGCTTCCTATGTGCTCTCTCTTGCCCCCTGTGTGCTTTCTCTGGCCCTCTGTGTGCTGTCTCTGGCCCCCTGTGCACTCTCTCTGACATCTGTGCGCTTTCTCTGCTCCTGTGTGCTGTCTCTGGTTCCCTGTGAGCTCACTCCTCTTCCGGTGCGCTCTTTTTTCCCCTTGTGCGCTGTCTCTAGCTCACTGTGCAATGTCTCTGGCCCCCTGTGTGCTGTCTCTGGCCCCCTGTGCGCTCACCCCTCTCCTTGTGCACTCCCTTAGCCGCCTGTGTCTCTGGGCCTTTATGCGCTCTCTCTGCCCTCCCTGTACACTGTCTCTGGTCCCCTGTGCGCTTTCTGGACTCCTGTGTGCTCTCTCTGCCATCTTTGCACTTTCTCTTTCCCCCTGTGCGCTCACCTATCTCGCTGTGCACTCCCTTTTCCCCCTGTGTGCTGTCTCTGGCCCCCTGTGCACTCTCTCTGACATGTGTGCGCTCTCTCTGCTCCTGTGTGCTGTCTCTTGTTCCCTGTGAGCTCACTCCTCTTCCGGTGCGCTCTTTTTTCCCCTTGTGCGCTGTCTCTAGCTCACTGTGCAATGTCTCTGGCCCCCTGTGTGCTGTCTCTGGCCCCTGTGCATTCTCTCTGCCCCCCTGTGTATTCTCTCTAGAAATTCAAATAGGGTTTGGTGCTTGTATGATCCGCACTGCCGTCAAGATGAAAAGACCAGGGAGACCAGGCTCTTTCAAAAAGCTTCTTTATTTCCTACGCGTTTTGGTGCTGTCCCTGCACCTTCCTCAGGGGTACAGTACTCCTAAGGAAGGTGCAGGGACGGCACTGAAACACGTAGGAAATAAAGGAGCTTTTTGAAGGAGCCTGGTATCCCTGGTCTTTTCATCTTGACGGCAGTGCGGATCATACAAGTACCAAACCCTATTTGGATTTATGGATACGATACCACTGTGCACGTGGAGGTGCAGATCCAGCAGCAGCTGTTCATGCAAATATACTGATTGTGGGTCATCACAACCAAGCTAGATGAGCAAATACACTCACGGGAGGGTCATCTTATCTAAATGATAAGACCCATTTGCACCTCTTGTGTCTCCTTTTATCTAGATATGCATTCTCTTTGGTTCCTGTGCGCTCTCTCTGGCCCCATGTGTGCTGCCTTTGGCCCCCTGTGCGCTGTCTCTGGCCCCCTGTGTGCTGTCTCTGTCCCCCTGTGTGCTGCCTCTGGCCCCCTGTGTGCTGCCTCTGGCCCCCTGTGCGCTGTCTCTGGCCCCCTGTGCACTGTCTCTGGCCCCTGTGCGCTGTCTCTGGCCCCCTGTGCGCTCTCTCTGGCCCCCTGTGCGCTCTCTCTGGCACCCTTTGCGCTCTTTCTGGCCCCCTGTGCATTCTCTCTGGCTCCCTGTGCGCTGTCTCTGGCTCCCTGTGCGCTGTCTCTGGTCCCCTGTGTGCTCCCTCCTCTCCCTCTGTCCTCTTTTTGCCACTTGTGCGCTGTCACTAGTTCACTGTGCACTGTCTCTGGCCCCCTGTACGCTGTCTCTGGCCCTCTATGCGCTCTCTCTGGCACCCTGTGCGCTGTCTCTGGCCCCTGTGCGCTCACCCCTCTCCCTGTGCACTCCCTTAGCCGCCTGTGTCTCTGGCCTTTATGCGCTCTCTCTGCCCTCCCTGTACACTGTCTCTGGCCCCTGTGTGCTTTCTGGACTCCTGTGTGCTCTCTCTGCCATCTTTGCACTTTCTCTTTCCCCTGTGCGCTCACCTATCTCCCTGTGCACTCCCTTTGCCCCCTGTGCGCTGTCTCTGGCTTCCTATGTGCTCTCTCTTGCCCCCTGTGTGCTGTCTCTGGCCCCCTGTGCACTCTCTCTGACATGTGTGCGCTCTCTCTGCTCCTGTGTGCTGTCTCTGGTTCCCTGTGAGCTCACTCCTCTTCCGGTGCGCTCTTTTTTCCCCTTGTGCGCTGTCTCTAGCTCACTGTGCAATGTCTCTGGCCCCCTGTGTGCTGTCTCTGGCCCCCTGTGCATTCTCTCTGCCCCCCTGTGTATTCTCTCTAGAAATTCAAATAGGGTTTGGTGCTTGTATGATCCGCACTGCCGTCAAGATGAAAAGACCAGGGAGACCAGGCTCTTTCAAAAAGCTTCTTTATTTCCTACGCGTTTTGGTGCTGTCCCTGCACCTTCCTCAGGGGTACAGTACCCCTAAGGAAGGTGCAGGGACGGCACTGAAACGCGTAGGAAATAAAGGAGCTTTTTGAAGGAGCCTGGTATCCCTGGTCTTTTCATCCCGACGGCAGCGCGGATCATACAAGTACCAAACCCTATTTGGATTTCTGGATACGATACCACTGTGCACGTGGAGGTGCAGATCCAGCAGCAGCTGTCCATGCGAATATACTGATTGTGGGTCATCACAACCAAGCCAGGTGAGCAAATACACTCACGGGAGGGTCATCTTATCTAAATGATAAGACCCATTTGCGCCTCTTGTGTCTCCTTTTATCTAGATATGCATTCTCTTTGGTTCCCTGTGCGCTCTTTCTGGCCCCATGTGTGCTGCCTTTGGCCCCCTGTGCACTATCTCTGTCCCCCTGTGCATTCTCTCTGGCTCCCTGTGCGCTATCTCTGCCCCCTTGTGCGCTGTCTCTGGTCCCCTGTGTGCTCACTCCTCTCCCTCTGTCCTCTTTTTGCCACTTGTGCGCTGTCCCTGGATCCTTGTGTGCTGTCACTAGTTCACTGTGCACTGTCTCTGGCACCCTGTGTGCTGTCTCTGGCTCCTTGTATGCTTTCTCTGGCCCCCTTTGTGTTCTCTCTGGCCCCCTGTGCGCTACCTCTGCCCCATGTGTTCTCTGCCCCCTGTGCCCTCTCTCTGCCCCTGTGCCCTCTCTCTGCCTCCTGTGCACTCTCTCTGGCTCCCTGTGCACTCTCTCTGGCTCCCTGTGCACTCTCTCTGGCTCCCTGTGCACTCTCTCTGGCCCCCTGTCCACTTTCTCAGGCCCCTTGTGCGCCTGACCCCTGCATAGGTGTGCACTGGGTCATGCCGCCGCCATCTTTGTATACCCAGGTGTCCAAGATGGCAGCTGCATAAGTGCATATGCACACTTATTCAGACAGTGGTGATGGGCAGCGATTTTCGGCGGTTCCAGATGACAACAGCTGCACAATGTGCCAGTACCACCAATGGGCACCATATTTGCACACTCACTACTTGGATGGGCAAATATGGCTGAGGTCGCTGGCGCGTGATAGGACATCCAGACGCCGGAAGCTGATGACAGATGGGACACGACAATTATGTTAGTAGATAACGTACACACAAGTGATTTTTATTATCCTTCAAATATACTTCATTAGAAAATTCTGGTTGAAAACCTTTCATAAACCTTCAACATGGTGTCCCCACTACAATGTGTGTGAAGCAGATATATGTTCATTATCAGGCAGATCCATCTTCACACTGAATACAGCCACATAACCATATAAGGGAGGGGGCATGGCCTACACTGTGTGAAAGCTCCTGACTGCAAATAGTGAGAAAACAATGTATCAGATTACTTCAGATTACAGTTCAGTTGCTAACCAATGTCAGAATGTCAGGATCACTGCAAACTGCTCTTTCTTTGGTACAAGCTTCTCTGATCTGTCATCTGGCTCCACACAGCTCAAGTCTGTATCTGTTAACCCTTTCTCTGCTATCACACTGCACTGCTCCCTATCAGCTGCTGGCCATGCCCACACAGCCATAAAATGCAGTTTGTAAAAGAGCACAGACAAATGTAAGAAAATAAGTAGTATGGCACAAAAAAACATTATCTTAGCTGTTATGTAACCCATCACTAACAATCAATGCAGCATTCTTTTTTTTTTTTAAATGAAATGACGTTTACACTTTAAGGGCTCATTCAAACATCAGTGATTTTTCTGGTACCCAAAAAAATGTTCAGATTTAATCAGTTTACTCAATGTGTCAGTTCATCAGAGTTTAATAAGTTTTTCTTGTATGGAAAAATGATGGTTTGTGAAGCTTCCCGTAAGTCTGTAAAAAACAGACATAACACAGATAGCATCCAATTTTTTCACTGACCAGTGAATTTACATTAGTGAGATTAAACAGTGTGGCACAGATCAAAATCAGACATGACTCCGTGATTTAGGGTGCCTGCAGATGTGTACGAAAAATAGTGTACATTTTCTCCAGAAAATGTATACTTTTCATTAGATTTTCTTCATTGTGCCATCCATATGGCTATTTTTTACATCTGTGTGTGACCCATTTTCATGTAACTAAATTAAAACATGTGAATGATCACAAACAGTTTCCTAGGTTTATAATAGAATTCTACCTGTAAAAATTGGATGCCACTCTGATGGTACATGTGGGATACTATCTTTCTTTCTTGCACCCAGACATTATATTTTTTACAGGCACTCGGACCGAGAAAAAAAAATTATCTGAACAGTATTATTGAATAAAATGGGTCAGTGTGCTATCCACTGCTGTGGAGTTAGAGTTGTGGTCAATGACCATTTTGGTGGAGTCGGTATAAAATGGCCCGACTCTGATTCCTAAAATATATAATATATTGGGTACAGAAGTTTAATGCAGCATGTGCTTATTATTATGTTCTATCTAAATAGCTTGATTATCGCATCATAATCTATTAAATACTCACCTTATGGCATCCGTCATCCACTTCCGCTGTCAAGGTGTCCAACCAATCATGTGCCAGCCTCTGATTGGCCAACACAAGTTGCAGTAGCCATATTTGCACACCCAAGTGGTGGGTGTGCAAATATGGCACACGCTTGCAGTATTGCCCCATTGCGTACTATATCCAGTAGTACAGGACTCCTGATAAACAAAGATAACCAAGACGCATGGAACCCACCGCTTCTCTACACACTCGCCGCATGATTAACTGCGCATGTGTGTACTCGCCGCACGCAGGCAGTTATTCAGACCGCCACCATCTTTGATTAACTGTGCCTGCATGCACCGGGTACACATAGGCGCATTTAATCATGTGGCAGGTGGGCAGAGAGAGAACAAACAGCAGGGAGGGATGGAGGGGGCCGAGATAGAACGCACAGCAGGGAGGGAGGGAGGAGGGGAGCAGAAAGAGAACACACAGCAGGAAGGGAGGGAGGAGGGGGGCAGAAAGAGTGCACAGCATAGAGGGAGGGCAGAGGCAGAGCACACAGCAGAGAGGAGGGACAGAGAGCGCGCACATCAGAGAGGGGGCAGAGAGAGGGCACATCAAAGGGGGGGCATAGAACACACAGCAGAGAGGGGGCAGAGAGAGAGCATACAGCAGAGAAAGGGGGTAGAGAGCACACAGCAAAGAGGGGGCAAAGACATAGCGCACAGAAGAGGGGGGGGCAAAGAGTGCACAGCAGAGGGAGGTGGATAGAAAGGGGGTGGAAAGAGAGAGCACACAGTAGAGGGGGCAGAGAGAACACACAGTAGGGAGAGAGGGGGCGGGGAGAACACATAGCACGGAGGGAAGAGGGGGTGGGCAGAGAGAGAGCACAGTAGAGAGGGGCAGAGAGAACATACAGCAGGGAGGGAGGGAGGAGGGGGAAGACAGACCATACAGAGACAGGGGGGCTGAGAGAGAGCACACAGCAGGGGGGGGCAAGAGAGCGCACAGCAGAGGGGGGCAGAGAGTGCACAGCAGAGAGCACACAACAGAGAGGAGGGAGCATAAAGCACAGCAGAGAGTGAGCGCATAGCAGAGAGGGGGCAGATAGAGGGCACAGCAGAGAGGGGGGCAGAGAGGTCACAGCAGAGGGGCTAGAGAGAAAGCACACAGCGGGGGGGGGGGCAGAGAACGTGCACAGCAGAGAGGCGGCAGAGAGAGAGAGCACACAGCAGAGAGGGGGGCAGGAACCGCACAGCAGGGAGGGGGGCAAAGAGAGCATGCACAGCAGAGAGGGGGCAGAGAGAGCACACAGCAGAAAGGGGGCAGAGAGAAAGCGTACAGCAGAGGGGGGACAGAGTAAGCATACAGCGGGGGGGCAGAGAGAGCACACAGCGGGGAGAGGCAGAGAGAGAGCACAGCAAAAGGGGGGCAGATAGAGAGCACATAGAAGAAGGGGGGACAGAGAGACAGCACACACCAGAGAGGAAGGGGCAGAGAGTGAGCGCACAGCAGGAGGTGGGCAGAGAAAGAGAGCACAGAAGAATGGGGAAATAGAGAAAGCATACAGCAGAGGGGTGGACAGAGAGAAAGTGCACAGCTGGGTGGGGGGGCAGAGAGAGCATGCACAGCAGAGAGGGGGGCAGAGAGTGAGTTCTCAGAAGAGAGGGCAGAGAGCACACATCATAGAAAGGACAAAGAGAGAGCACACAGCAGAGAGGGGGCAGAGAGAGTGCACAGCAGGAGGGGCAGAGAGTGCACAACAGAGGGGGGACAGAGAGAAAGCGCACAGCAGAGGGTGCCAAGAGTGGGCGCACAGCAGAGAGGGGGCCGAGAGTGCACAGCAGGAGGGGGGCAGAGAGAAAGTGCACAGCAGAATGGGGACAGAGAGAAAGCGCACAGCAAAGGGGTGGATAGAGAGAGTGCACAGCAGGGTGGGGGCAGAGAGAGATTACACAGCAGGGAGGGGGGCAGAGAGAGCACACAGCAGAGAGAGACAGAGAGTGCACAGCATAGAAGAGGCAAAAAAAAGAGTACACAGCAGAGAGGGGGGGGCAGAGAGAGCATACAACAGAGAGGGGGCAGATAGAGAGCACCGAAGCTAGGTAGCAAACACAGAGCGCACAGCAGACAGAGGGGGGAGAGAGAGAGCACACAGCAGAGAGAGTGCACAGCAAAGAAGGGGCAGAGAGTGAGCAGACAGCAGGAGGGGGACAGAGAGAGAGCGCACAGCAGAATGGAGACAGAGAGAATGCGCATAGCAGAGGGGGGGGGCAGAACGAGACTGCACAGCAAGGGAGGGGCAGAGAACACAAAGCAGAGGCAGATAGAGAGAGCGCACAGCAGAAAGGGTAGAGAGCGCATAGCAGAGAGGGGGCAGAGAGAGAGTGCTCAAAGGCGAGAGCACGAGGGGAGAAGACAGCTTGGGGGGGCAACTTAAAGAAGAGCGCACAGGGGGGTGAAACCGCATACAGGGGGAGAGGGCACAGGCGGAAGACAGCTAAAAGGAAAGAGCACAGAGTGGAGAAGACAGCACAGGGGAGAGAGCGGACTGGGGGGGGGTCAGCTGCCACCCAATGCTACAGAGCCCAACCCACTGTGATATCACCACCCTCTAGAAGTGATTAAAGTGTGTTGACGTTGCACTACAGTAAATTTATCACTTAAACATGAGCCATGTATGACGGAGTCAGAGTCAGGGAAGTTGAGGAGTCGGTGGTTTGGCTTAACCCCTTAAGGACCGAGTCACTTTGCAGCTTAATGACCAGACCATTTTTTGCAATTCTGACCAGTGTCCCTTTATGAGCTAATATCTCTGGAACGCTTCAACGGATCCTAGCGTTTATGAGATTGTTTTTTCGTGACATATTGGGCTTCATGTTAGTATTAAATTTAGGTCGATAATTTTTGCGATTATTTGTGAAAAAATCAAAAATTTGGCAAAAACTTTGAAAATTTAGCAATTTTCAAATTATGAATTTTTATTCTGCTAAACCAGAGAGGTATGTGACACAAAATAGTTAATGAATAACATTTCCCGTATGTCTACTTTACATCAGCACAATTTTGGAAAAAAAAACATTTTTTCGTTCGGACATTATAAGGGTTCAAAGTTCATCTGCAATTTTTCATTTTTCCAGCAAAATTTACAAAACCATTTTTTTTGTGACCACATCACATTTGAAGTCCCTTTGAGGGGCGTACATGACAGAAAACACCCAAAAGTGACACCATTCCGAAAACTGCACCCCTCAAGCTACTCAAAACTACATTCAAGATGATTATTAACCCTTCAGGTGCTTCACGGGAACTAAAGGAAAGTGGAGGAAAAAAATGGTCATCTTAATTTTTCCAACAAAAATGTTTTTTAGCCTTCAATTCTTTCATTTTCACATGGGCAACAGGATAAAATGGATCCTAAAAATTGTTGGGCAATTTCTCCTGAGTACATCGATATCTCATATGTGGTCATAAACCACTGTTTGGGCGCAAGGCAGGGCTCAGAAGGGAAGGAGCGCCATTTGACTTTTGGAGCTAATTTTCCATTCAAAAAGTCAAATGGCGCTCCTTCCCTTCTGAGCCCTGCTGTGTGCCCAAACAGTGGTTTATGACCACATATGAGGTATCAGTGTACTCAGCAGAAATTGCCCAACAATTTTTAGGATCCATTTTATCCTGTTCCCTATGTGAAAATTAAAAAATGTAGGCTAAAAGAAACTTTTTGTGGAAAAAAAAGTACTTTTTCATTTTTACGGATGAATTTGTGAAGCACCTGGGGGTTCAAAATGCTCCCCACCCATCTAGATAAGTTCCCTGGGGCCTCTAGTTTGTAAAATGGGGTCACTTGTGGGGGAGTTCCAATGTTTAGTCACACAGGGGCTCTCCAAACGCGACATGGTGTCCGCTAACAATTTGAGCTGATTTTTCAGTCAAATTGTTAGCGGACACCATGTTGCGTTTGGAGAGCCCCTATGTGCCTACACATTGGAGCTCCCCCACAAGTGACCCCATTTTGGAAACTAGACCCCCCAGGGAACTTATCTGGATGGGTGGTGAGCATTTTGAACGCCCCAGTGCTTCACAAATTAATCTGTAAAAATGAAAAAAAAAAATCTTTATGGAAAAAAAGTACTTTTTCATTTTTACGGATGAATTTGTGAAGCACCTGGGGGTTCAAAATGCTCACCACCCATCTAGATAAGTTCCCGGGGGGTCTAGTTTCCAAAATGGGGTCACTTGTGGGGGAGCTCCAATGTGTAGGCACACAGAGGCTCTCCAAACGCGGCATGGTGTCCGCTAACAATTTGAGCTGATTTTTCAGTCAAATTGTTAGCGGACACCATGTTTCACAAATTGATCCGTAAGAAGGAAAAAGTACTTTTTTTTCACACAAATTTTCTTTTTTACGGATCAATTTGTGAAGCACCTGGGGTTCAAAGTGTTCACTATGCATCTAAATACAGCGAAGCCCATTTTTATTCTTTTTCTAGGACTACTTCTAGAAAAAAAATGGCGTGGGGCTCCGCCATATTTTTGTCCAGCCAGGTACAACTTGGCAGCTACGGACTGCCAGCAACCCCCAGCTGCCTCATTGTACCTGGCTGGCAACCAAAAATACAGCGAAGCCCATTTTTATTTTTTTTCTAGGGCTAATTCTAGAAAACAATGGCGTAGGGCTCCGCCATATTTTTAGTCCAGCCAGGTACAACTTGGCAGCTACGGATTGCCACCAACCCCCAGCTGCCTCGTTGTACCTGGCTGGCAACCAGAAATACAGCAAAGCCTTTTTTTTTTCTAGAACTAATTCTAGAAAAAAAAAATGACGTAGGCTCCGCCATATTTTTGGTCCAGCCAGGTACAACTAAGCAGCTGGGGGCTGGAATCCGCAGCATGGAGAAGCCCAAGCGTTCTGGGCCTCCCATGCTGCGAATTGCAGCCCGCAGCCGCTCCAGAAAATGGCGCATTCATTGAAGCGCCATTTTGTGGCGCTGTACCCAGACTCTTCCAGTTGCCCTGGTGCCGGTGGCAAACTGGGTAATAAAGGGGTTAATGCCAGCTTTTTATTGGCAGCTGGCACTAAGCCCGAGATTCATAATATAGGGCCAATGTTAGACCCGCCATTAGGAATCTCTGGTAAATAGTCAGAAAACACACACATAGAAAAATCTTTTTATTTGAAAAAAAAACACAAACAAAATTCGGACTCCATCTTTATTATAAAGATCCGACGTAGTCCACAACGAAGGTCCCACGACGCTCGATCGCCTCCGACGTAGTCCACAACGAAGGTCCCACGACGCTCGATCGCCTCTGCTCAATCCAGAGACTGCAGCAAGGGATCAAGTGTCCTCTTCCTACAGTCTCGGGGGTCAGAGTTATGGTGTACTGTATGACAATGATCTGTTATACAGTGCACCATGACTATGATCCCAGAGACTATAACAAGAGGACACTTGATCCCTTGTTGCACCCATCCATCCACCTATGCACCCATCATCCACGCACGCACACAACCACGCACGCACATCCAAGCACGCACACATCCACGTAGGTGCACATCCAGCACGCACATCCACGAACGCACATCCAAGCATGCACATCCACACACGCACACATCCACGCATGCTAACATCCACACACGCACATCCACGCACGCACCCATCCATCCACCCACCCATCTATCCATCCACCCATCCATCTATTCATTCATTCATTCATACTTACCCACCGATGGATGAGGAGGAGAAGCCCCTGAGAAGAAGAGGGGCCACACCGGAGACTGCAGAGGAGTAGCGGAGGCCGACGAGCTCGTGCAGCCCGCCGGAATAGGTGAGCGGGGCTCGGGTGGGGGGGGGGCAGGGGGTTGGATGGGGTACCAGCTGGGGGGGGGGGGGGGAGTACGAGCAGGGGAGGGAGCCCTGCACCTGGACGGTGGGCGCATGAGCCCGCCGGCAGAAAAGAAAGCAGCCTGGAGGAGAGAAGGAGGAGGGCGGGTGGACGGCGGGACGGGTATGGGGGGTGCAGGCCGGACACAGGGGGGGCTGGACACAGGGGGGGCGGGACAGGACATGGTGGGGGGGGGCTGGATGGAGTGGGGGCTGGAGCCTTAGGTGATGGCTGCGGGTGCGGGTGTGCAGCCCGCCGGCAGATAAATATGACCAGGGGGGGGTCGCATGTGTCCTGGAGCGGGAGTAGGGGAAGGGCACCCGCCATCGGCCTCTCTAGATATGATTGGAGAGCTCCAATCAGACCTGGAGGGGTAAATCTGTCTGAATCGCTCCGATCGGCAGTTTCAGTTTTACACTGCCGATCAGAGGGGTCCTGGGCAGGGGGGGTTAACAAGGGTCCCCACACCTCTTCCCCTAACCCTTGGCTGTCACTGACAGCTTTTAGAATTGAACTGTCACTGTTCGTTTAGAAGCAGTGACAGTTCAAAGCCATGACGAGTATACTTGTCATGATGCGGGAACTGACATCTTTTCATGACGAGTATACTCGTCATTAGTCTGTAAACGGGTTAAGGTACCGTTACCCGACACAATGTTGAAACGATGTCCGAAACAATCTCATGGGCGCACGGTTGTTTTTGCCATCATTTCAACATCACTGGTGAGATGTCACGCAGATAGATATCGTGCACAGCTCACCAACGATGTTGTGAGAAGGGGATCCCTACTCATGCTGTGAATGGGCGAAGTCGTCCATGACATCGTTATCACGGTGTCACACAGATGCTAGCAGATTGCTTGAACATTGTCAGGTTTTTGAACATGTTCATAAACCTGTCAACTCCAACTTGACTAATTATCGTAGTTGAATTGTTCGGTTAGGGTGCCTTCACATTGCGGCACGATCCGGTCCGGGATGACCCTGACAGCCGCGGACCGGATCAGCACACAGGACTGGAGGGCTAATTTGCCCTCCGGACCGGTGTGTAGTCGCTGACAGGTCAGGACTGCGGCGCCCGCGGTCCTTACTTATCAGCAGCGGGAAGTGCGTGCGCTGCACCCCGAACTGGAGGGCATAATAGCCCCCCAGTCCTGTGTACTGATCGGTCCGCGGCTGTCAGGGTCATCCCGGACCGTGCTGAAGTGTGAAGGCACCCTAACACGCAACGACGCACTAACGATGTAATTTCAACATCATTGAACACGTCACTTTTGGGCGATGTCGTGCCGTGTAACGGTACCTTTACTGACTCCACAGCCCTGGTGCTATCTGATAAAAACCTTGCTCATCAGCACACCCCATTTGTGCGCAGCACTCAGTAAAGGTACCGTTACATGGTAGGAGATCGTGAAAATGTCACTCAAACGTCACAGGTTTGAGTAGTTGAAACAACGTTGTTACATGTTACACCGAGATACGACTACGATAAATCGTTGGATCTCAAATCAATTGATCCTCGATCAGCCAACCTGCAGCATCGTTGTGTGTGACACCGCGATAACGATGTCGTTAACTACTTCCTCTATTCACAACAGTGAACACATATCGTTCGCTGGGTTGTGCAAAGGATACCTGCTCGCTACATTGTTGGTGCATCGTTCACGATATGTGACATCTCACCAACGATGTCAAAAAGATGTCCTAACGACCGTGTGCCCATTAGATCATTGGAGATATCCGACATTGAAGCGTGTAACGGTACCTTAAGGATGACACAGCCACCCTGCTGCTCCAGGTACAGGCAGTACATTGTAGTGTATGATCAGGACACTACCCTTTTAAACCGAGACGGTATGTTATTGTAAAGAAAAGATGGCAATGTGTGAGGAGGCTGCAGCACCTCCTTCCTATAAAGCAGGGCATTACAGGCGGGTCTCTCCTGGCTGCCAGCCAGCGGATGGACATAGTCATATAGAAGCTAGAAACCATCTGAAAACCATGCAGCTTGACCCTGAAACGTGAGAGAAATAGAAAACGTATAAAGGGCGGCAGAGTGCGTCACCGCGGAGGTCTGCCTGGTAACGGCCACATAGGCCTGACTGAACACACTGCACTTCCGCCTGGTGAGACCGCTCCTCACGTCCTATAACAGCAACTGTCTGTTGCCGCGCGCTGTAAACCTTGGCCTCCTATTGGTTGCGCACCGCCGACTCTGCTGATTGGCTAGGTGGGGCTGCTGGGCGGTAACAGGCGTGGAAGGGAAATGACGTCAACAGCTAAGTTCACCAGTCTACTTCCGGGGCTTTGGTCCGTCACAACGATTCACAACGGGTAGTACCGGGTCGCACGGTACACCGGGAAGGTATGTGACGTCTTCTGTGTCAGTTACACCGACGTGTGTTTCCTGCCCGTGGTATGTTTTCTTTACGACAGCCTTCTATTGTTTACGTCACTATGGCGGACAGGCAGTGCAGACATTGTGGACCTCCCTGTATATAAGCCCGGGTGCTCTCCTCAGCCTGGCCGTGTCCTGTACGTGTCTATAGCTCTTAGGATTGCCTGTACTGGTCACCGCCGGGCAGGTTGTGCTATTAGGGGAAGTCATCGCTCCTGTGGGGCCACCCTTTCCCTATAGGGGAACTCCACTGATCTGCAGCAGTGTCCTACATAGAAGACTGTATGGAAAGTGAAAGGATCTCTGAAGAATGTCATTACCCAGAAGGCTATCCTCAGAAAGTCTGGGCCACACAATGGTCAGTACGAATGGGCTAGTGAATGTAGCAGCCTGTCAATGGCCACAGTTGTGACCTGGGTGACTCTGACTTGCCACAGTCATTGACTGCAGTGTTCATGTGCTGACCCCCACCACCATTTTTAGAGCCAGTTATTCAGGCATTAGCACTGGAGTGGTGCAGTATTAGTCTTCTAGGTTGTTTCGATACCTATACCACACTTGGATCACAAACTAGTAGATTCAACTGTACCAGCTGATGAGGTCACCACTAGATTGCACTGCATGGTAATGTAGGTTCATAAACAATACCTTACCTACCAAAACAAGAGGATGCAGCCACCTTTCAGGAACATGTAAATAGGGAGGGGCTTGTCAATCAGGCTTGGAGGGGTGGATCTGTGGCTGCGCAGTGGTCCTTTTCTATGCCTTACTCTGTTTAACCCACCAGTATGACTTTTACTGCCTAACATATGAGAATTGCATCTGTGGAGCCCACTGGGACGGGGTACTCGGTGCCGGACCGGGGTACTGCTGGGGGATGTCACGGCGGTCCTGGTCCGGACCGTGTCCCGGGCCCGCACAATAAAATGGGGGGTTATTTACAGGGGATTTGTCACTCGTGACGCCACCCACTATATGCGGCCAGTAATGGGGCTGCCGCTGCTGCAGAACCTCCGGGGATGATGGGATAGCAGCTTGGATAGAATAGTTCCTGTGGGCAGAACTGGGTTCCCCGGGGCAGTGGTAGTAGCAGTTAAAGTCTGTGAGGATAGTTATTGATGCTGCAGGAGAGTAGGGGTAGCAGTAGAGATGATGAGAGTAGAGGTAATCACAGTATATGAGGGCAAGTGGGGCTTCAGTATAAGGATCACACACACTCACGGTTTCTGTTGTTTTCCAAGTCTTTACTTGCAGATGGTATAACACAGTATTGTCCACGGAGTCTGTACCGGGTTGCTCTGACCCTGACCGGGTCCTTGGCTTCCTACTAAAGCGCTGTGTGTGGCCCTGCTGCTGCTTGTAGCTGTACTGCTGGCCCTGTCTCTGCTCACGGGTACCAATTTGCTGGGCAACTTGAGTCCTCTGTGTCACTGACCCCTCCGTGTTGCTTTGCTATGGTGCTGTGAAGATGGTGGACCTTCACTATGCCGGTGTTTACTGTCCTGTCTGTCTCAGGCACAGCCTCGGATCCAGTATCCGTCTTAAGCGCCTCTCCGGGGTTAAGTTTGGGGTAACTCTTTATCCCGGGTATGTTCCTCTGTCTCCTTTCCTCAGACCTCTCAGGACCTCCACTTCTACTTGACTCTGCTCCAGACTCAAACTCAACTAACTGTCACTCCTGCTCTGTGGTAAACAACTTAGCTCCTCCCACTAGTGCAGGTGCCACCTAACTCCTCCCACTTTCTAGTGTAGTGTTGTGTGGGGAGTAAACCCGTGTTGATGTTTCTGTGGCACATTAACCCTTGGGGTGCCACACATCCCCCCAACTGGAGAAATGGCAACAGCTGTCAGCATTAGTCATGATCAGTGTTGGTACTGAACATGGCTGTTTAACCTTATAATTGCTGCTGTCAATAGCTACAGAAACATCATCTAGACCAGGTGTCACAAATACTCGGGAAGCATGTAGCCCCTTAGGCTGCTTTATGCGGCCCGCAGGCACAGCTGACTCATTGGTAATTGTGACCTGGTCTAGAGTGGCGCCGACGTCAGGTGGATGCTCGTCCACCAGCAACGCCAGGCTTAAGCTCTGTCCAGCTTCAGATATACCTGTTGCAACCCACAGGTTGCTGGCCTCTGATTGGTCAGCTGCTGCCATTGGTGTAGCCGTGAAGAGCTTAATCCTTGCATCGCCGGAGAACGTACAGTTATCAGGGCCGTAATCACCAAGGGGGTCTGCATGTGCAGGACGTCAAGGGAACTGAGGAAAGATGAGAACAATAGTGTGTGTGATGAAAATCAGCACAAAAGGAAAGCAAGATGAGGGGATAATGGGGGCGTTACTGCAAGATGGATAATGGGGGCGTTACTGCAAGATGGGGGATAATGGGGGCGTTACTGCAAGATGGAGGATAATGGGGGCGTTGCTGCAAGATGGAGGATAATGGGGGCGTTGCTGCAAGATGGAGGATAATGGGGGCGTTGCTGCAAGATGGAGGATAATGGGGGCGTTGCTGCAAGATGGAGGATAATGGGGGCGTTGCTGCAAGATTGGGGATAATGGGGGTGTTGCTGCAAGATTGGGGATAATGGGGTGTTGCTGCAAGATGGGGGATAATGGGGGTGTTGCTGCAAGATGGGGGATAATGGGGGCGTTGCTGCATGATGGGGGATAATGGGGGCGTTACTGCAAGATGGGGGATAATGGGAACCACCACTCCAGTGGTATTTTCTTTTTTGTTTGGGGAAGGGGGTAGCACTGGAGTGACACTTTAAGTGTAAGCCCCGTATCCCTGGTTTTATACTCGACTTCACATCTTATCCGCTCTGGTCCTGTGGTGCCATTTTGTATCCATAGTTTCTGACTGGCTGAAACTCAGTCACAGGCACTCAATGCATCTCAGTGATAGCCAGAATCAAGTCCCCATGGAGATTTCTTGAAAAGTAACCTCCAGTGGGCTTCATGAAACACTGGAGCTGCCGGCGGGTTGCACATTCACACAGACCGAATGAAGCGACGCTGGAAAAAGTGAAGCCTCTGGAAGAGGATTATCAGACAGGGGACTAAGGGTACAGTCACACGTCACGATATCGCAAAAGATATCGTCAAAGTCACGTGATAGAGATCACATGAACGATTCTGCGATATCGCTTGTGCGGTGTCACAAGCAAAGATGACGTTTACGATCTTCAATTTGGAAACGCGCCAGTGATCGTCGGCAGTACTCTGCGATCAAGAGCAGCCATTGTAGGCATAGGTGAAATCGTCAATAAGATAGTTACACAGGTGTCACATAGCACGATGCAGCCGATCGTACGGTCGGAAATCGTCAAATTCCTGAACATGTTCAGAAATCTGCGATGAATGATACGACGCATTATCGTCATCATATCTAGGAGTCAAACGCTACGATATCGTTTGGACATCGTAGCCAAGCCTCAAAAAACAGGTCGTTTCTGCGATATGGTTTGCGATATCGTGACGTGTGACGGTACCCTTAGATTAAGGGTATGTTCACACAGTGCGGTTTCTGCCTGCGGTTTACCATTGGTTTTATGGTAATGTATGCTAATGTGTTCCTGCGGTTTTTAATCCCAGCAAAACCAATGTGTTTCACAGAAACGCTGTGCACACACATTGTTTTTTGTTCTCTGGAGACAGTGCAAACACCACAGGATTTGCTGCATTTTTGTTTTCCAGCAAAACCTATGTGTTTTTCTAGGATTAGCTGTCCCAACACATTGGTTTTCGTTTGATGAAGAAAGTGGAAACACCTCAGGTTTTGCTGTGTTTTAGAAAGAATGAGCATGTCAATTCTTTGCTGCACTTTTGCTAAAGTGGAAACACCTGTGGTATTTCCATTTTCTGTAGAGAAAAAAAAAGTGTGTATGTGAAAGCTTTTCCCTGATCACATTGGTTTTGATGGAAACCAAAAACTCAGGATTAGATTAGCATAGATTTACATAAAATCAAGGCAAAACCTGATCTCAAAAGCAGCAAAACCTTCCTGTGGGCACATATCCTTTAAAGCACCAATCCAGTGATGCATTAATGGTGGGTTTACACGCCACGATATCGTTTCGATATCGCAACTCAATGGCGCGGGAGCGCGCAATTAGTGCACGTTTCACCCGCATCGCATTGACTGTTTAGACGCTGCGATATCGTAATACAACGTCCGTGCGATGTCTCCGCCTCCCAATCCAGGATCGCATAGTTAACATGGGAGTGAATGGGTGACGTATCAAATCGCATCGTAATTGGGTGTTTACACAGCACGATCTGGCTTCAATCGCTATGCAATATCGGGCATTGAATAGCACGCTCATTCGATCCCCGATATCGCATTGACATCGTTCCTGCATCGCATTGGACGTTCACACCATACAACGCAGGCACGATATCGGGTCCAACGATTGAACCACGTGACTTTTGATTGAAATTGTACTGCGATATCGCGACGTGTAAACCCGCCATAAAAGAAAACCCGCTGTAGTGCTTTTGATGGTTGACATGGTGACCCCAAGCCAAGTAATATCCAGCTAAAGTGCCCTGTTCAGATGTTAACAATATTAGACGTAAAAGTAACTTTTATTTCTTATTCCTATGGTTCCACGTTGCATTAATTCCTGAGAAGCACCTAAAATATTAATAAACTACCTGGCATCAGTTTTGAATATGTTGAGGTGGGGGGCTTTTTAAACTTTTATCAATCTGTGGAATTTTCCATTATATATGTGCCCCCACCCCCAAGTAGTATAAAAACGTATAAGTTCCTAAAATTATGAGTTTTGTAAATTTTCTTAAATGAAAATTGCTGCTAAATTTTCCAACCTCTTAAAGTTAACCTGTCCACTAGTTAAATGACCCCAGGTTATCACTACCTGTACCTGCACCTTCCTATTACTATTCTAACTATCCCCCCTCTCCTAAATGTGTGGTGTGATTGTTTTATAAAAGCTTTTTATAACTTACTGGTTCGTACTATAATGAAGCGGGGGTTACCGTTACTAGTTCCCCTGGGCATCTTCTTTCACTCCATTTCGCCGCCTCCAGCAGTGTTTATCACGCCCCGATGGGCGTGATATTGTAATTACAATAAGCGCCCCCAGCCTGCCTCGGATCCTGAATGCGAAACGCATCATTTCCGGTACTGTATCATCCGACATCAAGCTGCGCATTGCGCATGCTCTGTGGAGCACATTACATTAGCTCATCTGTGATGAGCTGCCGTAATATGCTCCACAGAGCATGCGCAATGCGAAGCTTGAAGTTGGGCGATACACCTTTTAGGTGTATAGACTGCGCAGTACCGAAAATGACACATTCGGCGTCATACCCGTAACTCTACAGAGGGCTCAGAGGCAGGCTGGGGTCGCGCATTTTAATTACAATATCACGCCCATCGGGGCGTGATAAACGCTGCTGGAGGCGGTGAAAGAGGACACCCAGGTTGGCTAGTAACAGCAGCTCCTGCTTCATTATAATACGAGCCAGTAAGTTATAAAAAGCTTTTATAAAACGGTCACACCACACATTTAGGAGAGAGAGGGATAGTTAGAATAGTAATAGGAAGGTGCAGGGACAGATAGTTGATAGCCTGGGGTGCTTTATCTAGGTGACAGGTTCACTTTAACATCTAACAAAATCTAACAAATTTTAGAAACGGTGCTGCAGTAAGGCAGACTGGGTGAATGTTTGTCGGTAATAGGACCATCTGGGTAAAAGGTAAAAACATTCAGTTTTGACAATCACAATTTTTTTTTTTTACATTTTTGCCAAATGTTTGATAGGTTTTGCATTTATTTATAAAAATATCGGTCTAAATTCACCACTAACATAAAGTGTCACGAAAAAAGTTTCATAATCACTAATGGTACCTTTTACACGCCGCTACCGAAGGATAGAAACCACCGGGTGTCGCACGTGCACGTTTCAACGGTTCCTAACGGTACCCGATACTGCAATTACACGCCGCTACAAGGTGCTCCACAGTAGGTTTTTTCGATCCCTGGAAGCACCGACGGGTGCCGCAGGTTACCTTCTGTAGAGCACCTTCCCTCATTTACACGCCGCTACCACAAGGGAATATGGGCAGACCTGGGGCAGCAGGGACAACACATAGGCGAACCAGAGTTGTGGATTACGAGACGCTTGTACGGTGATTGGACAAAGCAATAACATCATGATTGGCCAGCCAGCGCAGGGAGGCTGGCTAATACATGACGCTATAGCAAATGTGTAGTGACTGGTCATCTCGTTAAATATGCCGCCCTGTACAGGGACAGCCAATGGGTACACAGTAGTCCCCACCAATGATAGCTGATGAGACGTGGTATACATGACACTCAAGCACGCCCCAGGTAACTCAAATACCGTACCTGTGCCCGATTACACGCCACTACCATAGGGTTTATACCTACTTGTTTTAGAGCACGACTGAAAGACAGGTATCCAAAGAGACTGGTGGCAACAACCTGAATTACACGCCGCAACCTCGCGGTGTTTTGAAGGTAAAAGTTACAATTGTCTCCCGACACCCGGGCGGTTTCTAACCTTCGGTAGCGGCGTGTAAAGGTACCATAAGATATGTTGCAACATTGCCACACAAAGTGACACATTTGATTTTCAAAATTTTGGTTTGGTTGCTGAGGGGTTAAAAATATTTCCTCTGAAATTTAAAGGACTGCTCCAGAGGTTTTTTTTTCCTGTATATTACTTAGCGCTTCCTCTGTTACCAAGCTATAAGTGAGCTAAATACATATCAGTTACCCTCTTCCACCTTTTCCAGTGTGATTCGGTCCCTCTTCTTGTTAGTTCCCACTGTTGACCAGTAGTTCCATTCTTAATGTAAGTTTGAGACCCTAGCCTTTCATTTCATAGACTTACAAAGAAAAAGTGACTTCTAGTATTCACAAAACACTGTGTAGGACGGCTGGTCACAATTCAGGATAGAACGAGAGTGGCGCTGGAAACGGCAGAAGATGGCGACCGGTAAGTATATTAATCTGCTCATTGCATGCACATGAGTGGAAACATTTAAAAAGAAAATAACAGCATATTGCTCTAATAAGAGATTTTTCAAAGTAAAACATGATTTTCTTTTGTAATGTGGTTGTATTCTGCTGCTCATGCATATTGCTGTATAAAATGGCTGTCGCGTTCAGGCTACACTTTCATCTGATACGGACATTCTGTTTGTCCATTGTGTATTTTGGTGACAGTAAAGCTTTGTTCTTGCGTTGAATTTTGCAGCATTTATTTCATGAGTTTCATGCAAACCAAAAGCTGTTTTGTCCAGTACTAGCAAAACCTATGAAGTCTCAGAAATTTCATTCACACCAGGGCTGTGGAGTCAGGAAGCCAAGCATTCGACTGACTTTTCATTTTACTTGAATCTGACTCACCCAAAATTGACTCCGACTCCATAACCATGGTTGTGAAGTCGATAAGCAACGTATCTGACCCCAACTCCTCAATTTCCCTGAATCAGACTCCACCCAAAATGGGCACAGACTCTACGACTCTGACCCCACAGCCCTGATAGACAGATCCATGCATGCATACACAATTGCTTTTTTTTCCTGACTGAATTGAGACTGCTGCATTTTTGAAAGAAGCAGCACGTCGATTCTTTCAGCGGTTTTGCAGCTTTTTTTTCACCATTGAGTGAAAAAACAACAACTTTGTTTTTTGCTGCTTTTGTGGGAAATGTACCTAACTTCGTTTAAACATGTACTGTAGATAAATGCCACAGTAAAAACGCTACTAAATCTGTTTTTGTAAGCAGTTTGAGGCAGTGATTGGAACCATATGCCAGGGACGATGTGTCCCTCAGAATGCTAACCAAAGCATATGGAATCCACTGGAGTGCATTGCAATCACAGGCTTGCCTGTGATTGCAGGGCAGTGGGATGGGCCACTCCCTCCAGCCCGGGTTATGCATGGGGCTCATGGCCACAGATTCCTTGTAAAAACCTTCAGCAAAGGGTTTGGGAGCTGCAGAGCAGGAAGCTCCATGCAGTGCAAGCTTGTGTGATGGTACAACACAGGTCTGTGAAGACAAAGTAACTGGCGTACCGTAGAGTGAAACGGCGCGACCGTCTCCTACTGCAGCAGGTTTACACGGACTGTTTTGCTCACTCGGCTGCGACCTGGAGGACATCTTTTGCATTTGAGTTGTGTTTGCAAATATAAGCCGTTTCCATGGGTCACTGCCTCCTTACCGCACAATGTGAACATCGCCGCACTACAGCAGCTGTTTTTTTCTTTTTACTGCCAAGAGAAGGGGATTTGCTGCGCAACATGTGAACTTGGTCTTGGAGGATTCATTTAAAGGGAACCAACCACCTCAGATCACCCTAATACACAGTTAGTACATGTCCATGCACCCTAACGATACCTTTCCAGCACTGTTTTTGTGTAAAATCTTGCATTCGTATAACTCATATAAAGAGTTTATAACCTTACTAGCCTGGTGACTTCTGGGCGTATCCCTCCTTCTGTTATACTTCAGGGCTGTGCATTCATTGCATGGCTGTGCTCCCCTCCCTCCGTGCAGAGGAGACAACGATCACACCCATCAGGGCAGGGCAGCAGGCATGGAGGGAGGGGGAGCACAGACATGCAATGCACAGCCCTGAAGTAGGGATACGCCCAGAAGTCACCAGGCTAGTAAGTTTATAAACTCTTTATATGAGTTATAGTAATGCAAGATTTTACACAAAAACAGTGCTGGAAAGGTATCCTTAGGGTGCAGGGACATGTACTAACTGTGTATTAGGGTGATCTGAGGTGGTTGGTTCCCTTTAAAAACCTGTCTGATGCATAACATCCAAATTGAAACAGAGGGACCCCATTGATTATTATGGGGTCTGTCTGGGTTTTATGTTTCTATTTTTAGAGCAGCTTCACATGTTGTGCTCTTTCTTCTGTTCTGAAAGCTGGACAATTAACAGAACCTGAATAAACCACATAAATATCGTATATACTTGAGTATAAGCCGGGTTTTTCAGCACAATTTTTGTGCTGAAAAGTGCCCCCCTCGGCTTATACTCGAACCAGTGTCGGTGAGGGCGGTGACCGGGGTCTGGAGGAGGCAGGGGGAGGCTGCAGAGGAAACAGGAGGTCACGTGACCTCGGTCATTGGTGTACTGTAGTATGCACTGCATCCCCTGTCCATCAGCGGCGGAGGGAGTGTCACATATCACATTAGACTGTCTTCATCTCCTTCTTACACCCCCCCTCCTCCAATTACTGTATATAGCCCCCAGGCTGGCGCTCACTGTAAAATATAAAGGCATTGAACTCGCCCTCCGGCACTTCTATGCCGGCACCATGCGCCCTCCCTCCAGTCTTCCTGCTTCTAATCATGTTACCGGGGCTCACAGCGATGACATCACTGCGGCGCTGGTCACATGATTTTAGAAGCAGGAAGACCGGAGGGAGGATGCACGGTGCTGGCATACAAGCTTCGGAGGGTGAGTTCAATGCTTTTTTTACTTTATAGTGAGCGCCAGCATGGGGGCCATAAACTGTGATGGGGGTGGGGCTATATACCAGGGATTTGGTGTACAATAATGGGGGTCTATATACCTGTAATGGGGCTATATAGCAGTAATGGGTTTATATACCAGTAATGGGGCTATATATCAGTGAAGGGGGCGCTGTATACAGTAATTGGGGCTATATACCAGTGATGGGAACATACACTGTGATGGGGCTGTATACAGTCATGATTGCCATATAACAGTGATGAGGGAGCAATATACCAGGCTGGCGGTCTGCTGCACCTCCCACCCTAGGCTTATACTCGAGTCAATAGGTTTCCTCAGTTTTTGGGGTAAAATCATGGGGCCTCGGCTTATACTTGGGTCGGCTTATGCTAGAGTATATACGGTAATCAACGTCTGTTTGCATTAGTTATTCAATGGATCTGTTTTGGCCATCAAGTATGTGATTACTCTTCTGGATAACACTGTTTTCTCTGCAGGTATTCCAGGAAAGTGGAGCAATTAAATTTGTAAATGTTACTTAATATCTTATATAGTAGTCAGGATCCCCCTGCTTCCATTAAAATCCTGTAGAGATGCATCCTGGAATACTTCTGGCTTTACCTGCAGCTTATACATAGTGTATTTTCTCATTCTCTGAACTGATGACTCCTTTAAGTAACTAAAACTATCCAAAGTAATATTTAGTTAGCAGATATTTGTTAATACTACACACATCTGTATCAGGAAAAAAAAGACAATAGTCCACAAAATACAACACCCCTCATACAAGACAGGAAAAGCATTGATGTGTCTGTAAGTGAAAGTGAAAACAGTCAAGCTGTTTAGAGAATCTCTTCTGTTATGGTGGGTTTACACGCCGCGATATCGGCGTCCAACTCCAACAAAAAGTCACGTGGGTCGCGAGTTGGACCCGATATCGTGTGCGCGTTGTACGGTTTCAGTGTACAACGCGATGCTGGAACGATGCCAAAACGATATCGGAGTTGAATAGCAGAGCTATTCAACTCCCCGATATCGCATGGCCGTTGTAGCAGCATCGCAGCGTGTGACAGCCCAACTCCGATGTGTACTCGCACCTCCCCCATTAACTCCCATGTTAAATGGTCGTTACTGGGTTGGTGGGCGTACACATCGTAGGGACGTTGTATCCCGATATCGCAGCGTGTAAACCGACGATGCGATATCTGGAAAAGGGCTGAAAAAATGCGCGCTCCCTCGACGTTGCCTCCGATATCGCCGCGATATTGGGACGTGTAACCCCACCATCAAGCTGGTGGGAAAAAAAAGAGCTGGAGGAGAAACCTACTTTGTGCATTTTGTATTATGGGAAGGAAGGAAGAAAGAATAAAGGGTAAATCAGGTGTTGTACAGTGTAAAGATGGATTACACATTTAAATTGTGACAGCTATCAGACATTTTTGGCTTCTCCACAGAAAAGGAGGCCTCTAGTACCTACAGTGGAAGCTTTATCCCAGAGAAAGTTATGGCATGTCTTGTGGCTCTGACATAAATATCAATGTTGTGAATGGCCTTTTATGTCCTACAAACCTTTTTCCTTATTCTCCTAGATTAAAATCGCCCATACGAGTCACTGGATCATGAATGTCTTCAGTGCGGTCTCTTTTAAGGTACCGTCACACAGGGCTGGAGAGTTGCCGCGTGTGACAGGGTGATAATCGGGAAAATCGCCTGAGTCACATCGCCAGGTTTCCCAACAATGTTGGGAATGACTGTGACATCACCGCAGGTCCTGAATAGCAGAGGAAGACCTCTGCAGCCACCGGGAACCTGCATGAGCCACCGGGAGCCTCCAGGAAGATAGCGGGAGACGGCGGGGGCTCAGGGGGAAGGTGAGAATAAACTTTTTTTTTTTTTTTCTTCTTTTTTTTTCAGCCCGGCAACGATTTTATGCTGGAATCGGGTGCCTATTTGGCACTCGATTCCAAGCATCAGAAGGGAGCCGATGCTGTCCGAATTTATCGGACAGCATCGGCTCCCTTCAAAATCGTAGTGTGAAAGCACCCTAAGCCAGTCTTGAACACTTTTCCTCCGCTCCAAATTATGCACTGTCCAATCAAGTCTACAAAGAAACTTAAGCATAAAATGATTCACTGAAGATGCTTGAAAAGCTTTTCAAACTTGCTTCAGCAAACAAAAAGCTCCTCAAAAAGGCAACTTCAAAGAAGGAGCGCTTCTTGAGGCAGGTTTTACTTAAAAATTAACTTTGTGCGCACAGCCTAATACTTGTTTGTTTCTCTTTTTATAACTACCACAGCTTATATCAAAAATCTATATGAAAGAGGACAACCCTTTAACCTTCCTAGCGTTATTCCCGAGCCTGACTCGGGGTTAACATTCACTACCAGAAGCGTTAACCCCGAGTCAGGCTCGGGCTTACCCGCGTTCGCGGCAGATGCGGTGAGAAAACCGCATCTGCCGCACTTGCCGCACTTGCGGCGCGGTTGCGGTAATCTGCATAGTAAAGGGAACCAACCACCTCGGATGACCCTCATACACTGTTAATATGTGCCCCTGCAGCCTAGTAAACCATTAGCAGCACTGTTTTTGTGTGAAAAGTGGCTGCAGTAGAAGTGAGATAATGATTTTATAAACTTACATGCCTGCGTACTTGAGGGCGTCTCCCTGCGTGTGCTGGCACTTGTGGGCTGTGCTCATCATGTCTGCTCTCCCCCTCCCTTATGCACGCCCCCTCTCAGCCTGCTATAGTGATGTGAGGCTGATTGCGTCATAAAGGGGCGGGGCTACCGGGATGCCGCGATTTAGCCCTGCCCCTTTATGACGAGATCAGCTTCACATCACTATAGCAGGCTGAGAGGGGGCGTGCATAAGGGAGGGGAGAGCAGACATGATGAGCACAGACCACAAGTCCCAGCACACACAGGGAGACGCCCTCAAGTACGCAGGCATGTAAGTGTATAAAATCATTATCTCACTTCTACTGCAGCCACTTTTCACACAAAAACAGTGCTGCTAATGGTTTACTAGGCTGCAGGGGCACATATTAACAGTGTATGAGGGTCATCCGAGGTGGTTGGTTCCCTTTACTATGCAGATTACCGCAACCGCGCCGCAAGTGCGGCAGCTATGCGGCAGATGCGGTTTTTTTTACCGCATCTGCCGCGAACGCGGGTAGCCGGCTTTTAGCAAAAAATTCAAGACCTAAACAGACCGCCAGGGAGGTTAATGGATATCTTACCAGTATGTGCGAGATTTCACCTCCTACATCCATCTGTCGTCTGTAGTATTCTGTGCTTATCACACCCACTGATAAGCAGTGCATGGCTGCAGCGTTTTATACTGAATGACCTTTTTACTCAAAGTACCATTTCCACGTAATTTTATTTTTTAGTTCAATACTGACGTGTTATCACTAATGTAAGTTCCCTTCACTTGGCAATACACTTACCGGCCACAGTTTTTATAGAAGAAAAAGTTTTTCCGCTCACCCCTTAGTTCACCGTTCCTCCGTGGCTGATGAACCATAGCTAGCAGACTCCAATTAAGTCCGGGCGGTGCAGGGGATTAGATGCAGGAGATGCATATGTAATAAAATATGAAGAGGAATCCCAGCAGCTGGTCTAGATTGAATTGATAAAACAAATTTTTTTTAATGTTGATGGCATAAAAATGATTAAAGCAGAAGCGGCCTCTGCCAGCAGCCCCCTCTAACTGCTCCAGAGCCCCCCCCCCTTCCCCTCCAGCACAGTCCATACAGCACAACAGCCCCGTATATTCGGACCATAATACACATCCCACACTTTCCCCTACAATTTGGGGGGGAAACCAGTACGGTATTTGTCTTTATAGTATTGTATATTGAAATTGATTTTAATACCTGCATGAGTTTTGAAATGTAGAATTTTAATGGATGAACCTCATTCTCTGTAGTTTCCTCAATTGATCCTGGTTGATTAGGAGGACTGGACTGTACTGCTCATAGTACATATTAGGCTGGGGTTACATGGTAATTTTGATTGTGGTACAGGTCACATGACCAAAAATAACTCTGCTGCTAAATTGCAGTGAAATGCAGGTGAATTGGGTTGTGTTGGAGTGAGGGGCATATTACACGACTGGCTGCACCAAACTGCTGCCTATGGGTAATCTTTACAGATCAGTGGTCATTTAATGGGCTGTATATACAGGCAAAACACAATAAACAATACACATTGAGCAATTAGTAGTAGATCTCCTAATGCCCACAGTCTGCCATGGTTCTCTGCAGTGCGATTATAAGCTGTATAACCCATGTCCATTGTCAAAGTTCCATATAGTGACTAAACATCAGTTTTTCATGTAATAATGATATTATTCATGTGTTATATTTTGATTTTTATTTAAACAAGTGTTTACATTATTTTCTTTTCCCCTAATAGGATGGCTGGTTGTGGTGAAATTACCCACTCTACAAATATGTTGCCCTCAAATAAGAAGCTTGGAGAAGCTTGCTCCAGTGGAGCTCCAAACCTTGCAGTCCCTGAATGTGCTATATGTCTACAGACCTGCGTTCACCCAGTCAGTCTTCCTTGCAAACACATCTTCTGTTACCTGTGTGTGAAAGGAGCTTCATGGCTAGGAAGACGTTGTGCGCTTTGTAGACAAGAGATCCCTGAGGATTTCCTAGACAAACCTACTTTACTTTCTCCAGAAGAATTGAAGTCTGCCAGCAGAGGAAATGGGGAGTATGCCTGGTACTATGAAGGAAGAAATGGTTGGTGGCAGTATGACGAGAGGACAAGCCGAGAGCTTGAAGATGCTTTTACAAAAGGCAAAAAGAGCACAGAGATGCTTATTGCTGGCTTTCTATATGTAGCTGACTTGGAGAACATGGTGCAGTACAGAAGAAATGAGCATGGACGACGCAGGAAGATGAAAAGGGACATTGTCGACATACCAAAAAAAGGTGTGGCTGGTTTAAGACTAGACTGTGAGGCAGCTAACGTAAGTCCTGCAAGGGAAAGTTCAGCAGATGGTGCAGACAACGTTGCAACTCTTGGAGCGTCTTCAGCCCAAACTACTGCTGTTTTACCTGTCAGACCTCACATAGCTCTTGGTGGCCAGACTGCAAATACTGATGGCAGCACTGCACTTGATAATGCATTTTCCCAACTTCAGATCGGAGATCATGCAGCAGGTAGAAATAACATTGGAGAAGGTGAGGAAGGACTTCCTGAGCCTGCAAATAGGGTGACACCCACTGATGCCACTGTAGATGACCCTGATTCAGATGACAACACCAACCAAGGGATTGTTTCAGCGCAACAGAATGTATTTCTTCAGCAAAGACACACAGTAATAGGGGCTGCCCAGCCACCCCCAGATCACCCAGCTGCAGCTGCTAATGGCGGGCCAAATGCCATTGTAAGGTCTAGAAGACCCGACGGACAGTGCACGGTGACGGAGGTCTAAGGGAATGAAAGATCTGTGTTTCTAATGAGCCATGTGAGATATCACTGCTTTAGAATTGAGTGTAGAGCAGAGGACAAAGAAAATACTGACCCCTAACTTGACATGTATCTTGTTTTAATTCAGTTTTAAGCTGGAAGGGCTATTTATACGTAGGTAACTGAAGAGACTGAGTTGGCATAATGTAAGTGCTGAATCGGCCTGCTACTTTCTACTTTGTATTTTGATAGTGCAGCTAAACCAGTAGGTATGGATCATTTTAAATAAGTGAGTTGAAGTATCTCTTCTTGTTTATTGCTGTCTCAGAAATACAGCGCAAGATATTTGATGGGGAGGGGGAAGGGGGAGCAAACATGGGAATAATGTGGAGCTGTTCAAGTACCGTATTATACTTTTATGCATAAATGTCGTGTAAAATTGTGTGCTCTCTTTTCAAAATGTGTGTTCAAGTCTCTTACTGTGCTTTCACCATAAAAAGTGGGTTTACATGCGCTAGGACATTAAATGCAAATGTTCATATTTGATTTCTGAATGTTTACCCAACTTCTATTTAATTGCAGCCTTAATGAGGTTGTCCAGAAAACTGATAAGTGTCCTTTTTTATTTTTTTTTCTTCTTTCTTCCATAAGCTGGGCCACTCTTGGCTATGGACTCTGATATTATTCACATTCTAATAAATGTGACAGAGCTACAATACCAGGTACATCCCATGGCCAGGTATTGCTGACTGTTTCTGGAAAGAAGGATATTAATTTTTTCTGATTTTTGGAAAACGCTTTAATCCCTCCTTGTAAACCCATTTCACAATCCTATAAACAGTTTTTACCATGGGTGGGTTTTGTTTACTATTTTCTTAGAGAACCTGTCACCATCCCCCCCAACCCCCCCCCCGGTGCATGGCAAACTAAATGCAGCACTGAATGCAACATATCTGCTGCATTCAGGGAAGGGGTTCCCCCATGTCTCTAGCCCCCCTGTAAGCTTTATAAAAGACTTTAGAAACCTTACAGTTTAGAGGTCGTCACTGCTGGCACAGTCCTCCCTGCCTTCTACTTGTGTGTTCCGCCCCCCTCTGTGTCTGCTGCCACCTCCTCTTCTGCTGGGTCTGCCTTCCTCTTCTGCTCCTGACGTCACATAGAGCAGGAGCAGACGAGGAGGGCAGACACAGAAGAAGAGGAGGCGGCAGAACACATAAGGAGGAGGCAGGGAGGATTTTGCCAGCAGCGAGGACCTCTTAATAAAAACCCACCCAGGCGACCTCTTAACTGTAAGGTATCTGAAGTCTGTTTTAAAGCTTATAGGGGGGCTAGAGACATGGGGGACCCTTTCCCTGAAGGCAGCAGACATGCTGCATTCAGTGCTGCATTTAGTTTGCCATGCACCAGGGGGGTGATAGGTCCTCTTTAAAGGTAACCTGTCATGTCGTTTTGTTTTTGAATGACCACATGTTATTTAGATCATGCACTGTGCATCACTAATCTAGTTTAAAAAAAAAAAAACCTAGATATTTTATCATAAAAAAGCACTTGAGATGCTTAGATGTTCTCATTAGGTACCTGCACAGTCATCGAGGTGGATACGTCAGCCGGAATCAGTCATGTCAGTCCACAATCTGTCATGCAGTCTTTTTAAACATGGTCACCTCTGCATTGTAATATATTAACTTCAGAAATTTAATAATGCTGTAGAAGGACCTGTGGTGAGGTCACGACCATGTGACCGTAAGGGGTGGAGCTAAGCATAGCATTGGAGAGGGGGTGACTGTTTTAGAAGCTGTATGACATAGTGGATTGATGTGACTGTCAGGGCTGTGGAGTTTGAGCCCATTTTGGTGGAGTTGGAGTCTGTAGAAAATGGACCGACTCCTAAAATGTATAATAAATTGGGTACAGTCGTTCATTGCAGAATGTGCTGAATATTATTATAAATTTTTATGTTCTATTATATCATAATAATGATTAAAACCTGATTTTCCTATTGTACTACAATAAATGTATCACTTAAACATGAGCCATGTATGAAGGAGTTGGAGTCAAGGAAATTAAGGAGTCGGTGGTTTTACTTACCAGCTCCACAGCCCTGGTGACTGTTACCAGCTGAAGTGTTCACCTGATGACTGTGCTGATACCAAATGCAAACATAGAAGCATCTAAAGTGCTTTTTTATGACGAATGCATGGATTTGTGTTTTTGGATAAACCAGATTATTGATGCACAATGCATGTTCTAAATAACATTGGGTGGTGTAAAAACAAAAAAGGACATGACAGGTTCCCTTTAAAGAACCAGAGTGAAATAAAGCTTCACCCATCAGAGTTTCTAGTCTTCCCTCTGAAGGTACCCAGTGCCATATGACTGGGAATGAAGGCTTTAAATTTGTCCACATAACCTGCTTTCTACTTTTCCAGTCTTGTTAACACCAGCGTCGGACAAAATGCCAGGAGCCCATTAATCCATTGCAGAACTTGGTAGTAAGGACTCCCAACGCCTTACAGAGGTGCAGCTGGCACATGCTGTTTTTGGTAGACAAATTGGCTTCATGGCTCCTGGGATTTGTCAATCCCTGGTTTACACCCACCTTATTCCCTGTATCAAGTTGAAGACTGTACAAACATTGGTCAGCAGTGATCTAATTCAGGCCTTTTCAGCAGAAGCCATTCAGTCTTTATATGTATTTCATGTTTGTTTGTTTTGTAATAGCTTCTTGCTCTTTAACAAGCTACAATAGCCCTGACTCTAATAAGCCATCTTAAATAGAATTGGTCATAAAAAGCTGCAATTCCATTAAGTTTACTACAAGTATTCTTCAAAACCATTTTCCTGCAACATTGTAACTGCTCACCTTGTCTCTTGTAGCTTGGCATGATCCCTGACTTCTCATTTCCCAACAAAGCCTCGTTATATTTCAATTAACTCTGAATGAACGTGAGGAACCAAATCAAAAAGCCCAGGAGCTGAGTAAAAGTGTATTTAATGATGATGTAGTTGTAAGTTTGAAGTATTGTGGTTTAATAAGCAAATGGCTTTCATTTTAGAACAACCTTCCAGCCGCTTATGTATGAAGAGCTAATATTGTTCTGTTGACAGTTTTTACACCTTTCTCTTTAGATTTTACTGTCAAGTCTGTATTTAGGATTTTACCCCTCTCAAGTTGTCTTGTTTTTGTTACAAGATTTGTAATTTAATAAAGATTACATTTTATCAGCTACAAAATAGGACCTCAGCATTCTACTTATTATTAATAATATTATAGCGCCATTTATTCCATGGTGCTTTACATGTGAAAAGGGGTATACATAGACAAGTACAATATTTGAGCAATACAAGGCACACAGGTACAGGAGGACAGAGCAACCTGTCCGTGAGGGCTTACAGTCAACAAGTGATGGTTGTGAGGTTACAGTAAGAGGGAAGAGTTGGTCATGTGGCGGTTTGCTGGGCTGAGGCTCACTGCAGGTTTGTAGGCAGGCTTGTCAGTCTTCAAGTTACTTTTTACGTTTTCCACAGTAGGCTAGAGTCTGATATGTTGGGGCATATAGCTCCAGAGTGTGGAGGATTCACTGGAGAAATCTGATATGCAGTTGAGGGAAGAAGAGATAAAAGGGAATAGAGATCTTGAGAGGATTGCAGGTTGCATGAAGGTAAGTACTGGGAGACCATGTCACAGATGTTTGGCGGAGACAGATTGTTGATGGCGGTGTATGTCATAGGGTTTTGTACTGGAGCCTCAGGGCAGTGGGGAGCCAGTGAATAACTAGGTGACAAGTGGGATTAGTCAGGCAGCAGAGTTTAGGATAGGTTAAAGAGGAGCAAGAGTGGTGGAGGGGAGGCCAGAGAGCAAGAGGTTGTAGTAGTCCAGGTGGGAGATGAGGGCATGCATGAGTGTTTTTGCAGTTTCGTGGTCAAGGAATGTACAGATGTGGGAAATATTTTTGAGTTTGAATCGGCAGGAGGTGGCAAGGGCTTGGATATGTGGCTTGAAGGAGAGGGTAAAGTCGAGGATTACCCTGAGGCACCGAGCATGTGGGGTTGGGGTGAGTGAGCAGCTATTGACTTTGATGAATAGGTCTGGTGGGGTGATAAAGTGAAATTGGGGGGGTAGGGGGATGAAAAAACAATTCGTCTATGTTCAGTTTTAGAAAGCGAGCAGAAAAGAAAGATGCAATATTGTACTGCCATTGTGGGATTTTGGATTGTAAGGAGGTGATATGAGGTCCAGAGAGGTAGAGATGATGCTGAAAGCCGTGGAACTCTGAGCTGTCCCAGGCCGAAGGTGTGTAGATGGAGAAGAGTAGGGGTCCCAATGGGAGAGGGTGTGACGCTGAATGTCCACTATGTTGGATATGCAGAGATCCAAGAGATGAGAGAATCTGTAAAGAGTGGAGGGTCTGCAGTGTCGAAGACTACTTAAAGAAAAAGAAAAAAAAAAAAAAAGGCAGCATTAGAAAAACTTACCATATGCAGCCAAAAACAAATCCAACACAGCACTTAGGCAGGAAGTGGTCAGACCCCAATAAAAAGAGCAAACGCAGGTGCACGGAAACGATAAAACCACCATCAATCTGCAAGGCATGGGTGAGGTGATTTGCTTTGCACTTAAGGCTTGCAACATAGGATGCACGTAGCATCCGACGCAGTTTCCTTAAAGCCCGCATCGCCGACATTTACCTGAACAAAACCATGGGCTGGCTTCTGCCTTGCATCACCCGCAGCATCACCAGCATACACACAGTATCGTCATGCTCCTGCCACTGCTGGCATTGTCCATGCAGCAGCAACAGTACTTTCTGTGAGAATTCAGAGAAAAGTAGAAAAATAGGGGGGGAACAAGAGGCGCAATAGTGCCCTATCACTAGTGACACTAATGTATGTGGTGGGTATGAATTCACTCACCTAGCACAGTTGTGAGACCCACAACTGGTGTAAAAGCATTTAGCATTAAATGCAGCTGCTGCAGGACTTTCACCTTCCATATGCACGTGGGAATCATCCAGACGTTACCTCAGGGGAAATGGTGTATCAGTGTCCGCGCTGCTGAAATCCCAAGAAAACGATCCGGAAGCCATATGTAGGTTGCATCAATATTCCATTTATTCCTTTTCCTACGTGTTTCGGCACTGTCCTAGTGCCTTCCTCAGGGATCCCTATGGTTTCCGGATCGTTTTCTTGGGATTTCAGCAGCGCGGACACTGATACACCATTTCCCTGAAGTAAATTCAGAGAAAGGGCATACATTTAAAAAAAAATAAATAAATAAAATATTCACCAGAAAAAGCCATTAACCAACAAATAGTGCATTTGATTATCAGGATGCAAACAGACCTGCCATGCCAAACACGTTGGCAAGGCAGGTGCAAAATACCGATGAGTCTCTCAGCTTACCATATAATGGAGGGGGAGATTGCTGGTATTAGATATGCACACAAATGAGATTTGCTAGGGCACTAGTAACAAGTGTGATGAACAGTGTCTGGCTTTTCAGATATCAATCTGCACACATGCAGCCTCCCGCCGCCATTCCCCCAGAGCCCGCACCGCCGACATGAATAGAATCATGGTATGGCTTCTGCCTTCTACCACCCACAGCATCACTGGGATACCCACAGCATTGTCCTACTCCTGCCACTGCCGGTATATTCCATCCTGTGACAAGGCCTTCTGTGACTCTCTTCCCCCCCCCCGGTGAGCTATAACCGGATTATAAAATGCATCCCTCCCCCATTTTTCTCCCAAATACCTGGAAATGTGAACAGCCACCTTATTGAGGTCTGTGCAATTTAACATTCTTGTAACATTTTGGTTATGCTGTTTTCAAGGCTTTTCTAGCTCATCTGGGAGCAACATTATGTAGGTAAAGAGACCCTGATTACATACTGAGCTACGCAGGGTAATTGCCGTTGACAGCTCATGCGCAGTGTGATTCTCTGCGTGTGGTCTGCACATCTTCAGCAAAACATTGAAAGCAGCACATGCACAGATTGAGAACTCAGCGACATTTTAATGAAGACAGTCTGTAGAAGCTTAATGTCTCTAATAAAACAGTGTTGGCGGCTGTGCAGGGTTAGAATAAGTACTACAGCGCATGTGCTGCAGAAGGCACAAAGACCTAGTGAATAACTAGTAAAGACCTAGAGATCTCAGTCTGCACGTGCACTGCTACTTTATTGAAGCATGGCAGTTCACTTGATGTATACGCTGAATTTAAATAAAAAAAGGAAGGTAGACAAAGGAAAGGAACAGAGGAAGACTCTATCCCCCAAGCGCCCGCACCCATGCACAAGGGATGCATAGATGATGTCTTTATAGACAGATTATTCAGCAACCAAGATCAGATTCCCTAACTGCAGGTATGCATTTAATGCATTTAATCAGCATCCTAGCACCATTATGGCAATGGTGTACTTAATAGTGATAAATCCTGCTGACAAGTTCTCTTTGAACATTATACTGCTGTCAGATTAGGTGTCAAAACATGGTGATATTTTATTAAAGCATGTTGTGCATTAGGTCTAAGAATTCATGTGCGGAGTTCATATGTTAAAATGCATGCAGCTTTCTGAAAAAAAATATAATTCTTCCAAAATAAGGTACTAAACCGAGATCTGAATGCAAGACTTTTTACATACAGATCACTCGGATCCAATGTGCTTCCCCACACCTTGAAGGCTCAGATTTCAAGCTACCACAGCTTCTAATGCAGATGTTGCCCATAGCTATATCTTGCCTTATAATTGTGAAGTGGCGTTTGTCATCCACTTCAGTCCAGTTGCCCCCGTGTCGTGCAGTGGCGTCAGCCATATTTGCAGAGCCAAGTTGCACACCACTGCTGGCACCGCCTGAGTAAGTGCGCATGCGTGTACCCGGCACACATACGCACTTAGGTTGCAACCACCCTTGGACACCTGGGTATACAAAGATGGCAGCGGCATGTCCCGGTGTGCACAGGCACTCTTACGCCACCACTGTCTTTAGACACCACAGGAGGAAGAGAGCACAATTGGGGAGAGACAAAGCACAAGGGGGGGGGGGGGGGAACCGCTCAAAGCGGAGAGCACAGGGGGAAGAGCTCTCGGGGACAGAGCTCAAAAGCTAGATTATGGAGGTGAGAATACGGGGGAAAGACATTAGCGCCACAGAGCCCACATTAAAGAGGACCTGTCACCAAAGCAGGCATGGTGATCTACAGTTAGGGCCAGAAATATTTGGACAGTGACACAAGTTTTGTTATTTTAGCTGTTTACAAAAACATGTTCAGAAATACAATTATATATTTAATATGGGCTGAAAGTGCACACTCCCAGCTGCAATATGAGAGTTTCCACATCCAAATCGGAGAAAGGGTTTAGGAATCCTAGCTCTGTAATGCATAGCCTCCTCTTTTTCAAGGGACCAAAAGTAATTGGACAATGGACTCTAAGGGCTGCAATTAACTCTGAAGGCGTCTCCCTCGTTAACCTGTAATCAATGAAGTAGTTAAAAGGTCAGGGGTGGATTCCAGGTGTGTGGTTTTGCATTTGGAAGCTGTTGCTGTGACCAGACAACATGCGGTCAAAGGAACTCTCAATTGAGGTGAAGCAGAACATCCTGAGGCTGAAAAATAAGAAAAAATCCATCAGAGAGATAGCAGACATGCTTGGAGTAGCAAAATCAACAGTTGGCTACATTCTGAGAAAAAAGGAATTGACTGGTGAGCTTGGGAACTGTAAAAGGCCTGGGCGTCCACGGATGACAACAGTGGTGGATGATCGCCGCATACTTTATTTGGTGAAGAAGAATCCGTTCACAACATAAACTGAAGTCCAGAACACTCTCAGTGAAGTAGGTGTATCTGTTTCTAAGTCAACAGTAAAGAGAAGACTCCATGACAGTAAATACAAAGGGTTCACATCTAGATGCAAACCATTCATCAATTCCAAGAATAGACAGGCCAGAGTTAAATTTGCTGAAAAACACTTCAAGAAGCCAGCTCAGTTCTGGAAAAGTATTCTATGGACAGATGAGACAAAGATCAACCTGTACCAGAATGATGGGAAGAAAAAAGTTTGGAGAAGAAAGGGAACGGCACATGATCCAAGGCACACCACATCCACTGTAAAACATGGTGGAGGCAACGTGATGGCATGGGCATGCATGGCTTTCAATGGCACTGGGTCACTTGTGTTTATTGATTACATAACAGCAGACAAGAGTAGCCGGATGAATTCTGAAGTGTATTGGGATATACTTTCAGCCCAGATTCAGCCAAATGCTGCAAAGTTGATTGGATGGCGCTTCATAGTACAGATGGACAATGACCCCAAGCATACAGCCAAAGCTACCCAGGAGTTCATGAGTGCAAAAAAGTGGAACATTCTGCAATGGCCAAGTCAATCACCAGATCTTAACCCAATTGAGCATGCATTTCACTTGCTCAAATCCAGACTTAAGACGGAAAGACCCACAAACAAGCAAGACCTGAAGGCTGCGGCTGTAAAGGCCTGGCAAAGCATTAAGAAGGAGGAAACCCAGCGTTTGGTGATGTCCATGGGTTCCAGACTTAAGGCAGTGATTGCCTCCAAAGGATTTGCAACAATATATTGAAAATATTTTGTTTGGGTTATGTTTATTTGTCCAATTACTTTTGACCTCCTAAAATGTGGAGTGTTTGTAAAGAAATGTGTACAATTCCTACATTTTCTATCAGATATTTTTGTTCAACCCTTCAAATTAAACGTTGCAATCTGCACTTGAATTCTGTTGTAGAGGTTTCATTTCAAATCCAATGTGGTGGCATGCAGAGCCCAACTCGCCAAAATTGTGTCACTGTCCAAATATTTCTGGCCCTAACTGTAATTATAGCACTGGATACAGCATGTCTACAGCATGTCTGCAGCATGCAGGCAAGGGGTCCATAAGCACTTGAGCAGCCCTGTACCCCGAGATAATACAGTTAGAAAACTTACATGTTACAGCCACTAAGGAGGTGGCTAGGGGCTGCAGCCAAGGGCAGATTCACACCCCCTGCCTGTGTAATCTGCCCACCGCTACCAATCATTCTCTCCCTGTCTGCAGCATTTAAACGGGTGGAGGTACACGGGAGAGAAAAAAAAACTCCGTTTAAATGCTGCAAACAGGGAGAGAATGATTTTTCAGCGGTGGGCAGATTACACAGGCAGGGGGTGTGATTCTGCCCTTGGCTGCAGCCCCTAGCCACCTCCTTTAGTGGCTGTAGCATGTAAGTTTTCTAACTGTATTATCTTGGGGTACAGGGCTGTTCAAGTGCTTATGGACCCCTTGCCTGCATGCTGCAGACATGCTGTATCCAGTGCTGTAATTAGATCACCATGCCTGCTTTGGTGACAGGTCCTCTTTAATCCTGACACTACCGCCCTCCCGATGTGATGGCATCTGGCCCCCATCTAGTATGCTATAACCACTCAAGTTAAAAACCTTATGCCTGATAATTGAATACCCATCATGTTAGCTTACCTGACAGGAGATGTAATGGAAACTGCGATGTTAACAAATTATAGTCAATTCTTTGCTTAAAACAGTGAGCCAAGGTATGAATTTTGGGAGACACAGGGCCGTGGGTGTTATGCTGCTGTCCACTAGGCTCCTCCTCTGCAGTATACACCCCTGGAGCAGGCACTGCCTCCCCAGTTTTTTGCTTAGTGTCGAAGGAGGCACGCAACCATTTTCCTTCTCGGTGAATTTTTCATCATTAAGAAGAAAAGTGGGTCCGGCTTGGCCCCCGGCATGCTCCTTCCTCGGCCACCCTCTGTTGGGGCGCTGGGTTGAGGTTGAGAAATCTTACATATGCCGTACTCCTTTCTTGGCCTCCCACTGTTGGGTTGCTGGGTTAAAGTCGAGACAGCCCAGCATACCACCCTCCTTCCTCACTCCTTTCCGGTCTGAGGTGAAATGGATCCTGGATTGCCTGCCAGATGACGTCCCCCTAATCACCCCTGGGTGTTTTAGGTAGTGGCACCACAGGTACCAGCAGCTCTGGCTGCACTGGGCTGGAAGCTGCAAGCTGCCTGCAGCAGCGCAGGCTTGCAGGCTGCATCTTATGGCCAATGGCTGCACTATCTTGTACACAGCCTGCAGCAGCAGCAGCACTTGCAGGCTGCATCATAGGAGCAGCTTAATATGTGCTCACTGTGTGAGAGTGGAAGGGGAGAATGTTTTTTATTACTATACTGGCGGTTCTACTGCCAATGCAATGCCCACAGCTTCTGGGCCCCCCTAAGCCAGGTTCTGGGCCCCATCAGTGGTGTTTGCGCACCTCCGCACCGGCCCCTCACTATTTCCGGGGACCTCAATTAATTGAGTCCCCGGCTTGGGCCTAGCACTGAGGCCGCCGCTCCTGTGACGCCCCCGTCCTGCCCCGCCGGATGACGCTGACCGCACGTCATACTGGGGGCGAAGCCGAGAATGGGCGCGGTTTCCAGGCTGGAGCCCGCCCGTTTAGCTCCGCACCTTCCTCCTCCTTCTCCACCGCCGCCATTTGCCTGCACGTGGAGCCCCCTGCGCTTCAGCCATCCGGGGGACACAGGATCCGGGCACTGTGGTCGCAGGAGCGCCGCTGCACTGGTAAGACCTCTGCAGGGATATTCTCTGCAGAGGTTCTCTCCCTCTCACACACATTCCCTCCTGCAGCAGGCACTGTTTAACCCTCTGTGACCCTAGTCACTAAGGGTCCAGGCACCTAGCTGGACAGCTAGAGCATGCCTGTTTATACAGGGGACTCCTGGTTTACCTCTTTCAAGCTCATCCACAATGTCTGGCAATAGGAGTAAGAAAAGCTCCAAGGCAGCCAGCACTTACTATGCTACCTGCACTGTTTGTAAGGCTGACCTCCCTGCAGGATGCACCTCACCACATTGTGAGAGCTGCACGCAGGCTGCAGGTACTGAGACCCCCACTACCCGGGCTTCTACCAGTGCCCCTGACCCTACCCCTGCGTGGGCCACAGTTATGTCTCAGAATATGATGCAGTCCATCGACAGATTGTCTGACACACTGCTGCAGTTTATGCAAGCCCGTTCGCCACCTGAATCCGCCGTTCAGGCTTCTGCGTCTCAGCCAGAAGTGTCGGAACCGCGACAGGCTGCCGACCCTGCCCCATCAGTTTCTGACTCGGGGCGTAAGAGACCACCTCCATCTCCAGAATCCCCTGCGGGCCCTGCAGCCTCTATATCCCGCAGGCGTCAAGATGACTCAGAGGGTCACTTAGATGAGTCCCTAGACTTGGATGCGACTGATACGGTGGCGGTGGTTGAGGATTTGATTACTTCAATCAACCAGGTTCTGGAAGTGTCAGACCCTCCGGCTGATGCTCCGGAGCATAAGGTGTCCTTTAAAAGGGCCAAGAGACCGCATAAGCATTTCTCAGACCATCCAGAGTTCCAGGAAATTCTCAAAGCATAGGTTACACCCTGACAAGAGGTTTGGTAACTGTAAGGCTCTGGAAACACGTTATCCTTTTCTACCTAAGGTCACCCAGGATTGGACAGATCCGCCACAGGTGGATCCTTCTGTGTCTCGTCTCGCTACCAAGACCCTCCTGTCCTTACCAGACAGTTCATAAAGGACGCCACTGACCGTCAAGTGGAGCAGATGGCGAAGTCCGTCTTTGAGGCCTCAGGCTCTTCGCTATTGCCAGCCTTTGCGTCAATCTTGGCCTCAAAGGCTATTATGACTAGAGCTAATTCAGTACATTCGGCTCTTCGGTCCTTGTAGGTCGATCAAGCCTTGTTAGACCAGGTTGCTCAAATATCGGTTACTGCTGAATATTCAATGCATGCTGCCTTTGATTCAGCTAACTGTGCCGCGGCTGCGGCTTCCAATGCCATAACTATCAGGCGAGCCCTCTGGTTGAGAGAGTGGAAGGCAGATACAGCGTCAAAGTTGCTCACATGTCTTCCGTAAAATGGTGGCCGTTTATTTGGCGAAAAGCTGGATCAATTGATTTCAGACGCCACTGGGGGTAAGAGTACTTCTCTTCCGCAACGTCAGATTAAACGACCCTTCACTCGTCGCCAACAAACCCGTTTCCGGTCCTTTCGGAACTCCTTTGGTTGGTCAGTCTCGAAGCCCCCGCCGGCGGGCAATAGGTCCCCCCGTAGGGAGCGCACCCAGACGACACGGAAGACTGGTGCAAACTGGCAGTCCCATTCCTGCCAGTCCAGATCTAAGGGCTCAAAGCCCAGCAGATTCTATTCTTCCTGACTCTCCCCCTGCAGGAGACACTATTCAGGTTGGCGGCCGACTTTCACACTTTCGTCATGTCTGGCTCGCTTCTACCGACGACAAGTGGGTAAAAACCTTAGTGTCTTCCGGATACACCATAGAATTCACGGCCCATCCTCCGAATCGTTTTTTTCTGTCAATCCCACCCGCTCATCCGCCCAAGGCTTGCGCCTTCTTTCAGGCGGTGATTCCCTCTTGAAAGCTGGTGTCATCATACCGGTACCGGCAGCCGAACGATTCCAAGGGTTCTACTCAAACCATTTTGTGGTACCCAAAAAAGGAGGGGCGGTTCGCCCCATTCTAGATCTAAAACAGTTAAACTCCTTCGTAAGGGTTCGGCATTTCCGCATGGAGTCACTGTGCTCCATCATAGCGTCCATGGAGAAGGACGAATTTCTCGCGTCCATCGACATACAGGGCGCTTACCTCCATATCCCAATCGCGAAAATTCACCAGCGGTTTCTCCGATTCGCCATCGACCAGGACCATTATCAGTTTGTGGCCCTCCCGTTCGGCCTGGCGACGGCTCCCAGGGTGTTCACCAAGGTCATGGCGGCTGTCATGACCATACTGCACACGAGGAATGGTAGTCCTGCCATACTTAGACGACTTGCTCATCAAAGCCCCCTCCTTCAGGGAGTGTCAGCAGAGTGTTTCCATCACGGTGGACACCCTGCGTCGGCTAGGCTGGTTGGTGAATCTGCGGAAATCATCGCCAGTCCAGTCACAATCCCTGACATTCCTCGGGATGTGTTTCGACACCCCCAGGGGTCTGGTCCTCCTCCCTCAGGACAAGGCGAAGGCCCTTCGGCAGGGGTCCACAGTCTCCTGCGCCCGTTTCCTTAATCGCTTCGATTCGCCATGAGAGTTTTGGGCAGGATGGTTGCCTCTATGGAAGCGGTGCCGTTCGCTCAACTTCACCTCAGGCCTCTCCAACGGGCGATTCTGACATCGTGCAACAGGAACCCTTCTACCCTGGACAGATTATTCCGGTTGTCACCTGCAGCAAGGAGTTCTCTCCATTGGTGGCTCAAACCTCGTTCCCTCACAGGGGAAAGGTCCTTTCTACCAGTTTGCTGGAAGATAGTCCCCACCGACGCAAGTCTCAGCGGATGGGGAGCGGTACATCGTCATCACATGGCGCAGGGAACATGGCCCCCAGTGGAGTCGGCCGAGCCCATCAATCTCCTGGAGATCCAAGCCATATTTCTAGCTCTGAAGGCCTTTCGTTCCATGCTGGCAGGAACACAAGTCCGGATTCAGTCGGACAATGCCACGGCCGTGGCATACATCAACCATCAAGGCGGAACCTGCGGACTCCAGGCCATGCACGAAGTGCAACACATTCTCTACGCTGGGCAGAATCGACGAACTCAACGCTGTCAACGGGAGTGGAGAACTGGGAAGCGGATTTTGTCAGTCGCCAGGGCATGGACTCAGGAGAGTGGTCCCTGCATCCCGACGTGTTCCAGGAAATATGCCGTCGCTGGGGGACTCCGGACGTAGACCTGATGGCATCTCGATTCAACACGAAGGTTCCCATGTTTATAGCCAGATCGTACGACCCGCGAGCTCTAGGGGCGGATGCCCTAGTTCAGAACTGGGATTAGCAAATAGAAAAACAAGCGGTATCAGAGGATTGGAGCGCTAAAGAAACCACGGGTTGGTGATTAGATTACCGATAATTTATTGCACGAACAGCAGGGGCCCAGTATGCCACAACGCGTTTCGACGCACAGATGCGTCTTTCTCAAGTGGATCGCGTTGTGGCATACTGGACCCCTGCTGTTCGTGCAATAAATTATCGGTAATCTAATCACCAACCCGTGGTTTCTTTAGCGCTCCAATCCTCTGACACCGCTTGTTTTTCTATTTGCTAATCCCCTTCTCCCTTGTTGGGAGTGCGGTGTGTGAGCTGCTCTAAGATCCACAGTACCTGGCAGTACATCATAAAGACCCACCCTTGAATGATCAACTGATACACAGTGTGGAGCTGGGACGGAAGCCAGTGCAGCGAGTCTGCCTCTTCGGGTGGAGGAGTGAAGGAGCCCACCTCCATTCTCCAGAGGAACTAAGGAGCCGACCACCAGGCCCGGAGTATCTGAGGAGGAGGGATTATTGGCCCTTGTCACTACAGTGATCCACATTAAGCCATCAGTCTGGTTGTGCGGGGTGTTGCACAACCAGTAAAGGTTAGTACAAACATAGTAAAACCATGTATTAAGTTCCTCCAGTTGCAGTGTGGCGCAATATCTGTTTTTTCTTTTAACTAGTTCAGAACTGGTCTCAGTTCCAGCTGCCTTACATCTTCCCTCCTCTGCCTCTCATTCCCAGAGTGGTGCAGAAGATCAAGCAAGAGGGCATTAAAGTCATTCTCATAGCCCCAGACTGGCCCAGACGGGTACGCCGATCTCGTACACCTCACGGCGGACGTTCCTTGGCGCCTCCCATGTCGTCCCGACCTTCTGTCTCAGGGCACGGTTTACCACCAGAATTCAGATGCCCTGAATTTGATGGCGTGGCCCTTGAGACCTGGGTACTAACCCAAGCAGGTTTCTCCCCTGCTGTTATTCAGACCATGATCAGAACACGAAAGTCTGCATTGGCAAAAATTTATCATCGCACCTGGAAAGCTTTCTTCGCATGGTGCTCTTCTCGAGATCAACCCCCTCTTCCCTATTCCTTGCCACTAGTTCTAGGGTTCCTTCAGTCGGGGTTAGAATCTGGTCTCTCCCTAGGTTCCCTTTAAAGGTCAGGTTTCAGCTCTTTCAGTACTTTTTCAATGTTGCCTTGCTGTTGAACCGCAGGTTAAAACCTTTCTCCAAGGAGTTAATCGCGTTGTCCCTCCGTACAAACGACCTTTAGATGCATGGGACCATAACCTGGTCCTTACGGCTCTGCAGGAACCTCCCTTTGAACCTCTTCGGGACATCTCCCTTCACTTTCTGGCTCTGAAGGTGGTTTTTCTAGTGGCTATCACTTCTCTTCGCTGAGTGTCAGATCTCTCAGCGCTTTCTTGTAAGCCACCCTTCCTGGTGTTCCATCAGGGCAAGGTTGTACTCCATCCGGTACCGTCATTTCTTCCTAAGGTTGTCTCCTCTTTTCACTTGAACGAGGAAATTTCATTGCCTTTTTGTCCGGCTCCGGTTCACAGGTTCGAACGAGCCTTGCATGCTCTGGATCTCGTCGGGGTTCTTCGCATTTATGGGTCCAGAACTGCACCTTTCCTAAAGTCAGACTCTCTGTTCATTCTGACGGATGGCCCTCGTAAGGTTATGCCAGCTTCCAAGGCTACACTGGCTAGGTGGATTAGATCAGCTATCCAGGAAGCCTACAAAATGAAAAATACTCCCCTTCCAGCGGGTATCAAGGCACATTCTAACCGAGCCGTGGGGGCCTCCTGGGCCATTCGGCACCAAGCCTCGGCTCTCCAAGTGTGTAAGGCGGCCACCTGGGCGAGTCTACACACTTTTACCAAGCACTACCGTGTTCATACCCAGTCCTCGGCGGATGCCAGCCTGGGTGGGTGTATCCTTCAGGCGGTAGTTGCCCACCTGTAGGTATTTATCTGTTCATTGACTTGTTCAGTAGCATTAGTTCCATACTTTCCCGCCCAGGGACTGCTTTGGGACATCCCACGGTCCTGTGTCCCCCAATGAGGCGAAGGAGAAAAGGAGAATTTTGTGTACTCACCGTAAATTCCTTTTCTCTAATTGGGGGACACAGCACCCACCCTGTTGGCCGTACCGGCCTTGTTACTTGTGGTTTTTTGTTACTCTTATATTGTTACATTGTGGCCTTGCCAGGCTTTGTTGGTATTGGTTAACCTTGTTACTTCTCCTACTGCTTTAGCACAAAACTGGGGAGGCAGTGCCTGCTCCAGGGGTGTATACTGCAGAGGAGGAGCCACTGTTTACTCTTTTGCAGATTGCTTAGTGTCGCCTCCTAGTGGACAGCAGCATAACACCCACGTCCTGTGTCCCCCAATTAGAGGCTAAGGGAAAAGGAATTTACGGTGAGTACACAAAATTCTCCTTTTTTCAAGATACGATCCATTGTTCTAGATCTTTTGTGCTTCATCATTCAAGCAGAAATCTGACTTATGAGCCAAGGATGACTGAGATGCATTATACCGGACGCTGGGCTTTCAAATAGCCACAGCTCTATATCATTGCAGGGTATGGTAATTGATAATTGAATTGTTTGAAATACACCTTGTCGGCTCTGGAGGAAAGAGCAGGGTCACAGGAGGCAGGCACAGGCTGCAGCAGTGGTGTGATATTGTCTACTGGCTTATTAAGAGAATTAACATTCACTCCACTTAATGAGCGGATATAGGATCACACTGGATCCTGGGCAGAGAGAGTAGAAAGTATCTAGGCTGCTGACGTCGTGTGGGGGAGCTTACGCCGATCAGCTGCTGGCATGAGAGGAGGACGCAGTGCTGCTGGGGAATAGAGGCAAGATAAGTATTTTTTTAACTGTGCAGTGTGATGGGGGCCTTGTACTAGCAAGGAGAAAGCTGGAGTAATTCCGCATACGAAAATATTTTTAGTGAAACAGTTAGGCCCCTTTCACATCAGCGTTTTTTTGAAATCGCGGCAGATGCGGTGAAAAAAACGCATCTGCCGCAATTACCGCATAACCGCGACACTTGCGGCACATTGCGGCAAGCCCCATGCAATGTCTATGGGGCTTGCGGTAAGTGTGTGGCAAGTGCGGTTTCGGCACTTGCGGCAGATGCGGCCGCGAAAAAAAAATGCGGTCAGCCGCGGTTTTTTTGCGGCCGCAAGTGCCGATACCGCACGTGCCGCACCTGCCGCAAGCCCGCATAGACATTCTATGGGGCTTGCCGCAAGTGTCGCGGTTATGCGGTAATCGCGGCAGAGGCGGTTTTTTCACCGCATCTGCCGCGATTTAAAAAAACCGCTGATGTGAAAGGGGCCTTACAATAATAATTTTATTGGCACAGAAATAAACACAGCATTATTAATAACGGCCATAGTAAAACAGTCCAGAAATTACACACACAGTCACTGATCCTATACAAAAGATTCTCATGTGGGATACACTGCAAAATATATATATTAGATCACCAGATTTTTAAAGGCTATTAGCAATTTATATAAAGCTGCTGAACACATGAAAAAATTCACACATACAGAGTATAATTAGCATGCTGTATAAGGATTAGGTTCTTATATATACTGTATATATGATCTCATTGGAACTTATTTATTGGTCTCACAAGCCATCCATTGTGTAACATGAGATATACCTCAAACAAATGGATTTTAAATTGTGAAAATTAAAGCGATGCTGATGTATACATTTTCAAATCCCAGATATGGGGCATATACATATACAAAAGGAGATTATACATGCAAACAGATAATCATCCAGCACTTCTATACAGTTGTGCTCAAAAGTTTACATACACCTGCAGTTTTTTGCTATTTTGGCCTTTTTTCAGAAAATATAAATAACACAAACTTTTTTTCCACTCCTGGTTAGTGGTTGTGTGAAGCTATTTATCGTCAAACTACTGTGTTTTCTCTTTTTAAATCCTAATGACAACCAAAAACATCCAGATGACCCTGATCAAAAAATCACATACCCCTGTTCCTAAACCTGTCAGCTTGTTTTACCCCCAAACCTATCACTACCTGTCCCTGCACCTTCCTAGCACATCCTTAACCATTCCTGTCTGACCTAAAACGGTCCTATAATGTTTGTGAAAAATGAGATTGACACTTACATCTCCATATGGTAATTACTAGGACTGGGTGCATTCTTTTCCCCTCAATGCCAGGATTACGCCCCGGTGGGTGTGATTATGCAGTCAGGAGTGCGGTCCCGATTCAAAATTCTTCTTCCTCCTTCCGGGTATGACGCACTGGCAGCGCATCATTTCCGGTCTGGTGCATTGTGGGAATAATCGGGTGTATGGGCCGGTTTCGGAATGCACACTGTGCATATTCCGGAGCAGGCCTGTACACAATACAATTTTGAATTGGAAGCGTGCTCCTCAATGATCGCGCACCCCCGGGGTGTGATCCCAGCATCAAGGGGGTAAAATGCAGTCGTGGAGACTATCCAGTCAGACTACATACAGTGCTGTGCAAATTAATTGGGACAAAGCAAGTCTTTACTTGTTTTTCTTGCTTTAGTTTTACTATTTCTGATAAGTGTTTTATCAGTTCTTGGTGTCGTTTTCCTTTTTCTTCCACATTTCCCTTTTTATTTTGGAGAAAACGATCCAGTTTCATTGTGTGTACGAATTATTCTTGAAACGGTAGATTTTCTAATACCAACGGTGAAATCTATTTCTCTTACAGTCAGACTTGTATGTTCATTAAGATTAATAATTCTAGACCTCTTCCATGGAGTAATATCCATTTTTACAGGCACCAATCACACTGAGTGAAAAAGTCCACTAAACCACTCCTCACAGAAACAAGCTCTCAACTGAAGCTGAGGGGGCAGCTAGCTGTTATTTTATGACTAAAACCAGTCAAACCACATTTTGTTACTCAAGGTTGTACACTCACACCTGTTCAAAGCAGTTAAAACTGGTTTGAATCACTGACTGGTAACCAACTTACGATTTTACTTAAAAAATGCTTTGTCCCAATTAATTTGCACAGCACTGTATGTAGTCTAGAAGGCTAATTACCATAGGGAGATGTAAGGCTACATTCACGCTGTGAATTTTTTTTTCTCTTTTGTTCTGCTGCGTTTTTAGCTGCCAAGCAGGAGCTGTAAAAAAAAAAAAAAAAAAAAAAAATACGCACCCATAAAACGGTTCTCCGTTTGTGGTACGTTTCTAGGTCCGTTTTTAAATGCTGCCTTTCTATTCCTATTTTGAAGGGCTGCTATGGAAAAAGCGGTAGAGAAAAACGCCAGACAAATTGACATGTCCTTTTAAAAAACGGAGCTCTCCTAAAGGGAAAAAACTGATCACTTTAAAAGAGCACAGTCTGGCAAAAATGAAAACCCATAAACTTTGCTGGGATGTCATTTGAGTGATCTGTTTTCTGCAGTACACTGCAAAAACGGATCAAAAAACGCACAGTGTGAATGTAGCCTAAAGGGGGGTTTACACGTTGCGATATCGGCGTCCAATTTCAATGAAAAGTCACGTGGTTCGATCGTTGGAGCCGATATCGTTCCTGCGTTGTATGGTGTGAACGTCCAATACGATGCAGGAACGATGTCAATGCGATATCGGGGATTGAATGAGCGTGCTATTCAATGCTCCGATATTGAATGGAGATGGGAGCCGGATCGTGCTGTGTGACAGCCCAACTACGATGTGAAGTTCAACGTCACCCATTCACTCCCATGTTAAATGGTTGTTCCTGGGTTGGGGGGCGTAGACATCGTACGGACGTTGGATTCCTAAATCGCAACGTGTAAACCTCCGATGCGATGCTGGAGAAACGTGCACTAAATGCGCGCTCCCGCGCCATTGAATTGCGATATCGCAACGATATTGAAACGTGTAAACCCACCCTAAGTATCAACCTAATTTTTTACAAACATTATTGGACAGTTTTAGGTCAGACAGAGATGGTTAGGGATGTACTAGGAAGGTGCAGGGACAGTTATTGATACCTTTGGGGGTAAACACAAGCTGACAGGTTAACCTTTAATACTGTGTTTTGCCCCCTCAAACATCAATTAACCTCCCTGGCGGTATGATTATGTCAGGAATTTTGTGCTAAAAGCGGTTCAATTTTTTTGCATGGAAATTTGGTGTTATGTACTCTAGGCCTGCAATTCTTAGTAATTACCTGATCAAAGAAGACTCTAGTAGACCTCTCAGATGTCATAAAGTTCGGAACATAAAATCATGAATTATAATTAAATAAATAATATAATTTTATCCAATAATCAATAATCTTATTGAATAATGTAATAAATAATGAATTAACAAAATAAAATAATGACATTTGTCAAACAAAGTAAATTCAGTACACATCCTGGGTGTGGTAAATTTTGAAGCACGGGACCGCACATAGACCGACGTCACAGTCAGGGCAATGGAACCTGGTTTCCAATCGGATTTTTTTGCCATTGCCATCGCGCTTTGAGCAGCCTCCTTTGACAGGGGAGCCTCTGCTGAGGGACAAACTGCAGCCCCTGAAGGGGCACAGGGGTTTGCTGAGGTTTCCAGGGAGTTAATTTATCTGCATAAGAAATTCACCAGGATTTGGTTGAATACGAGAAGCTTGGAGGAATACAAGAAACAGGGAATTATCCCCAGAGGGTTGAGGGTGCAGATTTTCCCCGCCTGGGAAGCAGAAGAAAGATTTAAGGATAATTGGGAAAAAGGCCTGATTAAATGTTCAACTATCCTGATTGATTTACTCTTGGAACATGACTATGGTCTATAAAGGTACCGTCACACAGGGACATATCGCCGGCGATCTTGCCCGGGATCGCGGGAGCGCGCATCCCTGACAACATCGCCGGTGAGATGTCAGACTGAGCAACTTACCGGCGATGTCGCCGGCTAGTTGCCGCGGCTATCGCTTGCTGAGTTGCCCAGCAACCCAGCGAGCGATAACCCGCAATGTAGTAGATAGGCGGAATCGCCCGTAACATTGCGGATTGCCGCGTTACACAGGGCGATCAGGCAGAATCGCCTGAGCAACATCGCCAGGTTTCCCAACATTGTTGGGAAACCTGGCGATGTGACTCAGGCGATTCATCGCCTGATAATCGCCCTGTCACACGCGGCAATTCGCCAGCGATGTGCCGCAACCTGGCCACGCCCCTCGGTTGCCGGCAACATCGCCGGCGATATCTCCCCGTGTGACGGTACCTTTAGAGGGCCTGAAAGGGAATATCCGTGCTAAGGAAAATGAATTGAGCTCATTTGAGACTGCCACTTTGGTTGAGCCTTTTCAGACTAAGCTCAAAAATCTAATAGACAAATATCAGGCTGAGATCCTAGGAAACAAGAAGAGGAAGTTCCAAAGGGACAAACAGGATTTTGAAGAAAAGAAAGCATTTAGGTGGTCCCATACAGGCAATCCACGTTATCCCAGGGGTGGAAGACCAGGGCCCTGGAACCCCACTAATCCTAAAAAACCACCCATTCCTACCGGGACCGGTGGGCCTAATAGGTCTGTTAATAACAGTGATCCCTCCACCAGTGAAGATTTTTTATCTTCGGACACCAGCGACCAAGACGGAGAACCAGGAGGGGGAAACGGAGGTCGCTCAGCAAGAGGGGCCGTATTCCGCTCACCGATCCGGACAAGACGGGGCAGGAATCGGAGATATTAATTCCTTCATCTTTTCCAGGCCTGACCAACAGCAGTACTGATTTGCAGGTGATGAATCTTTCCTCTTATGTTCTTTCCCCCGATGAGCTTATGGTATTATCTAAGGGTTTATCATTTTCCCCTACTTTGAATTTTGATAAGTTTGTTGTAACAAAGGATTTGTATATGTTTTGTCGTAAATTGATTTTCAAGATGCTTTACCACCAGCCATCTATCATAGACACTGTACCAGCAGCGGAAAGAGGAGCTTTGGAGGATCTCTTGGCATTGAATATTGAGAACGACCCTGGATTTGAAAATCGGTTCCCTGGACGACTGCCGTCACAGGCATCTCCCTCCTTTACTGCCTTCCCGACTATACAGCGTTTTTTAATAGGGTGAGTAAACAACTTGGTGATTTGAATTGTCATCAGGGCAGGAATGCCAATCTCCCCAAAGGGGAACAACGGGCTTTATTACAGCTAAAGCGCAATCGTTCCTTGATTATCCGGGAGGCAGATAAGGGAGGAAATGTGGTGGTTTGGCCGGTGGAAATATATGTGAGGGAAGCTAAGAGGCAGTTATCTATACAAACCAATTACACCGTATTACCCTCTGATCCCACCTTGATATACAAAAAGAAACTTGATGACCTGTTGAGTTCTGCAAGGGATTTAAACATCATAAACAAAAGAGAGAAGGAGTTCTTAACCACTAAACTGCCTAAGGTACCAACGTTTTATATGCTCCCTAAGGTTCATAAATGCCTCATAGAACCACCTGGTAGGCCCATCATATCGGGGATTGATGGTCTATTTGAGAGACCATGCATTTATCTGGATCACTTCCTACAACCAATAGTGTGTGGATTGAAGTCCTATGTACGGGACTCTTCACACATTTTGGAGCATCTGCAGAAGTTGGAGATCCCTGATGGTGCACTACTTGTCACAATGGACATTGAGTCACTATATACCAACATTAGGCATGACCTAGGGATAGCAGCAGTGGCGTATTTCCTTGATAAAAAATCTACTGGGAATAGGTTGAGGGACTCGTTCATCTTGGATCTACTCAAGTTGGTACTTGAACGAAATTACTTTGTCTTTGACAGAACGTTTTTCAATCAGGCTTCTGGGACTGCTATGGGGGCGCGGTGCGCGCCTTCATATGCAGGGATTTTTTTAGGTTGGTGGGAGGAAACCCATGTGTACCGTCTGGAGACCTTTAAAACACACGTGTGGAAGTGGTTTCGTTATATTGATGACCTGCTTTTTGTTTGGACAGGCACCAGGGAGGAGTGTGAGCTCTTCATCACCGCGCTTAATTCGAACATTTGGAACATCAAATTGACTGCTGATCTGTCCATCAATACGGTGAACTTTCTAGATTTGAAATTGATAAAGGAAGGAAATAAGCTGCATTCAACCTTGTTTCGGAAACGAACTGCCACAAATGGACTTCTGCACTTCTCGAGCTTCCATCCGGACCATTTGCGTAGGAGCATACCCACAGGTCAGTTACTAAGGGTCCGTCGGAATTGTAGTACTGAGATGGAATTTTTGACACAAGCACGAGGACTAACGGACCGGTTCCTGGCACGGGGGTATCCTAAAAAAGTTGTCTCTAGGGCCTTTGAATCTTCTAAGAAACGTAAGAGGGAGGATCTGTTTTTGCATAGGCCCAGGGATAGCAACAGGGGTATATATATCACGACACCATATAACAACTGCTGGAAGGACCTTAAACATGTTCTTGATGTGAATTGGGATATACTGACACAGGACACCAGGATACGCCCATTTTTGGAAGAGAAACCGCGACTTGTGGCTAAAAGGGCTCCCAACCTGAGAGATCAACTGTCACATAGCCACTTTATGAGACCAGTAACTAGGACTGGGAGGGGATTTCGCATAAAGGGGTCGTATCCTTGTGGGGGATGTACTGTGTGCCCTTTCATGGTGTCTTCTGAGTCAATTCACATTGATCGTTTTCCGTTTCAACTGCATTCTAGGAAGTTCTACAATTGTCTATCCAGGAATGTGGTGTATGGGTTGATTTGTGGTTGTGACAAAGTCTATGTGGGAAAGACCACGCAGCAATTGAGGAGACTGGTGCAGCATCATATTTCAACCATCAACACGGCCAGGAGTGATCTAGAGAACATTAATGGTAAGCCTTTGACGTCAGTCGCAAAACATTTTTTGACTGAACATCATGGAAATCCATCCAGTTTGAGAGTACTGGTTTTTGATGATGTCAGTGGTAGCATTCGAGGAGGAAATATCACCCGACAACTCTTACAACTTGAATCTCGGTACATTTTTGATCTAAGGACAGTGGCCCCGGATGGCCTCAATGAAGATCTGCTTTACACTGGTTTCTTCAAACAAACGTGAATTTTAATTGTGTGATCTTAGTAACTGTCTGTATTTTAATTTAACAGGTCCATTTGAAGACTTTGATATAATGGCTGTAATTGGGGCCCGGTGGAGGAGGATGGAGGAGAGAATAATGACATAAAACTGGGGCATTCGGCCACTCAATATATAGGACATCTCTGGATCTGATTTTTCTTCACTGAACATTCCCCCATTTGTTTTGTTTTGTTTAAATTAATTTTATTTCTGTATTTCCTTCTTTATGCTGATTTCTTGTTTATGTATATTTCATTGCTGTGCTGGCATGGGGCAATATCATTTTGCAGGATCCTGCAAGGTTTGCCAGTGACCTTTGTTCACTGGCAACCTATTTTTTGACTATATGGTATTGAATATATTACCCTCAGTATAATTATAATGATAATGCTGTGTATACTTTTATTATTGTTTTCTGTTCTTTTTTCCTTCTGATTAGCATAATGGGGAACATATGGGGGCTGTTCATGATACAGACAGTTACTCAACAATTGTTCCAATATTCACCAGTAGGGGGCCAGCTGTCCTGTACAAAGGGATTGCGAATGAGCACAGTTGTTTATGTTAATTACTTCCTGCAACCCCCGTAGTAATTGTAAATAGTTGTAAATAGAGAATCTTTTGTCCCCTTGTGCTGTTATCTCTCCTGCACATTATGGCTGGAATGGTTTGATCCTGCTGCTGCAATTAGAATTCTCCAGCCATGTTGTAGCTGAGCTCAGCTTGCTTTCTACTTCACACATAGATGCACAGGAGGAATTGAGCTTTTTTCATGGCAACCAGTATTAAATGCCTTCCTGACCCCTTTTTACTATGTTAGGATCAGTTTTATACTTCTATTGGCTAAAATACTCGTTTGTATGGTTGCTATGGAGACAGCTTCGTTACATTGGCCGGGTGATGACCTGTATAGACGTCGCTGAGCTATGACATAGCTGCACATGTGCAGTAGCACTCCCAGAGATCCAAGATGGCTGCGCCCAGTACAGGGACAAGGTAATGGCTCAGATTTGCAGCATCAGTGCTAATAAGCATTACAGGTGCTATAGATTTTTACTAATGATCAGGGTATATAACAGACTGCACAGGGCACCATTGGCACTTACCTCTCTTTCCCCTGAGGAAGTCCTAGGCGGACGACACACGTTGGGTCGGGTCCTCGGATAGCTGGTGGCTGGGTATGTGATCATAGTGATTATATTGTATATACCTGAGGGTTGAGTTGGCTGGCAGATTACTCTGTATCCTTGGCCCTTATGCAGGACATTTTAGAGGGTGTACAAGACCTTACTGGTCTTCTTTTATGGTGAAGCTTGGAGGGTTTGACCCTGACCATAGCTGCAAGGGTGCAGTGTAATTACGGTTAATAGGGCACAATTTGCCATACTGTAATGTAATTTGATTGAAAATGGACTTTATTTGAGACATTTGTTTAGATCTGCCAGCAAATTACATTGTACTATACTCTGACTCGGTATTATTATTTATTGCTCAGTAACCTGTACATACCTTTTGAACACCAGCTTTGTAACACCTTTTTGGTTTTAATTGTTTTTAAATTTAAGAGGTGGTCAGTGGTGTTTTGTGTTTTTTCTATTGAGTTTTTTATATTAATAAAGATTGATTATAGTGATCATCCCTGCTGCTATGTTCTTTTTCTTCAATTGCTACATGTTTTTGCATAGTGGGATAGATCCTACCTATATGTGATAGTGGTGCCCCCAGACCCTAATTTTGAGCAGCAAACTACGCACATCCTTGTAGGTGCTGCCTTTTTTGCCGTTGGTGGGATGTAATCCATGAAGTGACGTCCAGTTAGTCGTTCTGAGTTTACAACGTAAACAACAGACGTCCAGATCTGTTCACGGCCCCTGATGGCGTTTGGTAGCTCTCAAAAATCCGCTGCGCCACCTTCCAAATAAAGTCAGAATACACAAGAGGCTTGTCACTCCTTTTTTTGTGCAGTATGTAGGCATTCCAAAGGCATTGTTCCAGGAGATGCCTGAAGATTTTTTTGTAGTATTTTTTTTTTTTTTTTTGCTGTTCCGCATAGCCAGATAAAATGTCATCGCCTAATTGGCTCTATCGACTCCTCCCATGGTGTTATTGTAGTCAATGACAAGTTGTGGCTTCATGACCTCTTTCCCACCCCTTGTGTGGACCATGGCAGTGGAGGTGTTATGCACTGTACTCATTTGGCACACGTCTTTTTTGTCACGCCAACGCATTGCCATCATCTTTCCTTTCTGCCAGGCAACCATTTTTCCTGGTTTCATTTTTTTCTTGCCAAACATAGGGCCAACCAACATGACCTGCCATCTAACGGTCCCATATCCATCAGTCTTGTTTTTTATCACGAACTCGTACAGCTCAGGCGATGTGTAGAAGTTGTCCATTGTCACACAATACCCCTGATTCAGCAATGGCTCAAGCAATGTAAGGACTGATGACGTTGCCATCCCATAGCCGCTGTACCTGTGCTTGAATTGGGTTTCTTTACCGGTGTATATGACCGAATTCCATATATAGCCAGTGGCAGACTCGCAGAGCATATAGAATTTTATGCCAAACCGTGCTCTCTTGGAAGCGATATATTGAATCCAGCTGAGGCGTCCCTTGTAAGCCATCAGACTTTCATCAATGCTGATGTCTCTGTCTGGCACATAGGCCTGCTGGAAAGTTTTGAGGATCATTTGGTACACTTCCCAGATCTTCTTGAGTTTTGGCGCCGGATGTGTGGCTTTGTAAAATTCCTCATTGTTGGTGAAGTGCAGATTCTTCATGATGAGGGAAAATCAGTACTCGGACATGACGATACCAAAAAATGGGGTTGCCAGCAATTTATTGGCAGTCCAGTACCATTTCTGCAGGGGTTTCCCCACCACCCCCTGAAGAAGTATTAGCCCCAGAAACTTCCAGATGTCCTCTTTTGTCACCGGTTCCTATTTTCTGTTATGGGAAAACCTGCTATGCGGAGTAGCGGATTGCTGCTCGCTGTAGCGATTTGTCTCCGTGACAATCTTATCAATGACGTCATCCATCAGAAATAATTTTAGGTACGCCATAGGATCATTGTGGTCAACGTCTACCTTCATCCCAGGTGATCCAGTAAACTGAAATCTTGGCGGCGGTACCTCATCCATACCGCAATCAATAGGGCACCAAGTGCGCACATCACTGAGGTCGGTTTCAGAATCATCGCTGTCGCCATCCGTGTCAGAGTCGGATGACGAATCTTGCCACCTATCGCTGTTGCTCAATTCGGCGAGGGGCTCTTTGTCGCTGCCGCTGTCACACATCTGATCCTAAGCCGTTTTGGAGAGGCAACGCTTTGATGCCATGGCAGAAATGACAGCAAAAAGGGCAGTGAGGATGATCAAATGTCAGATCTGAGGTGACACAGTGACAAATCTGAGGTGATACAGATCTCACAGGATTTCTGACAGGATTTCACTTTTTTTTTTCTTTATTTATAGTGTGTGTGTCACTTTATTTGTAATTGCTGCTCAGCTCTGCCTCCCATGAACCTCTGCGGCTCACAGACACAGATCCAGGAAGTAACATGTCGCATCTACAGGGGATCTCACCGGAGGTCACAGCGGGGACATCGCTGGACCTCCAGAAGAAGGTAATATGACTCCACTGCCAGATCTATCATTCACCCCGAGCGTGACTCGGGGTTACCGCTTCTGGCAGTGAAAATTAACCCCGAGTCACGCGAGAGGTTAAAGCTTGAAGTCTTTTGTAGTAGTTGTGGATGATCCTCTTTACTTTCTCAGATGGTAAAACTGCTCATTCTTCTTGGCAAAGAATCTCCAGTTCATGTAAATTCCTGGGCTTTCTTGCATGAACTACGTGCTTGAGTTCTCCCCAAAGTGGTTTAATGATACTGAGGTCAGGAGACTGAGATGGCCACTCAAGAAACTTCACTTTTGTTCTGCTGTAGCCAGTGATTGGTCAACTTGGCCTTGTGTTTTGAATAATTGTCATATTGGAACGTCCAAGAACGTCCCATGTGCAGCTTCTGGGCTGATGAGTGCAAATTTGTCTCTAGTTTTTCTTTCAACTTTGACCAAGTTTCCTGTGCTTTTGGAGCTTACACATCCCCACATCATCAGCAATCGGCCTCTGTGCTTTACAGTAGGAATGGTGTTCCTTCCATCATAGGCCTTGTTGACACCTCCAAATGTAACGTTTATGGTTGTGACAAAAAAGTTAGATTTTGGTTTCATCACTCCAAATTACCATGTTCCAGAAGTTTGGAGGCTTGTCTCTGTGCTGTTTGGTGTATTGTAGGTGAGATACTTTGTGGCATTTGCGCAGTGATGGCTTTCTTCTGGCAACTCAACCATGCATCCCATTTTCTTCAAGTTCCTTCTTATTGTGCATCTTGAAACAGACACCACCGCTAGTTTTCATTGAGTCCTGTATTTCAGCTAGAGTTATTTGTGGTATTTTCTTTGCATCCTGACCAATTTTCCTAGCAGTTGTGGCCGAAATTTTTGTTGGTCTACCTGATCATGGTTTGGTTGTTACAGAACCCCTGATTTTCCATTTGATAATCACAGTTTGAACACTACTGACAGGTATAATCAATTCCTTGGATATCTATTTGTATCCATTTCCTGTTTAAGACAGTTCAACTATCTTGTTCTGTAGATCCGTTGACAATTCTTTTGCTTTCCTCATGACTGAAATTCCAGAAATGTCAGTGGCTGGATGAAAGATGCAGGAGTCTGACTGGATTCCTGGAACATTTGATCAGGGTGATTTGGATGTTCTTGGTTGTCAGTGTGATTTAAAAAGTGAAAACACAGTATTTTGAGAATAAATGGCTTCACCCAACCACTAACCTGGAGTGAAAAAATGTTTGTGTTATCTTTCATACTCTCTTAAAGGCCAAAAAATATGCTGGGGTATGTAAACTTTTGAGCACAATTGTACATGACTTATGGCCGCTTTACACGTCCCAACATCGTTTCGATATTGTATACAACGCCACGGGAGCGTGCACATTTTTGGCCGAAATCCAAGATCGCATGGGAGCTGTCACACAGGGAGATATCGGCAGGCAACACAACTGCTATGTATACGCCCCCTTGTACGAGCGAACCAGGGAACGACCATTTAACATGGGAGTGAATAGGGGAAGTTGGTCTCCAAATCGTTGTTGGGCTGTCACACAGCATGATCCTGCCAGATCGTCCATCCAATATCGGGAAGTTGGAGAGCCTGCTCATTTCTCCCCCGATATTGTTTTTGCATCGTTCTTGTATCGAATTGCACATTTACACCACACAACGCACTAACGATATCGGCGCCAACGCACGAACCACGTAACTTTTTATCGAAGTTGGACGACGATATCGGGACGTGTAAAGTGGCCCTTGGGCTTCTTTCACATCAACGTTTTTCAGCATCTGTTGGATCTGCTGCCTAACAGCTGACTTGAGGTACACCTGTGGCAATCCCCCATTCATTCTCAATGGGGCTTGCGGCAGGTGCTGCAAATGCGTTTTTTGCTGCGATCCAGCAGTTGCAGCAGGTAAACAAAACGCAGCTGGCAGCGTTTTTATTTTCCCATGTCGCAAGTGCCGAATCTGCTGAATCCAGCAAACCGCAACTTGCTACACCCAATCGCAAGCCCCATAGAGAATGAATGGGGCTTGCCGAGTCAGTGCCGCAAGTCAGCCGATCTGGCAGATTCGGCGCCATCTGCCGGATCGGCGGGAAACATCAGCAAACTGCTGATGTGAAAGGGGCCTAAGCTTTAGTGCCATGCTGCCAGATCTGCGTTTGTTTTCAATTACGCAGATCAGGCAACACTTTTGAGTTTCAGGGTTTTTTTCCTTTCACATCTGAGTTTTTACATATCCGGCAGAATTCTGCCTTTGTTGGAAAAAACAGATCTTCACAGTTGTGGCAAGATTGCATTCTGTCTAATGCATTTTGAATTGCATTTCTGGACATGTGCGGCACTTGCATGTTCATCCAGATCCATCACTTCTGGCACTTCAGACACTGGTCAAAAACAGCTGCTAACTGTGGTTTTAAGACAAGCTACAAGTGCTGGATTTGCCAGATCCGGATGAAAACACAAGTGCCACACATGTCCGGAACTCCGATATAAAATGCATTACATAGAACGCAATCTTGCATGAACTGCGCATTTGAGTGTGATGATCTGTTTTTTGTTAAAAAAAAAAAAAAAAAAGTGGAATTCTGCCGAATTTGCAAAAACGCAGATGTGAAAGCTTGCTAAGAGCAGTTTTACTTGTCATGATGTGAAAAGGACATGGGTCCATGTGACCTTCCTCAAACCCCTATGTGCATTTCTCATTGGCTTCCTCAAGAGGATGTGATAACAGGCTAAGAAACAGACCATTTATATCCTACCTTTGGCTACCTCATGTGCCTATGACCTGCCTATTGTGGTAAGATGCTAGCGCATGCGCAGAGTCATCTTCCATCCTGGTGCACGCGAATTGCACTGACATCGGAAGAGGTTGGAGGGTCATATTTACCAGGATAGCATTTCAATTAATTTTAAAGAGGTAATTTAATTTGACAGAAGATCAAATTTAGTTAAGAGTGAATTAAACTTGTTGTTCAAGATATTACTGCAACCCCTGGCAAAAATTATGGAATCACCTGGCTCGGAGGATGTCCATTCAGTTGTTTCATTTTGTATATAAAAAGGCAGATCACGAGTTGGGGGCGTGGCCTGCGCTGAGACATGCAGGACGCACTGTAGGAGAGCTCCGTAGGCAGAGACCGAAAACCCGGTGACTAACGGCGCCTGGCGACTAATTCTGATCCCCAAACTGCTGGAGACCGGCTCCTTCACGCCCGGGAATGCCGAGATCTAACACTCGCAGCCGCAGCACCGCACAGAAGCTTACAGACTTCTTTCCCTCTGACCGTGCTGCGGCTCAAGACTCCAAGATGGCGGCTCCCACCTCGCCTTCCCCGAGCTCCTCACAACGAGCGCGCCAACAGCCCCGCGACTCCCCTGGAGGAAGTCGGGCTTATGACCGACACGACACAGATGAAGAAACATGTCCCGCTCACCCGCCACTCCATAAGGGGCCTTTTGGATGAGCTGCGCAGAGCTATAGAAGACGACACCTGCCGCATAGTAGGTGAAATCAGGGCAGACGTCTCGGCCCTGGGGGAGCGCACAGACCACCTAGAGGGGAAGGTGGGAGAGAGAGCGGTGGCACATAACGAACTGGCAGATTTGTACCATGATGTGAATGTAGAGCTGAGGGCTGTGAAAGCCACCTCATATGATCTAGAGGACAGACTCAGAAGAGGCAACGTTAAAATAAGGGGCATTGCAGAAGTGGAGGGAGAAGAGAATTTGATTCAGACGGTACAGCCTTTTTTGTCCCTGGTGCTCCCGGAAGCGAAGGCTGACGACCTGGGTATAGAGAGAATATTTCGTCTCCCCAGGTCACCTCGCATTGGGTGCGAGGTGCCGAGAGAAGTTGTGGTCCATCTGAGGACCCCCGGAATGAGAGACCTTTTGATGCAAGCACTGCGCAACCGCCCTATAACAACTAGCCCATATGACTCATGGTCCCTATACCCGGACCTTTGCCCGGGAACTTTAGCAAGGCGAAGGGAATTTGCACCATATTGTGCCATTTTACGGGACCGTGCCATACAGTATGCATGGGGATTGCCGGTCAGCGTGTCCTTCAGGTACAAAGGCACACGGCACTACTTCTCCTCCCCTTCCAAGCTTCGAGCGACCCTGAGAGACTGGCGTATGATGCCCACCTCCGCTTCTGGATCCAACTGGACGTCTACCAGCCCTAAAGATCGCAGAGATCATGAGAGAACATCTGAAGACGCAAGGAACAAGTGACGACTGGGTCATCTGGGTGAAAGGTCCCTGCCTGCTAGACCTTTTCTTGTCCCGAACAGGGATAGTCTGACCCCCCCCCCCCGGAGTTTGACTCTAACGGGAGGTGCAAGAAGATAAGCTGGAGGGAGTAACCTGATCCCCCCTTGTGTGGGGTGAGGCTCAGAGTGATACATCTAGAGGAGTTAAAGGGGTCCCAGTGCGTGGTTGCCCCTTCTCCTCCCTCCAGCCTTTTCCCCCCATGCTCAGGACTTTGTGAGCAACCATAGTTTTTACGGTTTTTCTTTTCTCTTGCTTCTCGTTGTCCTTTTGTAGTTCTAGTTCTACTTGTATTCCTTCCCCCCGTCTTCCCATTTTCTTAGTACTTACCGACCCCCCCCCCCTCCCTTAGATCCTAGCCCAAAGCCTCGCCCCCCCCCCCTCCTTACATCCAGAGTTACCCGACTGACTCCCCCCACCCCCCCCGAGTCACCCCAGACCCCTGCTTCTGCTCTCCCTTTCTTCCTTCTCCCCCCCCTCCCCCGCCCCCACCGCCCTGAAGTCCAGGAGGCTACACAGTATTCTCCAGTTGACCCTTTGTCTGTTTTTTCCCTGGAGAGGTGGGTTTGACGCCTAATCGGAAGTGATGAGTCTGAGGATCGTGTCCATGAACGTACGGGGCCTAAACTCTCCGGCTAAGAGGTCATTTCTGTGGAGAGAGGTTCAGAGGAAAAAAGCAGATCTTGTCTGTGTGCAGGAATCCCATCTACTCGAAGGGGATAACTTTCGGCTGAACCACCCCAGGTATCCACACATCATCTTCTCCAATTGCGACAGTAAAAAAGCGGGAGTCTGCATCCTGGTGAGTGCTTCCGTCCAGTTTGTACATAGAAAGGTTGTCTCGGACGAGACTGGCAGGTACCTAATCTTGGTCTGTGAGGTCTCCGGGGTCGTTTTTACTTTGGTTACCGTCTATGCCCCAAATGTGGGACAGAGGAGTTTTTTAAGGGCCCTTTTCACAAAGCTGAAATTGGAATCCGAGGGCCATTTGATAATCTGTGGCGATTTCAATGCGGTCATGGAACTGCGTCTGGATTCCACAGCCCCCTCGGCGGTGTCGAGGGGCGGCCTTCTCCCTCTGACCCGGGAGTTCCGCCTCCACGACATCTGGCGCTACCTACATGCTGAAGAAAGGGACTACACCTTTCACTCCGGCCCTCATGGATCCTACTCCAGGATAGATTTCTTCCTGGTGGATGATGGAGCCATGGAACGGGCCGGAGACCTGAAGTGGGTGTTATCACCTGGTCAGACCATGCGCCGGTGTGGTTGGAGGTGGACCTGGTGGGGGGGGAGGTCGCCCTCGCCGATGGCGTTTGGGCCCTGACCTCCTCTTGGATCACCCTTTGAGGGGGGAGATGGGCACCAACATTGAATCATTCTTTGAGATTAACGACACCGGAGACATCGCGGACGAGACCCTGTGGGCTGCACACAAAGCGGTGATGAGAGGGTTATTCCTTCAGAAAGCATCACAACGTAAAAGGGATAGAGATAGACAGAGAAGAGAGTGGGAAGACCAGATCCAATCTCTTGAAACTTTAAACAAATCTAACCCCGACCGAGGGCTGGAGGCTCAGATTACGACTCTACGCACCCAACTTCGTGCCCTTCTATTACGACAGTACGAGACGGGACTCCGCAAATTGAAAACACGTTACTACGAGCAGGGAGACAGAGCGAGTAGACTACTGGCTAGAAGACTGACAAAACGCGCGGGGCAGACAGCAGTAGCGGGACTGCAAAATCAGGCTGGGAAACTGGTACGAGATCCTCGACAGATAGTGGAGGCCTTTGCAGCCTATTACGCACGACTATACAACTTAAAACTAGACCACGAGACTGTACAACCTTCGGAGGACAATATAGACGACTTCCTAGACAAATTACAGCTACCCACATTGTCACAGGTTGATCTGGACGCCCTCAGTGCGCCATTTACAGGGGGAGAGGTGCTCAAGGTCATCGGCACTTTAAAATCGGGCTCTGCGCCGGGTCCCGATGGTTTCATTAACGAGTACTACAAGACATATGGCCCCGCCTTGGTCCCTTATCTGCTCAGACTATTCGATAGCTGGAGGTCGTCTGGTACCATCCCGAAGGAAGCTTTGGAAGCAACCATAATCACCATCCCCAAACCAGGAAAAAAAACCCGAGCTTCCTGGGAGCTACAGGCCGATCTCGTTACTGAACACTGACCTTAAGATATACTCAAAACTTCTTGCGATGAGGCTGGCCGAGATGATCCCGAAGTTGGTGGGGCTGGATCAGGTGGGGTTTGTGGCTCGTCGTCAGGCCAGGGATGGCACAAGGAGAATGCTGAATCTCATTGAGCTTGCTGAGAGGGGAGAGGCCCCCAGTGCATTCCTGTCACTGGATGCGGAGAAGGCGTTTGGGTGCACTGGGGTTACCTCGACAAAACCCTGCGTAAATTTGGGTTGGAGGGCCCATTTCTTACGGCCATCTTGAGTTTACACTCCAACCCCTCGGCGAGAGTCTTCTCCTCGGGCTACCTGTCGGACCCGTTTGATATAACTAATGGGACGAGACAGGGTTGCCCACTGTCCCCCTTGATTTATGTCCTGGCGATCGAGCCCCTGGCCGCAGCTATCCGGGCCGACTGTGATATAACGGGGATACAGGTGGGGGACAGGCAGCACACTGTGGGCCTGTACGCGGTCGATATTATTGTCTCGTGCACCTCGCCGGAAGTATCCCTCCCGAGAGTATTCTCTTTATTGGAATCATACGGGACAACTTCGTATTATAAACTGAATGCCTCTAAATCGCTGGTTTACCCGGTCAATTTATCTCAGGAGGTGGTAGCGAGCCTATCGGCCTCTCTCCCCTTTCAGTGGTCGCCTAAGGGTATCCCTTACCTCGGCATTACCTTGTGCCCGACAGGTGAAGTGGTAAAAGAAACATAGATAAGTTCTTGAGGTCATTGGCGGGAGCCTCGAACCCCCGGTCTCTGCAGTCCCTATCGTGGGTAGCCAGAATCCAGGCTTTCCGGATGTCTTGGCTGCCCCGATTCCTATATCTTTTCAGATGTGTACCACTGGTCTTCTCCGGCGCCTATTGACGCGAATTCAGCGGGCTGTAGACGAGTACATCTGGGCGGGCAAGAGACCGAGGATTCAACGGAAGGTGATGTTCAAGAAGTGGAGAGGTGGAGGCATGGGAGTCCCAGACATGACGGCCTATTACAGGGCGGCCATCCTGGAGCCACTGGGAAGGTGGTGGGCGGATAGAGGTGACCTTGGGTGGGCACAGATTGAGGCGACACAGGTACCTGGAGGCTCTTTGAGGAGTTTTTTGACGGCAGATGCGTTAAGACCCACCAGACTTAGACGCCCCCTAGCGACGATTGACGCCCTCCTGCGGGCTTGGAGACGTGCGCCGAGGGAGTGGAGGACATTTTCTCCGGCGGAGATTATGCTTGGAGCCCTCCATGTCCACATCCCGTCTTTAACGGCTGGCACAATGGGCGGAGAGTGGAATAACCACACTGGCGGACCTCATGGGACCCTCGGGAGTCATCTCCATTGAAGACTTTACACGACAACACCCAACTTTAGGAGGATCATACTTCCAACTGTATCAGGTGAAACACTTCTTAGCTTCTGGTGGGACTGGGGAGAGCTGGTCTGCCCATCTCCCGTCCCCCATGAGAGCCGTCCTGGGACTAACCCCTGGAGAGACAAAAGGCCTGGCGAACCTTTATGCGGGATTATTAGATGCCGAAGGACAATTCACGTTCCCATATAGGTCTAGATGGGAAAGAGAGCTAAATTTCACGGCGGACGTAGAGGACTGGGAGGGAGCAGTGAGATGCGTGACAGGCGCAACAAGGTGCATTAACCACCTCGAACAGCTCAAGAAACTGCATCTGCGTTGGTACCTGACTCCGGACAGAGTGGCTAGGTTTGGTGGAGAGGCCTCGGATCTGTGCTGGAGAGGCTGTGGAATTAGGGGCACAATGGCCCACGTGTGGTGGTCGTGCCACAGAATCTCGCAGTTTTGGTCCATAGTTGAGGGCCTGTTGAGATCCATTGTAGACACTTTTGTGCCTCTCACCCCCCAGATGGCTCTGCTACACATGGGAGTGGAGGCCTTGCCTCCGGTCCCCCGCTTCACGACTACTTTTGTCCTCATAGCTGCGAGACAGTGCGTCTCAGCGTGCTGGAAATCTCCATCTCCTCCTACGATGCGTAACCTTGCAGCCAGACTGAACACGATCTTCACTCACGAATATTACCTAGCCCAGGAGGCGGGACACAGACGTTATGTCGGGGAAGCGTGGGAGTGCTGGGCTCAGCACTCCTTGGCGGTCCCTCTCCCCACGAGGGTTTGATGGTTCATATGAAGTTTACCCACTTAACCGAGATCATGTGACCCATACCTCTCCGGAGCCTATCCCGATGGTGTTTCCCCCTCCCCCCCCCACCCCACCCCACACCCCTCCCTCTCCTCTTCCCCTCCCCCCCACCTTCCCCCCCCCCACCTCTCCCCTGGACTGAACCCCCCCCCTCCCCCCACTAGTTCTTCCCCCCCCTCCCCCTATCACTGAAATCTTCTCTTCTCTAATCTTTACCTCTTCTTTTCTTTTATTTGTTGTGTTGACGGTCTGCCACCACAGTCCGAGCACCCTGGAATTTGCATAGACGTCTCACTGACTATACGTAACGGATTTTGTACGGGTGGATTGTTATGTATGTCTATGTTAATTGTACCATAAAATTTGTTGAATAAAAACCATTCATGACAAAAAAAAAAGGCAGATCACAGACATGCCACAAAACTAAAGTCATTTCAAATGGCAACTCTCTGCCTTGAAGAAACACTAAAAGAAATCATCAAAACACAATGTGCTAGCCAGTAACGGTTACTTTTGTAGACCAAGCAGGGGGGAAAAATATGGAATCACTCAATTCTGAGCTAATAATTATGGAAACGCCCTATAAATTTTCAATTTCCCAAAACTAACACCTGCATCAAATAAGATCTGCTCGTTAGCCTGCATCTAAAAGGAGTGATCACACCTTGGAGAGCTGTTGCACCAAGTGGACTGACATGAATCATGACTCCAACATGAGAGATATATCAATTGAAACAAATGAGAGGATTATCAAACTCTTAAAAGAGGGTAAATCAACACGCAATGTTGCAAAAGATGTTGGTTGTTCACAGTCAGCTGTGTCTAAATTCTGATCTAAATACAAACAACATGGAAAGGTTGTTAAAGGGAATCATACTGGTAGACCAAGGAAGACATCAAAGCGTCAAGACCGGAAACTTAAAGCAATATGTCTCCAAAACAGGAAATGCACAAATGAGAAACGAATGGGAGGAAACTGGAGTCAATGTCTGTGACCGAACTATAAGAAACCGCCTAAAGGAAATGGGATTTAAATACAGAAAAGCTAAACAAAAGCCATCATTAACACCTAAACAGAAAAAAAACAAGGTTACAATGGGCTAAGGAAAAGCAATCGTGGACTGTGGATGACTGGATGAAAGTCATATTCAGTGATGAATTGCGAATCGGCATTGGGCAAGGTAATGATGCTGGAACATTTGTTTGGTGTCGTTCCAATGAGATTTATAAAGATGACCGCATTAAGAGAACATGAAAATTTCCACAGTCATTGATGATATGGGGCTGCATGTCCGGTAAAGGCACTGGGGAGATGGCTGCCATTACATTGATATTTTGGACACTTTCCTTATCCCATCAATTAAAAGGATGTTTGGGGATGGTGAAATCATTTATCAAAATGATAATGTATCCTGCCATAGAGCAAAAACTGAAAACATTCCTTGAAAGAAGACACATAAGGTCAATGTCATGGCCTGCAAATAGTCCGGAGCCCAATACAAAATCTTTGGTGAAAGTTGAAGAAAATGGTTCATGACCAGGCTCCAACCTGCAAAGCTGATCTGGCAACAGCAATCAGAGAAAGTTGGAGCCAGATTGATGAGTACTGTTTGTCACTCATTAAGTCCATGCCTCAGAGACTGCAAGCTGTTATAAAAGCCACAGGTGGTGCAACAAAATACTAGTAATGTATTGGAGTGTTCTTTTGTGTGTTTGTTTGTCATGATTCCATAATTTTTTTACTCAGAATTGAGTGTTTGCATTCCCCCCTGCTTGGTCTGAAAAAAATTACCATTACTAACTACCATATTTTTTATCTTGATTTCTTTTAGCGTTTCTTCAAGGCAGAGAGTTGCCATTCGAAATGACTTTAGTTTTGTGCCATGTCTGTGATCTGCTTTGTTTTCTACAACATTAAACAACTGAATGGCCATCCTCCGAGCCAGGTGATTCTATAATTTTGCCAGGGGTTGTATATATGATAATTGACTGCAAGCTAAACAAACTGACAAAACTGGCACTTATATCATTGTATAGAAGAACGTACTGCAATAATGAACTACGTATGATAAACACAGGCAAAAGACTGGTGAGTAAGGTAAATCTCAATACACTCAGAAAAAATTGACTAAAGACTTGTAACTAATGCAACTAAGAACAAACCACACTGTCTGAATACTTCCAAACACCACAATAAAAAATGCCCATCAACAAAATGGTGGTGCAAAAAAAGAAGGGGTATTAAAACAAATAGTATCCTTCTGAAATATAAAAAAAGTATATAATTAGTGGGGCCAAATATTAAGTAAATCGTAATGTCTTGCACGTTGACCACAAAAAGACCCAGCAGTTTACTGCCACAGCTTAAAACCAAAGTCATATCATATGATTATATGATGGAGTAAACATTGACAATATATTTTTTATATCAAGAGCTAGAACAGGGGCTGGCTGGTGGAGCTTGTCCCGGGTGACAGCCTGATCCCTCAGCCCTGAAGAGCGGGGGGAAGGGTGCTATCAGGTCCGGGAAGGTGAGGAGCGGGGTGGGGGAACTTGGGGTGCTATCAGATCCGGCCGGGTGAAAAGCGGGGGTGTGGGGGGGGGGTAGTTTTCAGACCAGAAACTCACCACCTCCACATAGTCCCGCTGTGTCATTGCAAGAATGGCTGCCGGCCCATGTCATTAAAGGGGCAAACCCACCAGCCTGGGGGGCACTTGCCCCCCTGCCACCTGGGCCAGTCCGCCCCTGAGCTGGAATGTCTGATAGTTGTACGTGGAGTCTCACATGTTTTTTTCCTTCCCTGCTCTGAGCACGCTGATGGTATATGTGAGCTGTTTTCTTTCCTTATCCTGCTCTATGTACACATTTCACAGACATCTGAATATTACGTAATATGTAGATACCTGATGATAAACTGCAAAGGTAATGCATTTTTAAACTGCAAGGATCAAACCTGTGGCATGACAGAGAAATGTCTTTCCCTGTCATCTGGTACTGGTACACAGCCCCCGGTACCGGTACTCGGCCCCCATCCCCCTCCTTTCCTCCTAAAATGCAGCCGCAGCGCTTCACAAGCAGCGCTGCCAGCCGCCTGCAGCCCCCTGCTGTGGATTCCTTTCTGATGTGACATGTCACACATGTCACATCAGAGAGGAATAAGCCCCCTGCCTCCGGGTCCCCTCAGCCCCCCCCCCCCCCCCCAGGTCCGGTCCTCAGCCGCCATCACCCCCCCACGCCGCCGCCGCTGCCATCATCTCCCTCTCATCTGAGCTGTCAGATGGGAGGGAGATGATCGATCCCTCGGTCACCCCCCTGTCACCCCCCCTCCCCAGTCAGCAGCGTCACCCCCCGGTCACCGGCGAATACTTACCGGCCGGGATCTACTTTGATCCTCCCCCTGCGCCTCTTCTTCCTGGTCTGTCAGGCGCATGCGCAGACAGAGCAGAAACTGCTCTGTCTGCCAGGGGACTGACAGCTCATGACCTCAGTGAGGTCATGGCAGGTCAGGATCTTTGGTTCACACAGGGGTCAATTGTGATCCCATGATGGGATCACAATTGACCCTTTGTGAACCAAGGATTCTGACCTGACATGACCTCACTGCGATCATGAGCTGTCAGTCTATGGGCAGACAGAGCAGTCTCTGCATAACTGACAGCTCATGATCGCAGTAAGGTCATGTCAGGTCAGGATCCTTGGTTCACAAAGGGTCAATTGTGATCCCATGATGGGATCACAATTGACGCTTTGTGAACCAAGGATCCTGACCTGACATCACCCTACTGAGGTCATGACCTGTCATTCTCCTGGAAGAATGCCAGCTTTTATAGCATATGGGGGATGCCCTCATATGCTGTAAAAGACTGGATATCATTGAGGGACCTCCCACTGGACTACGTCGGACCTTCCTGCTGGACTACAGTCGGACCTTCCTGCTGGACTACGTCGGACCTTCCTACTGGACTACGTCGGATGCCAAAGAATAATTAAGATGGGGTCTAAATAGTGTCTGTGTTTTTTTTCTAATAAAAATATTTTTTTCTGTCTTGTGTCTTCTTTACAATTTACCAGGGATTCTTAATGGCCCGGTCTAATATTGGCCAGACATTAAGAATCTCGGGCTTAGTGCCAGCTGCAAAAAAGCTGGCATTAACCCCTTATTACCCAGTCTGCCACCGCTACACGGAAGCTGGAAGAGCTGGATACAGCGCCAGAAAATGACGCTTCTCTGAATGCGCCATTTTCTGGTGCGGCTGCGGACTGCAATTCGCAGCGGGGGGGCCCAGAAAGCTTGGTCCTCCCTACGCTGTGGATTAAAGCCCTCAGCTGCCTAGTTGTACCTGGCTGGCCCAAAAATATGGCAAAGCCCACGCCATTTTTTTTTTTTTTATTATTTCATGAAATAATTAGAAAAAAAAAAGGGCTTCCCTATATCTTTGGTTTCCAGCCAGGTAAAACTAGGCAGAAGGGGTTGGTGGCAGGCCGTAGCTGCCTGCTGTATCTGGCTGGACGAAAAGTATGGTGAAGCCCCACGTCATTTTTTTTTTTTTTTTAATTTAATAAAGAAATACTAAAAAAAAAAATGCAGGAGAGGAGACAACCAGGACACGGTGTCTCCGGATCTTTTGCACATGCTCTAAAAGTGAGAATTGTGTGAAAAAAAGAAAATGTTCAATATAACGTTATCAAACTCTGTGAAGTAGCTGTAGGTTCTAAATGCTCACTATACCCCTAGATATAATCCTTGAGGCGTCTAGTTTCCAAAATGGGGTCACTTGTGCGGGAGCTCCAATGTTTAGGCACACAGTGGCTCTCCATATGCGACATGGTATCCGCTAACTATTGGAGCTAATTTTTCATTCAAATTGTTAGCGGACACCATGTCGCATGTGGAGAGCCCCTGTGTGCCTAAACATTGGAGTTCCCCCACAAGTGACCCCATTTTGGAAACTAGACCCCCAAGGAACATATCTAGATGCATAATGAGTACTTTCAACTCTCAGGTGCTTCTCAAATGAATCCATAAAAATGAAAAAAAAATATTTTTGTGGAAAAGAAAGTACTTTTTTATTTTTATGGATCAATTTGTGAAGCACCTGGGGGTTCAAAGTGCTCACTATGCATCTAGATAAGTTCCTTGGGGCGTATAGTTTACAAAATGGGGTCACTTGTGGGGGAGCTCCAATGTTTAGGCACACAGGGGCTCTCTATACGCGACAAGGTGTCCACTAACAATTGGAATTGTAAGTTGATACTATGTCGTGTATGGCGATCCCCTGTTTCCTAAACATTGGAGCTCCCCCACAAGTGACCCCATTTTGGAAACTAGACACCCCAAGGAATTTATTTAGATGCATAGTGAGCTCTTTGAACCCCCAGGTGCTTCACAAATTGATCCGTAAAAATGAAAAAGTACTTTCTTTTCCACAAAAATATTCTTTTTTCATTTTTATGGTTTCATTTGTGAAGCACCTGGGGGTTCAAAGTGCTCATCACCCATCTAGATAAGTTCCTTGGGTGGTCTAGTTTCTAAAATGGGGTCACTTGTGAGGGAGCTCCAATGTTTAGGAACACAGGGGCTCTCCATACGCGACATGGTGTCCGCTAACAATTTGAATGGAAAATTAGCTCCAATTGTTAGCGGAGACCATGTTGCGTATGGAGAGCACCTGTGTGCCTAAACATTGGAGCTTCCTCACAAGTGACCCCTTTTTGGAAACTAGACCCCCCAAGGAACTTATCTAGATGCATAGTGAGCACTTTGAACCCTCTGGTGCTTCACAAATTGATCCGTACAAATGAAAAAGTACTTTTTTTTTTCACAAAAACATTCTTTTGTCCTCAACTTTTTCATTTTCACATGAGCAACAGGATAAAATGCATCCTAAAATTTGTTGGGCAGTTTCTTCTGAGCACACCGATACCTTATATCTCTATACATAATCTGCAGTTTAGAGCTTCCTGCCACTGTGCCGCTATGGAGCAAGGGCACCTGCGCTAAACTGCAGATTTTGCCTGCCTACCCCGGAAGCGCCGCCATATTGTGACACCCATCACGCTGCTTGGCGCCAGCTCCCTGCATGCTCCCGTCACTTCACAACCCCGCACTCTGCTGCCTCCACCACCGCCGCACTCTCTTTACAGCCTCCAGGCCCGCCGGCTAAGCCACATTACACAAGGGCCCGCCGCAGCCCGGGGGAGCCCTATTACTGAAGTGGCCGCCGGCACCATCAGCGGCCTCCTTCATCACGGCTGCGGAGGAGGACTGAGGAGGAGGACGACATAGGAGTCTGGAGGAGGACACAGGAGTCTGCCCCTCTGTCTGGAGCAACAGGACACAGGAGTCTGCAGGAGGACACACGAGCATGGAGGGAGGAAGAGGACAGAGGACCATGCACGGAGGAAGAGGTCAGAGGAGCATGGACGTCTCTGTCCACTCTGTCCCTCATGTGTCTGTCCACTCTGTCCCTCATGTGTCTCTGTCCACTCTGTCCCTCATGTGTCTCTGTCCACTCTGTCCCTCATGTGTCTCTGTCCACTCTGTCCCTCATGTGTCTCTGTCCCTCATGTGTCTCTGTCCACTCTGTCCCTCATGTGTCTCTGTCCACTCTGTCCCTCATGTGTCTCTGTCCACTCTGTCCCTCATGTGTCTCTGTCCACTCTGTCCCTCATGTGTCTCTGTCCCTTATGTGTCTCTGTCCACTCTGTCCCTCATGTGTCTCTGTCCACTCTGTCCATCATGTGTCTCTGTCCACTCTGTCCCTCACGTGTCTCTGTCCACTCTGTCCTTCATGTGTCTCTGTCCACTCTCTCCCTCATGTGTCTCTGTCCACTCTGTCCCTCATGTGTCTCTGTCCCTCATGTGTCTTGGTCCACTCTGTCCCTCATGTGTCTCTGTCCACTCTGTCCCTCGTGTGTCTCAGTCCACTCTGTCCCTCGTGTGTCTCGGTCCACTCTGTCCCTCGTGTGTCTCGGTCCACTCTGTCCCTCGTGTGTCTCGGTCCACTCTGTCCCTCGTGTGTCTCGGTCCACTCTGTCCCTCGTGTGTCTCGGTCCACTCTGTCCCTCGTGTGTCTCGGTCCACTCTGTCCCTCACGTGTCTCTCGGTCCACTCTGTGGTCCACTCTGTCCCTCACGTGTCTCTCGGTCCACTCTGTGGTCCACTCTGTCCCTCACGTGTCTCTGTCCACTCTGTCCTTCATGTGTCTCTGTCCACTCTCTCCCTCATGTGTCTCTGTCCACTCTGTCCCTCATGTGTCTCTGTCCCTCATGTGTCTTGGTCCACTCTGTCCCTCATGTGTCTCTGTCCACTCTGTCCCTCGTGTGTCTCAGTCCACTCTGTCCCTCGTGTGTCTCGGTCCACTCTGTCCCTCGTGTGTCTCGGTCCACTCTGTCCCTCGTGTGTCTCTGTCCACTCTGTCCCTCATGTGTCTCTGTCCACTCTGTCCCTCATGTGTCTCTGTCCACTCTGTCCCTCATGTGTCTCTGTCCACTCTGTCCCTCATGTGTCCATCTGTCCCTCTGTGTCTCGTCCACTCTGTCCCTCACGTGTCTCTGTCCACTCTGTCCCTCACGTGTCGTCTCGTCCACTCTGTCCCTCAGTGTCTCTCGTCCACTCTGTCCCACGTGTCTCTCGTCCACTCTGTCCCTCAGTGTCTCTCGGTCCACTCTGTCCCTCACGTGTCTCTCGTCCACTCTGTCCCTCACGTGTCTTTCCCTCAGTGTCTCGCACTCTGTCCCTCACGTGTCTCTCTGTCCACTCTGTCCCTCACGTGTGTCTCGTCCACTCTGTCCCACTCGTGTCCTCGGTCACTCTCTGTCCCTCACGTGTCTCTCGGTCCACTCTGTCCCCTTTCCGGCCCTCTGTCCCTCACGTGTCTCTGTCCACTCGTCCTGTCTCGGTCTCTGTCCCTAGTGTCTCTCGGTCCACTCTGTCCCTCACGTGTCTCGGTCCACTCTGTCCCTCACGTGTCTCTCGCCCACTCTGTCCCTCACGTGTCTCTGTCCACTCTGTCCCTCACGGTGTCTCTGTCCCTCTGTGTCCTACTTGTCCCTCACGTGTCTCTGTCCCTCACGTGTCTCTTGTCCCTCACGTGTCTCTGTCCCTACACGTGTCTCTGTCCCTCACGTGTCTCTGTCTCCCACTCTGTGTCCTGTCCTCGTGTCTCTGTCCCTCACGTGTCTCTGTTCCACTCTGTCCCTCACGTGTCTCTGTCCCTCACGTGTCTCTGTCCACTCTGTCCCTCACGTGTCTCTGTCCCTCACGTGTCTCTGTCCCTTCACCGTGTCTCTGTCCCTCACGTGTCTCTGGTCCACTTCTGTCCCCTCACGTTGTCTCTGTCCACTCTGTCCCTCACGTGTCTCTCGGTCCACTCTGTCCCTCACGTGTCTCGTCCATCTGTCCCTCACGTGTCGTCGTCACTCTGTCCCTCACGTGTCTCTGTCCACTCTGTCCCTCACGTGTCCTCTGTCCACTCTGTCCCTCACGTGTCTCTGTTTTTTTTTTTTTTTTTTTTTTTTTTTTTTTTTTTTTTTTTTTTTTTTTTTTTTTTTTTTTTTTTTTTTTTTTTTTTTTTTTTTTTTTTTTTTTTTTTTTTTTTTTTTTTTTTTTTTTTTTTTTTCCACTCTGTCCCAGTGTCTCTGTCCACTCTGTTAGCTCTTCCCTCAGTGTCCTCCACTCTCCCTCACGTCTCTGTCCACTTGTCCCTAGTGTCCTCTCCTCTGTCCTCGGTCACCGTCCCTCTGTCCTACTGTCTTCTGTCCACTCTGTCCTCACGTGTTCTCGTCCACTCTGTCCCTCAGGTGTCTCGTCCACTCTGTCCTCGTGTCTCGTCCACTCTCCCGTGTCTCGTCCACTCTGTCCCCGGTCTGTCCACTCTGTCCCTCAGTGTCTCGTCCACTCTGTCCCTCGTGTCTCGTCCCTCTGTCCCTCGTGTCTCGTCCACTCTGTCCCTCCGTGTTCTCGTCCACTCTGTTTGTCCTCGTCCACTCTGTCCTCTGTCTCTCTCTCGTCCACTCTGTCCCTCACGTGTCTCTCGTCCACTCTGTCCCTCACGTGTCTCTCGTCCACTCTGTCCCTCACTGTCCTCGGTCCACTCTGTCCCTCACGGTCTCTCGTCCACTCTGTCCCTCACGTGTCCTTCCGCCACTCTGTCCCTCACGTGTCTCTCGTCCACTCTGTCCCTCACGTGTCTCTCGTCCACTCTGTCCTCACGGTCCTCGTCCACTCTGTCCCTCACGTGTCTCTGTCCACTCTGTCCCCACTGTCTCTGTCCACTCTGTCCCTCACGTGTCTCTGTCCACCTTGTCCCTCACTGTCTCTGTCCCTCTGCCCTCACGTGTCCTGCTCGTTCCCTCTGTCCTCACGTGTCTCTGTCCACTCTGTCCTCGTGTCTCTCGTCACTCCTGCCCTCATGTCTCTGTCCACTCTGTCCCTCGTGTTCGTCACCTGTCCCTCAGTGTCTTCCACTCTGTCCCTCACGTGTCTCTGTCCCTCCGTGTCTCTCGTCCTCTCCCGTGTCTCTGTCCCTCTGTCCCTCATGTGTCTCGTCACTCTGTCCCTCGTGTCTCTGCCTCTGTCCCGTGTCTCTGTCCACTCTCCTCTGTGCCCTCTGTCCTCAGTGTCTCTGTCCACTCTGTCCCTCGTGTCTCGTCCCTCGTCTCGTTCTCGGTCCACTCTGTCCCTCGTGTCTGTCCACTCTGTCCCTCTGTCTCTCGTCCACTCGTCCCTCACGTGTCTCTGGTCCACTCTGTCCCTCACGTGTCTCTCGGTCCACTCTGTCCTCACGTCTCTCGTCCACTCTGTCCCTCACGTGTCTCTCGGTCCCTCTGTCCCCCGTGTCTCTCGTCCACTCTGTCCTCCGTGTCTCGTCCACTCTGTCCCTCACTGTCTCTGTCCCCACTGTCTCTGTCCCTCTGTCTCTGTCCACTTGTCTCTGTCCCTCACGTGTCTCTGTCCACTCTGTCTCCACTCTGTCCTCACGTGTCTGTCCACTCTGTCCCTCACGTGTCTCTTGTCCCTCACGTGTCTCTGTCACCTGTCCCTCACGTGTCTCTCGTCCCCTCACGTGTTCTCGTCACTCTGTCCCTGTTCTGTCCACCTGTCCTCTGTCTCGGTCACTCTGTCCCTCCGTTCTCGTCCTCTGTCTCTGCCTCACTCTCTGTCCCTCAGTGTCTCTGTCCCTCTGTCCTCATCCGTTGTCTCGTCCACTCGTCCCCTTGTCTTCCTCAGTCTCTGTCCTGTCTCACTGTTCGTCCACTCTGTCCCCGTGTTCTCGTCACTCTGTCCCTCTGTTCTGTCTCCGCACTCTGCCTTCTGTCTCTGCCTGTTCCGATCTGTCCTCACGTGTTCTGTCCACCTGTCCTAGTTCTCTGTCCCTCACTGTCTCTGTCCACTCGTCCTCACGTTCTCTTCCTCACTCTGTCCCTCACTTCTCTGTCCCTCTGTCCCTCAGTGTCTCTCGTCCCTCAGGTCCACTCTGTCCCTCACGTGTCCTCGGTCCACTCTGTCCCTCAGGTCACTGTCTCTCACTTCTCTTCCCTCTGGTCCCCTCACGTCCTCTCTGTCCCTCACTTGTCTCCTTTGCTCGCCACTCTGTCCCCACTGTGTCTCTCTGCTCGGTCCACTCTGTCCCTCACGGTCTCTCCGGTCCACTCTGTCCCTCACGTCGTCCTACGGTCACTCTGTCCTCACTGTCTCTCGGTCCACTCTGTCCCTCACGGTCTCTGTCCTCCGTCCTTTTCCACGTGTCTCTCTCGGTCCACTCTTGTCCCTCACGTGTCTCTCGTCCACTCTGTCGCCTCACGTGTCTCTCGTCCACTCTGTCCCTCACTGTCTCCGTGTCCTCGGTCTCTGTCCACGTGTCCCTCACGTGCCCTTCCTACGTGTCTCGGTCCACTCTGTCCCTCACGTGTCTCTCGGTCCACTCGTCCCCACGTGTCTCGGTCCACTCTGTCCCTCACGTGTCTCCTCGTCCCTCACTCTCGTCCACTCTGTCCCTCACGTGTCTCTCCTCCCACTCGTGTCTTCGCCTCACATGTCCCTCACGTGTCTCTTCCCACTCTGTCCCTCACGTCTCGTCCCTCTGTCCCTCTGTCCCTCCACCTGTGCTCTCGGTCCACTCTGTCCCTCACGCGTCTCTCGGTCCACTCTGTCCCTCACGCGCCTCTCGGTCCACTCTGTCCCTCACGCGCCTCTCGGTCCACTCTGTCCCTCACGCGCCTCTCGGTCCACTCTGTCCCTCACGCGCCTCTCGGTCCACTCTGTCCCTCACGCGCCTCTCGGTCCACTCTGTCCCTCACGCGCCTCTCGGTCCACTCTGTCCCTCACGCGCCTCTCGGTCCACTCTGTCCCTCACGCGCCTCTCGGTCCACTCTGTCCCTCACGCGCCTCTCGGTCCACTCTGTCCCTCACGCGCCTCTCGGTCCACTCTGTCCCTCACGCGCCCTCTCGGTCCACTCTGTCCCTCACGCGCCTCTCGGTCCACTCTGTCCCTCACGCGCCTCTCGGTCCACTCTGTCCCTCACGCGCCTCTCGGTCCACTCTGTCCCTCACGCGCCTCTCGGTCCACTCTGTCCCTCACGCGCCTCTCGGTCCACTCTGTCCCTCACGCGCCTCTCGGTCCACTCTGTCCCTCACGCGCCTCTCGGTCCACTCTGTCCCTCACGCGCCTCTCGGTCCACTCTGTCCCTCACGCGCCTCTCGGTCCACTCTGTCCCTCACGCGCCTCTCGGTCCACTCTGTCCCTCACGCGCCTCTCGGTCCCACTCTGTCCCTCACGCGCCTCTCGGTCCACTCTGTCCCTCACGCGCCTCTCGGTCCACTCTGTCCCTCACGCGCCTCTCGGTCCACTCTGTCCCTCACGCGCCTCTCGGTCCACTCTGTCCCTCACGCGTCTCTACACTCTGTCTAATGACTGTATACTGTGTGTAATGACTGTATTACTGTGTGTAATGTCTGTATACTGTGTGTAATGTCTGTATACTGTGTGTAATGTCTGTATACTGTGTGTAATGTCTGTATACTGTGTGTAATGTCTGTATACTGTGTGTAATGTCTGCATACTGTGTGTCTATACAATGTTTCATGTATGTATATACTGTGTGCTTCTCTCCTCACCCCTCCACCACTGAGCCGCATCTCTCCTCACCCCTCCACCACTGAGCCGCATCTCTCCTCAACCCTACACCACTAAGCCGCTTCTCTCCTCACCCCTCCACCACTGAGCCGCATCTCTCATCACCCCTCCTCCACAGCCGCTTCTCTCCTCACCCCTCCACCACAGAGCCGCATCTCTCCTCATCGCTCCACCACAGAGCCGCATCTCTCCTCATCGCTCCACCACAGAGCCGCATCTCTCCTCTACTACCCACAGAGCCGCCTGTATACTCTGCTACCCACAGAGCCGCCTCCATACTCTGCTACCCTCAGAGCCGCCTCCATACTCTGCTAGCCACAGAGCCGCCTGTATACTCTGCTAGCCACAGAGTCGCCTGTATACTCTGCTAGCCACAGAGCCGCCTGTATACTCTGCTAGCCACAGAGCCGCCTGTATACTCTGCTAGCCACAGAGCCGCCTGTATACTCTGCTAGCCACAGAGCCGCCTCCATACTCTGCTACCCACAGAGCCACCTGTATACACACAATTCATTTCACCCGGCTCCCGATGCAATTGCATCGGGCCTTTTTACTAGTGTGGTCATAAACCACTGTTTGGGTGCACGGCAGGACTCGAAAGGGAAGGAGTGCCGTTTGACTTTTTGAATGGAAAATTAGCTCAAAAAATCAAATTGCGCTCCCTCCCTTCTGAGCCCTGACGTGCGCCCAAACAGTGGTTTATGACCACACGAGATATCGGTGTACTCAGGAGAAATTGGCCAACAAATTTTAGGATGCATTTTATCCTGTTGCCCATGTGGAAATTAAAAAATTGAGGCTAAAAGAACATTTTTGTTGGAAAAATTAAAATGTCCATTTTTTTGTTTCCACTTTGCTTTAGTTCCTGTAAAGCACCTGAAGGGTTAATAATCTTCTTGAATATAGTTTTGAGTAGCTTGAGGGGTGCAATTTTTGGAATGGTGTCACTTTTGGGTGTTTTCTGTCATGTAAACCCCTCAAAGTGACTTCAAATGTGATGTGGTCACTAAAAAAATGGTTTTGTAAATTTTGCTGGAAAAATGAGAAATTGCTGATGAACTTTGAACCCTTATAGCGACCTAACCCAAAAAAAAATTTTTCCCCAAAATTGCGCTGATATAAAGTAGACATGTGGGAAATGTTATTTTTTAACTATTTTGTGCCACATAACGCTCCAGTTTATCAGAATAAAAATTCAAAATTTGAAAATTGTGAAATTTTCTAAATTTTTGCCAATTTTTTAATATTTTCACTAATAAACGCAAAAATTATTGACCTAAATTTACCACTATCATGAAGCCGAATATGTCACGAAAAAACAATCTCAGAATCGCTAGGATCCGTTGAAGCGTTCCAGAGTTATTACCTCATAAAAGGACACTGGTCAGAATTACAAAAAACGGTCTGGTCATTAAGGTGGAAATTGGCTCCGTCACTAAGGGGTTAAAGGCTATTTTATGTGTGAAAACAATAATAGGCCCTATTACCAGGTTTCCATGATAAAGTGATTCTAAATAGTGATGAGCGAGCACTAAAATGCTCGGATGCTCGGTGCTCTGGCCGAGCATCTCAAGATACTCTTGTACTCGGCCAGAGCACCGAGCCCAATGTAAGTCAATGAGTGACAGGCTCCGCCCACAGACTTCCGGTTATAAAACGAGTGTTTCTGGGAAAGGGCGGGAGGGTGGGCTTTTTCAAATCGCTGCAGCATATAACACCTTGCTGTGGCCCCCAGAGGGATCCTATCAATTAATCTGCTCCCTGTATGGTGCCAGCTCACTGTGTGCACTGAAGGGAGCAGTGTATGTGTCTCAGATCGCTATTTATTACCGAGCAGTCCGAGCATCTCGGCAGTACTCGGTGCTCGCCGAGCACCCCGAGTACCGAGATACTCGTGCGAGTACCGAGTCGCGCCGAGCATACTCGCTCATCACTAATTCTAAACCAATATTACATTGTAGCACTAACGGCATGTGCTCACAGTGCATGTTTTGGTGCAGTTATGTCACAAATCTGCATGCCTATCCTGAAGTTAGCAAAGCCAATGACAATTCAAAATAGTTGTGCATATGTTGCTTATTTTTTACCTTGCAGGCACACAGAAATAAAATTGCACCATTCTTGGTGTGTTTTTGCAGTGTTTTTTCACCCATTGACTTCAATACATTTAGGAAAAAATGTTGCAAAACGCAGGTATGTGCACAGACTGCATTTTTTGGTGCATCTTTCTTGAAAAATCACATGAATTGTTAAATTTAGGTAGATCATGTGTTGGCTCCAGGAAGATTCTCTCTCGCTCTTGCTTTCTCCCATTAGTCTGGGCCCGGCAAAATAATCAACAAACAAATAAACTCAACCCTACTGGGGTGGCAGACGCTGCTTCTCTTTGATATACATCACATAGATGCTGGAACTGCTGATATACATCACAGGAGACACTAAGACTGCTGTATATACATCACATAGGAGACGCTGAGGACATATTCATCGATGGCATGTACAGCACTGGGTTGCATCATTTTCAGTCCTGTGCATTGTGCGGGAGTAATTGGATGTACTTGCCAGTTTTATAATGCTCACAGCGCATGCTCTGGATCCAGACAGTACACCAAATACACCACCACTTTATACAGGACCTGAAATGACGCGACTGCAGCATCATACCAGGAAGGAGCCCACAGCTTGGAAATTAGGTCATCATGCCCGCTGGGTCGTAATAAACCCGGAGCGAGGGGGAAGAATGGACCTGGAGTGAACGCCCACATGTCTGGACGATGCCTCATAACTGGGGGGGGGGAAGGGGGGGAATGTAAGTTATAAAAAACGTTTTCTCAACCATTACACTACACATTTAGGACAGACAGGGATGATTAGGGATGTACTAAGAAGCTGCAGGGACAGGTAGTGATAGGTCCGGGGGCATAAAGTAGTTGGCAGATTCCCTTTAACTTGAAATTAATCCTATATTTGGTCAAATGTTTCATTATCTCGCCTCTAATGTGAAGGCTGAAACTGCTTCTTCTTAGGGTGGCTATGATGTTAGGTGGTATTGATGATGTTGCTTTTCTCAATTGCTTTTCCAGGTTTGCATCAGTCTGGAGTGCAGTGGACTCTTTGTGATAAGTTTTAAAAGGCTTCAGTATTAAGTTGTACAGGATACAGATGTACTGTATATTACAATGCATGTCTTCTCACATTGGAAAAATTTATCACAGCTTAAGACATTTATAAAACTCAAGCAGTGGAGGTCTGCAGTATATACATCACATAAGAGACACCGAGACTGCGGTAAATACATCACATAGCTGACACTTGTACTACTGCCTTATCACATAGGAGATGTTTGAGTTGAAGTATATACATCACATAGGAGAGACTGAGACTGCTGTGTACCTCACATAGGAGGCACTGGGGCTGCTGTCTTCATCAATTGGATGTGTCGTCACCACTCAGCATGTGAAGCATAAGACTTTGTGTGTGTATTCCTGATTACATTATAAAGACCAGTATGTACGTGTAAGAGTTGTATTAGTCTCATTGTCCTGTGTTTGTTACATCATCATCTCAAACGTATATAGAGATTTTTTGGATATACATTGTAACAGTCATTGGCTCACATTACTCTTGGTATTAACATACATGTGGCACTCTGCATAATTAGGTGATATAAATATCTGTAAACTCTGGTGGTGTGGGAAATCAGCACTTTAGCCATTTTTATACAAGCAGATGTGATTACTGAAGGGGCTACTGTAAAGTCTGGGGAACTTCTGAGCCAAGGAGGGGCAACAGTGCTCTCCTTGGTTTCAGTGATGCTGGAAAGAAAGAAGGCAAGCCAGAGCCTTTGCTGTGATCATTGTCAAGATACAGCAAAATCTGTGCATTGGACAGTGTCCTGCGTGGTCCCAGTAGTGCCCACCTGCCAGACAATGACACTTAGGGATGAGTGAGGTTGTGTGTAGAATTGAGCCTTGATGGGATCCTGAGTTGTCATCACTGGGGAGAAAGCTGAAGTACTTTCCTGTAAACCTATATTTGGCCAAAATCATGATAAAGGCTAATTCAAAAGAACAAGAAATACTTTTAAATTGAAAAATTCTTAGCCAACAAATGTAGCAATAAAAAAATCTTTATTAGGAAATAAATTAACAACAAAAATAGAGAAACGCCATGAAAAATATTCCAGGAATACCAAAACCCACATACATATGTGTCAAAATTGTTGGCACCCCTCGTTTAATGAAAGAAAACCCCACAATGGTCACAGAAATAACTTCAATCTGACAAAAGTAGTAATAAATAAAAAAATCTATGAAAATGAACAAATGAAAGTCAGACATTGGTTTTCAACCATGCTTCCACAGAGTTTTAACAAAAAAATAAAATAAACTCATGAAAAAGGCCTGGACAGAAAGGATGGTATCCTTAACTTAATATTTTGTTGCACAACCTTTTGAGACAATCACTACAATCAAACAATTCCTATAACTGTCAGACTTCTGCATCTCTCCACAGGTATTTTGGCCCACTCCTCAAGAGCAAACTGCTCCAGTTGTTTCATGTTTGAAGGTTGTCTTTTCCAGACGGCATGTTTCAGCTCTTTCCAAAGATGCTCAATAAGATTTAGGTCAGGGCTCATAGAAGAACACTTCAGAATAGTGCAGGGTTTTCCTCTTAGCCATTCTTGCGTGTTGTTAGCTGTGTGTTTTGGGTTATTATCCTGTTGCAAGACCCATGACCTGCGACTGAGACCAAAGTTTCTGATACTGGGCAGCACATTTCTCTAGAATCCCTTGATAGTCTTGAGATTTCATTGTACCCTGCACAGATTCAAGACACCCTGTGCCAGATGCAGCAAAGCAGCCCCTGAACATAACAGAGCCTCCTCCATGTTTCACAGTAGGGACAGTGTTCTTCCCTTGATATGCTTCATTTTTCCGTTTTTGAACATAGAGATGATGTACTTTGATAAAAAGTTCTATTTTTGCCTCATCTGTCCATAGCACATTCTCCCAGAAGCTTTGTGTCTTGTCAACATGTAGTTGGGCAAATTCCAGTCTGGCTTTTTTTATGATTTTTTTTTTTTCAACAATGGTGTCCTCCTTGGTCATTTCCCATGAAGTCCACTTTGGCTCAAACAATGACAGATGGTGCAATCTGACACTGATGTTCCATGAACTTGAAGTTCACCTTAAAACTCGTTAGAAGTTTGTCTGAGCTTTTTTTGCTCCCATTCGTATTATCCATCTCTTTGATTTGTCATCAATTTCCCTCTTGCGGCCACGTCCAGGGAGGTTGGCTACAGTCCCATGGATCTTAAATTTCCAAATAATATGTGCAACTGTAGTCACAGGAACATCAAGCTGCTTTGAGATGGGCTTATAACCTTTACCTTTAACATACTTGTCTATTTTCTTTCTAATTTCCTCAGACAACTCTTTCCTTCGCTTCCTCTGGACCATGTTGAGTGTGCTACACACCATGTCACCAAACAGCTCAGTGAGTATCTGCAGACCTATATACAGGCCCACTGACTGATTACAAGATTGTGGACACCTGTGATGCTAATTAGTGGACACACCTTGATTTAACATGTCCCTTTTGTTACATTATTTTCAGGGGTACCATCATTTCTGTCCGGGTCTATGTCAGAAGTTTAATTTTATTAAAAACTCTGTGGAAGCAGGACTGAACAGTAATGTCGGACTTTCTTTTGCTCATTTTCATAGATTTTTTATTTATTATTACTTTTGTCAGATTAAAGTTATTTCTGTGACCATTGCGGGTTTTACTTTCATTAAACGAGGGGTACCAACAATTTTGACCACGTGAGTAAATGCAATTGGACACTGACAAAGGAAAAAAACACAATAGAGAATAAAATATGAAAAAATAAAACAGTATAAGGGAACAAAAATTATTAAAAGAAACAAAGTATAAGGATCAGTAAAATGCAATATATAAATGGGGCCACTAGGGGTCCCCAAAGTAGCACATAAGAAAGAGGAATTTTCTCATATATGTTATAAAATATAGCCAACAATATACTAAATGGATGTGCAGGGATGAATAACTATTGCACCCGTTCCCTATGTGTGCAAGATTATTGCACAGATCCTAACATATTTATAGAAAGATAAACAAAGAGGAAAAAAAACAAAGAATACCTACAAAGATTCAAGTCACATATAAAGAATATATTTGCCTTCAGCCCATACTTAATGCAATCAATACACAGCAAAGATTGCACATAGCCCTTTTAAAAGTGCAAGACAGTGTACAAACATGCAAAAATGAAATAAATTAAGTAAAATTAATAAATAAGCACTATTGCACAGGGCTCAGGTTAGAGACCTTTCACATCAGTTGTAATTTACAATTGCAGCAGCTCTGGCAGATCTTGCTGCATCTGCCGCGTAAGCCCCATTCATTCTCTATGGGACTTAAGTCAGGTGCGGCAAGTGCGGGTGGCCGCTCTAAAAAAAACGCTGCTAGCAGCGGTTTTTTTTGCGCGGCCCCAAGTGCTGGATTTGCCAGATCCTGCAAAACCACACTTGCGGCACCTGACCACAAGTTCCTTAGAGAATGAATGGGGCTTGCCGCGATTGTAAATTACTGCTGATGTGAAAGCAGCCTTAGGGTATGTGCCCGCAGGACGTTTATTAAGCAGTCCTGAACGCAGCAAAACCTGAGTATTCTAGAGTCCTTGACAGGAGAAGTGCTATGATCTTGTCTGCATTTTTTGCACGTTTTTTTGTGCGTTTTTCCTGCGTTTTTCAATTGACTTTAGAAAAAATGCAGGAAAGTAATGAACATGTCAATTCTTTCCCATCCACACCAAAAATGCAGGTTTTTGACAGTTCTTGACACCTGCAAAACCAATGTGTAGGCACAGAGTTCCTGTGAAACACATTGGTTTTGCTGGGAATGAAAACCGCAGGAACAAATTAGCATAAATTACCATAAAACCAATGGTAAACCACAGGCACAAACAGCAGGAAAACCGCAGCAAAAACATCCTGTGGGCACATACCCTTACATTACAAGCAAAAGTAAAACAAAGATGTGACTAAGAATCTTACCAGAACAATCGATGTGGGAATTATAGGAAGAAAGTGTCCAGCAGCCAGCAAAAAATTAAGGACAAAAAGTCAGGCTGTATATACAGTGTGGCATAGACAGGTACCAAGGGATGCAGGGTCATCTTGATGCGTTTCGCTGGGGCTTTGTCATAAGGGTTTATTTTTTCATTTTTTATTCTCTATTGTGTTTTTCCTTTGTCTGTGTGTTCAAGTGCATTTATGTGGGTATTGGTATCCTTGGGCTGTTTTTCTAGTTTTGTTTTCAATTTATTCCACTAATAAAAGTACTTTACTGTAAGCCTGAGGTATCGTCGAAGCCAAGGTCCAGGCTGAGAGGAGACGTTTAAGGGCAAAGTATAGCTCCATAACCAGCTGCAGTGAGAAGACCTGTTACACATTGCCAGGAAGAGGCTGAGTTCATCACACCATCAGAGGCTGGGACTCTGTATCTTAAATAACTGTGGGAGCTGTAATACCACCATCATAAACTGCTCCAGTAAAAGTGAGCTTTATACTGTTCCACCTGAGCTCTGGACATTGCTAACCCCTTTTTATTCTGCTGAGGACGGCCTGCCAGCCAGAGAGACCATCGTGACAGTTGGCCGTCATTACACCCTGGTTCACCCAGACATTTATACCTTCTATTGGCAGAACATAAGCAATATTTGCACACTGCTCAAAGTCTGTATACTTCTCAGATTCCACATTCCAATGTTATCTTAGGTTTTGTTTCTAAAATAGGTTATAGTGTATCCTATCCCAAAATACACCCTGGCCCTCCATTTCACAAAGAACAGATACTTTCAGAGAGAAATACATACATCCACACAATGGATTCTACATAGAATAAAATGGATCCTGCTATTACAGATGGAAGCACAGAATGCTGAAATTCTGTCCACAAAGTACATCAGTGCCAGTGCAGAACATAATCCTTCATTGTGTGTGTCGCAGTGTTCATGAGTGAATGGTGCATGCGCTTGCTCACAGTGTAATGAGGATTTAAAAGGCTGGTAAAACGGTTTCCCAGTTGAAGCACTGTGGTCCCCATACAAACAGTAATGGTACCTTTACACGCCGCTACCGAAGGTTAGAAACCTCGGGTGTCGCACGCGCGCATTTCAACGGTTCCTAATGGTACCTGATACCGCAATTACACACCGCTACAAGGTGCTCCACAGTAGGTTTTTTCGACCCCTGGAAGCACCGCCGGGTGCCGCAGGTTACCTTCTGTAGAGCACCTTCCCTGATTTACACGCCGCTACCACAAGGGAATATGGGCGGACCTGGGGCAGCAGGGACAACACATAGGCGTGCCAGAGTTGTGGATTATGACGCTCGTACGGTGATTGGACAAAGCAATAACATCATGATTGGCCAGCCAGCGCTGGGAAGCTGGCTAGTACATGACACTATAGCAAATGTGTAGTGACTGGTCATCTTGTTAAATATGCCGCCCTGTACAGGGACAGCCAATGGGTACACAGTACTCCCCACCAATGATAGTTCATGGGGCGTGGTATACATGACGCTCTAGCACGCCCCAGGTACCATAGGGTTTATACCTGCTTGTTTTTGAGCAAGGCTGAAAGACAGGTGTCCAAAGAGAGCGGTGGCAACAACCTGAATTACACGCCGCTACCTCGCGGTGTTTTGAAGGTAAAAGTTACAATTGTCTCCCGACACCCGGTCGTTTCTAACCTTCGGTAGCGGCGTGTAAAGGTACCATAAGAGATTCAAAAAGTAAGTATTGGTTCCCTAAAAAATGAAAGATGAGGGAAAGAACAATCTATTAAATGCCTTTTTCTGTACAGAATTTACACACAAAATTCCCATGACAGGCAACTTATTCAGGAGTACCATACATTCTCCATTAAATGTCACCTGATTAACCCAGCGGGAATTATGGCATAGCTTCAAGAACACTACAGTAGACAAATCACCAAACCCAAATAGTATACACCTCCAAGTACTGCAGGAGTTAAAGCGGTTTTCCCATCAACACAGTAGATTTTAATCAATTGAACTTGGAATAATAATGATTTCCACAATTGGATGTGTTTAAAAGGAATCTGTCCTCTAGTTTTAGGCCCCTATCCTACCACTACCTGTCCCTGCACCTTGGTAGCTAATCCCTAACCATCTCTGTCTGACCTAAAACTACGCTATAAAGCTTCTGAAAAATGATTTAATAACTTACCTGCAGTCTACATCCGTAGACTGGAATGGGCGGTCAGCTCCATTCTCCCTCCTTACAGGCTCTTATCATGCCCCGCTGGGCATCATGATTCCATCTCCTGTGTCGAAATTCCTGTCTCCTCCGTATAGTATGACATACACCCAGACAACAGTTCCGTCCGGTGCATTGTGAGGGCTTATCAGGTTGTACGGTCCGGCGCATACGCAGTGCACATATTGAACCCTCCCGTTCACCTGCTAAACCTCCACAATGCACCAGACCGGAACTGACATCCAGGTGCACGTAATACTGTATGGAGGAGGCAGGAATTTCAACACAGGAGACGAAATGATGATGCCCAGCGGGGTGTGCTAGGAGCCCACGAGAAGGGAGAATGGAGCTGACCGCTCATTCCAGTTTACGGATATAGACTGGATGTAAGTTATTAAATCATTTTTCAGAAGCTTTATAGTGCAGTTTTAGCTCAGAGAGGGATGATTAGGGATGACCTAGCAAAGTGCAGGGACAGGTAGTGGTAGGATTGCGGCCTAAAATGAGCTGACAGGTTCCCTTTAATAAAATGTTCCTTTGCTAAGATAATCTTATATAGGTGTCCCTGCTATGTACTGTGTAATGGCCATGTCTGACCATACAGGGACATGGTATGATAATGCCACATCTCCTGTGCAAGGAGGAAGTAAAAAAGTATACAGACTTTACAGCATTGGATTGCAAATAATTTTTTCTTTTAAGTACCGTAATACATTTTTTAAAAACCAGGTTGGGAAGGGTCTTACCTCACAAAATGAATATATTGTCTGTATACTATTTTGCAACCCTCCCTGCGCAGGAGATGTGTTATGATCAGACATGGCCATTACACAGTACATAGCAGGGGCACATTTATAAGATTATCTTAGCACAGGAACATTTTTTTAAACACATCCAATTGTGGAACTTTTAATGATTTTAAGATCTATTGATTAAAATAAACTTTAAAATGAACTTTGTGTGGAAACCTCTTAACTGTGACAGACCATTATTTCTAATGTTCAATTATACTATAATAACATCTGCATCACAGGACTGGCGTATAGTTAATGCAGTACCATTATTCAAAAAAGGGCCAAAATTTAAGCTTGGAAGTTACAGACTGGTAAATTTAACTTCTGTGGGTAAAATACTGTAGGGTTTTCAGAGATGCTATCCTGGAGTATGTCAATAAAAATAGTTTTTGACACATCAACATGGGTTTAGTAGGGTTTGGTCCTGTCCAACTAAAGCGGCCGTCACACGCACAGATATCGCGAAAGATATCGCTAGAACGCGCCAGATTTAACATCGTGTCAACGATGTCTCTGCGTGTGACGGCAATATACGATGAGCGATGATTGATGAAATCGCAAAATCGTGATCTGAGCTCCGGAGCTCAGATCTTGCGATTAGCGATTTCACGATCTGCCTCATCGTGGTGTATAACACCACGATGAGCGATCTCCCAGCGGCAGAGCCTATGCTGGGAGATGGTAACTATGGTACACGTCGGGTTACTAAGCGATGCGCGGCGCCTAGTAACCCGATGTGTACCATAGTAACCAGCGAGATCGCGGATCCACATCGCTGGTGAGTCTGTCTGTGTGACATCTCACCAGCGATGTGAGCGATATTGTAAGCGATCGCGCGTGCACGTGATCGCTTACAATATCGCAAGAGATATCTGTGCGTGTGACGGCCGCTTAATTTGATCAGCTTCTCACAATAAGCAAGCTTCAGACTGAACCAAGGTAAAGGCCATGAATGTTGTCTATATGGTGATTTCAAAGCTGTTTAATACGTTGCCACATAAAAGGTTGTTACCTAAAATTAGACCATTGGGACATGGGGAAAATATGAGTAACTGGGTTAACAACTGGCTCAGCGACAGGAAAAAGAGGGTAAATTTTAATAAAATAAACTCTGATTAGATAAGTGTTAACATTGAGGTACCACAGTGTTCAGTATTAGGCCTTCATTGTTTTAATATATTAATGACCTTTTAGAGGACATGCACTTTGCAAGGTAAAAAAAAGCACTGATAAACATAATTTAATATTACAGAAAAAGGCTGGATGCTTGGGCTAAACGGCAATTATAAATAAACTAGATGGATGCCCGATGCTATTGCATCTGGAGGGCAGAGATGTCACGATGGAGGTGAGCTCTATAGCACTGGGGTGGGTTTGTGTGATGGTGGCAACCTTTATTTGGAGGGCAGTGACAGGGCTGGCTCTCCCTAAGGGCCACGTCACACACACAGATATCTGTGCAGATATTGTTCACAGATCTCTGGTTTAAGTGAAATCATGGAAACATTGTTCCATTTGTACACGGCCACAAAATGTCACAATGTGTCCATGATTTCACTTCAACCAGAGATCTGTGAACAATATCTGCACAGATATCTGTGTGTGTGACGTGGCCCTAAATCTAATCCCCCATGTGCTCTGTCTCTCTCCCCGTTGTGCACTCGGACACCTCATGCGCTGTTTCTCTCCCCCAGTGCACTGTCTTTTCCCCTTTCCAATGTTTTCCCCCATGGGCTCTTCTCTTCCCGTGTGTGAGAAAGCTGGGTCTCCCTCAGAGGTCATGGGTCTTCCAGCAGGACAATGACCCAAAATACACTTCAAAAAGCACTAGAAAATGGTTTGAGAGAAAGCACTGGAGACTTCTAAGGTGGCCAGCAATGAGTCCAGACCTGAATTCCATAGAACACCTATGGAGAGATCTAAAAATGGCAGTTTGGAGAAGGCACCCTTCAAATATCAGGGACCTGGAGCAGTTTGCCAAAGAAGAATGGTCTAAAATTCCAGCAGAGCATTGTAAGAAACTCATTGATGGTTACCGGAAGCGGTTGATCGCAGTTATTTTGGCTAAAGGTTGTGCAACCAAGTATTAGGCTGAGGGTGCCAATACTTTTGTCTGGCCCATTTTTTGAGGTTTGTGTGAAATAATCAATGTTTTGCTTTTTACTTCATTCTCTTTTGTGTTTTTTCATTGAAGACAAATTAAATGAAGATAATAATACCAAAGAATTTGTGATTGCAATCATTTTCAGGGAGAAACTGAGTATTATCTGACAGAATTGCAGGGGTGTCAATACTTTTGGCCACAACTGTACAAGGCTGGCTTCACACTACGGCTGTGATCCGTTACACATACACATAATTGTGCAGAGATTGTTCGCAGATCTCTGGTTGCAGTGAAATCATGGACACATTTGTAGACGGCCACAAAATGGAACAATATGTCCTTGATTTCACTGCAACCAGAGATCTGCGAACAATCTCTGCACAATTATCTGTGTGTGTAACTGGGCCTTATGAGGTTGTATCTTGTAATCTTCAATCTCAATAACGTCGTCCCCGGACACTCAAGGCCGCTCTACATGTCGCAATATCGTTCCGATATTGCATTCGATTTCACAGGAGCGCGCACGTTTTTAGCACTTGTCCAAGATCGCATAGGAGATGTTACACAGGGAGATATCGCCTACTACGCAACTACGATGTCGTACGCCCCTCTTGCACACAGTGTCTGAGCAACTCAGGGAACGACCAATTAACATTGGAGTGAATAGGGGAAGTTGCATTCCAAATCGTAGTTGCGCTGTCACACAGCATGATCCTGGCAGATCGTCAAGCCAATATTGCACGGTTGAAGAGCATGCACAATTCAAAAAACGATATCGTAGTTGCATCGTTTTTGAGTTGCGATGCCCATTTACACGACACAACACACGAACGATATCAACTGCAACGTCCCTACCACGTGACTTTTTATCGTAGTTGCGTTGCGATATCGTGACGTGTAAAGCGGCCTTTACAATAAGGAACATCGGATCATCAAACAGCTCCGCAGTGGACTCGAAGAAATGGAAGAAAAAAGTCTAAAAGATAAAGAAAAGAGAAATCTTAATACATGAGACTGATGAGACCGGAACATGAGGGAGTGGAGTAAATGGGCGACCTCATCAAAAAACGCACTGTGCCCCTTCCATATCCGCGTTCTTTTGGTCTGTCCTGCGACCGTCACCTTCACAGCAGCCAAAATAAATTCTTGCCCCGGGTGCCAGAAAACCTAGTTACGCCTCTGTGATGAGGTTCTGAAGCATCTGAGGGGTATAATAAGGTTCTGGTGTGTATGATGAGGATCTGCAGCAGCTGATGTCTATAATGAGGTTCTGCAGCAGCTAAGGTGTATGATGAGGTTCTGCAGCAGTTGAGGTGTGTGATGTGGTTCTGCAGCGGCTGAAGTGTATGATGAGGTTCTGCAGCAGCTGAAGTGTACGATGAGGTTCTGCAGCAGCTGAAGTGTATGATGAGGTTCTGCAGCAGCTGAAGTGTAAGATGAGGTTCTGCAACAGCTGATGTGTATGATGAGGTTCTGCAGCATCTTAGATGTAAGGCCACGTGCACACGTTGAGTATTTGATGAGTTTTTTACCTCAGGATCCCTTGCAGCCAACCTGCTTGGCTGGAAGGGATCCACACAGAGGGTGAGAAAAAAGAGAGAGTAAAAGACAGTTCACAGACACCTGAAACATGATAAACTCATAGAAGACAACAGGAAGGCAAGTTCTCTCACCTAGCAGGGTGGACTCCAGCTCCTCTCAGACTGGTTGAACTGTGTGCCTGGTTCTGTATATAGCCTGGACATGCTGTATCAACTACAGACTACAGTAAAGGTAAAGAACTGCAAAAGGCTGTCTGTTGTGCTTCATTTCTCCTGCATTCTCACATTGCTCCTCTACTGCAACTACCATCATCCACTCTCTACACCTCAAGGATCTACCCCATGCTGAAGGGGGTATTCTACCTCACTGCTACAACATCTGACCTTTGAGGCTCTTCATGCAGTGCCAGCCACCTAGTGGCCACAACAACTTCAGCTGCTGTCACGAACATTCTTTTACTTTTTGATTACTTTACTCTATTTTGTTTTATGTGAGCCGGGGCTACAGCTCTGGACACAGCCACCGTAATCCAGACCGCTGGCCCAGCTGCCAAGTACCCCTGACCTTCGTGTCCAACAGGTGTGATTGTAACCCCTGCACTTGTTGTAGTTACGCCCCTGCAGAAATCCATGTGCTTTTCGATGAAACATTCATGTACGTAAAAACTATAAAATACTGCCAACGACCCCTTCCAAAACACATGGATAGCTCTCTGCAAGATATGGAAGAAATCTTACAAAAAAGTGTTGCAATTGTGCCGCTGAAGTGTCTATGAGAAGGAAGTAAACTGACTCACACACATGGGGACCCGAGCCTACCTACCAAGACTAGGGAAGGGCAGTGACCAGGGTATGTGGCAGCTGAGCATGGGCGAGAGGTGTAACACGCATCAGGACTACTAGACACCGCACAACTTCAGGTATGAAATGTAAAGTTTACTAAAAGATAAATTTCAAGGACAAAGTCACAAAGCACAAGGCAAAAGGGAGAAGAGCAGGACATCAACAGGAAGATGTCATCTCACCGTGGCATGGAAGAGAGGCCATCTCGGATTGGCGTCTTTTGGCATGGGCATATCAGGAGGACTTTAGATACAGGCCTCAGGCATAGCATTCTCACAGCAGGGGAACATCTAACACCGACCTCCAGCAGACGTCATCAGGACACAGACCCCAGACAGGGATCCTGAGGCACTGTTCATCGAGCGAAGCTCCGGACATAAGCCAGAAGTCATCAGATATGGCTCCAGATATTGGTCATCAGGCACGGCTCCTGGCATTGAGCGTCAGACACCGGGCACAGCTCAGGGCAGAGGGCATCAGACACCGGGAACAACTCAGGGTAGAGGGCGTCAGATACCGGGCACAGCTTCGGGCAGAGGGCGTCAGACACTGGGCATGGTTCCTGGCAAAGGTCATCAGATACTGGGTACAGTTCCTGGCAAAGGCCAGACACAGCTTGGGCAGAGGACACCAGACACAATTCTGGGCATAGGTCAGACACCGGACACTGGCTGGAATAGAAACTAGCAGGATGGTGTAGGCATGGCAGGTGCAGACCGGAGCTGGGTGATGCAGGCATAGCCTGGAGCACAGTAGTGCAGACACAGCTGGTACACTGGACTCCAAGTTCAAGAGACGAACAAGGGTTTATTCACATGGAACAGCAGGGCTTCACGTACAAGCAGTGGCATATTGCCAATGGCAGCAGACCACGCAGCTGTGGCACCCCTTGGTCCTATTGCCACAGTGTCATTATTGCCACCGGGTGATAATGTCACACTTGAGAGCAACAGAAGGGTATTCACACTAGGCAAGAACCGCACACAACACCTTCTGCCTCCAGGCCACAAGGGGGAGACCTAAACCCCGGTTCAGGGTGAGCTCCCTTATAAATTCTGGTTTGTGGCGGAGCTTGTTAGTTCAGTTCCTAGGAGGACTGAGGAAGACATCCTGGTGGACTGGAGGCTGCCTTAAGCTCATCCTAGAATCGCTAATGTAGAGCCCCGCTAGTCAGCGTGCTACAAAAGGGTACTGCACCCCTAACAGAAGGTGCAGTATGCTTTGTCTTGGTAGGTAGGGGGTAAGAGAAGCCTGAAGCTCCATACCACAAACACACACCTAGTGATAGGGGACCAATCAGACTGCCCGTTACTAGGGTAACCGGTCCCGGTGGGTGGAGAAGCTACAGTCATGGCCAAAGGTTTTGAGAATGATACAAATATTAATTTTAACAAAGTCTTCTGCTTCAGTTTTTCTAATGGCAATTTGCATATACTCCAGAATGTCATAAAGAGTGATCAGCTTAACAGCAATTACTTGCAAAGTCAATATTTGCCTAGAAAATGAACTTTAACCCCCAAAACACATTTCAACATCATTGCAGTCCTGCCTTAAAAGGAGCAGCTAACATCGTTTTAGTGATTGTTCCATTAACACAGGTGTGGGTGTTGATGAGGACAGGGTTGGCGATCAATCAGTCATGATTAAGTAAGAATGACACCACTGGACACTTTAAAAGGAGGCTGGTGCTTGGTATGATTTTTTCTCTTCAGTTAACCATGGTTATCTCTAAAGAAACACATGCAGCCATCATTGCACTGCACAAAAATAGCGTAACAGGGAAGAGTATCGCAGCTAGAAAGATTGCTCCTCAGTCAACAATCTATCGCATCATCAAGAACTTCAAGGAGAGAGCTTCCATTGTTGTCAAAAAGGCTCCAGGGCGCCCAAGAAAGACCAGCAAGCGCCAGGACCGTATCTTAAAACTGTTTCAGCTGCGGGATCGGACTACCAGCAGTGCCGAGCTTGCTCAGGAATGGCAGCAGGCTGGTGTGAATGCTTCTGCACGCACTGTGAGGCGGAGACTCTTTGAGCAAGGCCTGGTTTCAAGGAGGGCAGCAAAGAAGCCACTTCTCTCCAGAAAAAACATCAGGGCCGACTGATATTCTGCAAAAGGTACAGGGAGTGGACTGCTGAGGACTGGGGTAAAGTCATTTTCTCTGATGAATCCCTTTTTCGATTGTTTGGGACATGTGGAAAACAGCTTATTCGGAGAAGAAGAGGTGAGCGCTACCACCAGTCTTGTCTCATGCCAACTGTAAAGCATCCTGAAACCATTCATGTGTGGGGTTGCTTCTCAGCCAAGGGAATCGGCTCACTCACAGTCTTGCCTAAAAACACAGCCATGAATAAAGAATGGTACCAGAATGTCCTCCAAGAGCAACTTCTCCCAACCGTCCAAGAGCAGTTTGGCGCCCATCAATGCCTTTCCAGCATGATGGAGCACCTTACCATAAAGCAAAGGTGATAACTAAATGACTCAGGGAACAAAACATAGAGATTTTGGGTCCATGGCCTGGAAACTCCCCAGATCTTAATCCCATTGAGAACTTGTGGTCAATCATCAAGAGACGGGTGGACAAACAAAAACCTACAAATTCTGCCAAAATGCAAGCATTGATTATGCAAGAATGGACTGCTATCAGTCAGGATTTGGTCCAGAAGTTGATTGAGAGCATGCCAGGGAGAATTGCAGAGGTCCTGAAGAAGAAGGGTCAACACTGCAAATATTGACTTGCTGCATTAACTCATTCTAACTGTCTAACCGGGGGGTACACGTAGCGGGCGTTGCTTCTCCTCCAGTCACGGAACCGCGCCTGCGGTAGTGTAGGCCCGGTGGTCCAGATCAATAGGGGAATGGCGGAACAGTGGGGGTGATTTGTCTTCGTGACGCCACCTGCGGGTGTTCTGGTAACTTTACCAGCGCTGTTCGGGTCTCCGGGGGATGTTATACAGCGAGATGGAACGCTCCCCACAGGACGAGCGGTGATCCCCAGAGCCGGGAGCTGCTCAAGATGTTGTGCGGCAGCTGCGGGATGCTGCGCGCTGAACCCAGGAGTAATGGACAACCACACAAAGTCTCTTTTAGATACCTTTACTGGTTGGTAGTTAGGTACACTCGGACCGGGATAGTGAAGTTGGCACTTCTGGAGTTTCACAGCAAGCAGTGTTAGGCTTCCTTTCTCTACTTCTGGTGCTAAGGTCGGGTGGATGTGGAACCCCTCCGGACCGGGCAGTTTGTTCAATAGAACGGATTTCACCTGGTTGTCAGCACTGAGGGCACTGTAAAAGGGTGATGATAATTCTACCTTCTTCCCTGGGCTCTCGCTGGTAGGTGCGACAGGTGAACAGGGGGCTAGACTCCCTGTGAAGTATGCTGGTTCTCTGCAGTGGCTTTTTAGCTTCCACAGCTTCGGTTCCAGTAACCGGTGTTTAAGGAAAGAGTCAGATTAACTCTGTATTCCTGAGAGGTGATCTCCTTCTTCCTCTTGTCCCAATTGCAGGGACTCCCACTGGCTAACAGGCTGGTTGGGCCTAGTGTGTTCCTCATAGGGTGGAGGTTTCACACAGGCTGGCAGCTCTTGTAGCGTCTACCCAGGGGTGCACCAAGCCCCTCTGCCGCCTGAGCCACCGCACCGATTACGGGGGGGGGGGTGCTACCGGAGCCCAGCACTGCCGCCCCTTCTGTGCCTCTCTCCCCGGGTCGCCGCTTACCTCCGGTGCGCGGCCGGCGCCATGACAGGGGGAGGCTGTGTGCATGAGGCGCCGCCCCCTTCTGCACTGCCGCTCCCCCTGCCGGCTGCCGCCTGAATGACAGGGCTCACACTGTCCAATGGACGGTGCGGCCCTGCGTCTACCACACTCTGAAGTTTCTCCCTCCAAGACTCTTTTTATAGGGGGAACTGGCTCAAAGTCACCAGTGTAGCTCCCCCTAGAGGCTCGGGGTGAAACCAGGTGTTCTAAGTGTTGTTTGTGTTTGTTTGGTGTTTGTGGGTTTTGCTGTGCTGTTACTTACTCCATTTGTGCTTTAAGGATTTCTGTGGTGCCCAACAGGTGCCAGGGTGCCACACTTATGAATGTATTACATAAATTATATAAACCAGACAGTGTGACCAGGGCCGGTTTTAGACAATGTTGGGCCCTGGGCACAAGTTAAAAGTGGGGCCCCATCTGCTAACAAATTGCACCATCACACACAAACATTTGAGTTGTATTTACTGAAACCGATTTCAGACCTTTAAATGAGTGCCATCGGCTATAGTAATGTCTTTCTGCGCTTGTATTCCGGCTCCTCACACAGGCTGAGAAAGAACGATGGGGTGAGAACGATCACTAATAGATCATTAGGGATAGGATGATCACTAATCATTGGGGATAGAACAATCACGAATAGATCATCGGGGATAGGATGATCACTGATAGTGACTGTTCAAACTCCTTTGATCTAAGAAATCATTGTGTCCCCATACAGATCGTGTTATCAGCAGCACTTCTCCTGTTTACATCGGGTGATGTGCTGCCAAGAACAATGGTCCTGATTTATTGAGACACGCTGTGCATGGCCATTCTTAATTAATGAACCTGCCGGAGTAATTTTCACTCACTTCATTAATAGGCGCACAGTGTATATATAATGTGTATGTACAGGGTATATAAGTGTGTATGTGTGTACATTTGTGTTGGATGCTCACGGGGCTAGTACATTTCCTAATTAATGAAGTGGGTGAATATTACTCCAGCAGCTTAATTTATTAAAGGAGTTCTCCGCTATTAGAACAAGCCCTTCTTATATCACTTGTTTCCCACAGTTAAAAATAAGACCCTATACTCGCGTCCTGTGCTGACTATATACTACACACCAGTATACACTATACAGTACAAACAAGTACTACACATCAGTATATACACATCAGTATACACTATATACTACACACAACTAATATATATACAGAGCTGGACTGGAGAACCTTGGGCCCACCAGAGACAATCATTCTTGGGGACGACCATGATGCTATATCATCAATATGGTAATAATAGAAGAACACCAATTCTATAGCAAAATGTGCAAATATTTTTTTGTAATATACGGTCATGCAAAATGGGCCCAATTTATGAAAAACTGGTGTTTTTCATGCCAATTTTGATGAGGTGGCATGCTGAGGTCAGATCTCCCTGGCTTATGAAGAGATATACAACTCTTCCTGAATCTGTGGCATCTAAAGAGTGTCACTGCCGAAAAGTCTTGCTGATTGACAGCCAGATCCCTACAGTTAGGTATCAGGGAGCTGTCTGTCAATCTGGATGACATCAGCAGTTATGCTCCACTGACAGAGCAGAGTGGAAAAGAAGGAGCTGCTCAGTCAATGTGATTTCACTGGCATCAGGAGAATCGTCATCAGAAGACATACACTGCCCCACACAGAAGAGCTGACAGATCCTCTATATACTACACCACACAGGAGAGATGACAGATCCTCTATATAGTACACCGCAGAGGAGAGCCGACAGATCCTCTATATACTACACCACACAGGAGAGCCAACAGCTCCTCTATATACTACACCATACAGGAGAGCCGACAGCTCTTCTATATACTACACCACACAGGAGAGCTGACAGCTCCTCTATATTCTACACCATACAGGAGAGCTGACAGATCCTCTATATAGTACACCGCACAGGAGAGCCAACAGCTCCTCTATATACTACACCACACAGGAGAGCTGGCAGCTCCTCTATATACTACACCGCACAGGAGAGATGACAGAACCTCTATGTACTACACCACACAGGAGAGCTGACAGCTCCTCTATATACTACACCACACAGGAGAGCCAACAGAACCTCTATATAATACACCACATAGGAGAGCCAACAGCTCCTCTATATACTACACCACAGAGGGGAGCCGACCGCTCCTCTATTTACTACACCGCACAGGAGATATGACAGATCCGCTATATACTACACCACACAGGAGAGCCGACAGATCCTCTATATACTACACCATACAGGAGAGCCGACAGAACCTCTATATACTACACCATACAGGAGAGTCGACAGCTCCTCTATATACTACACCGCACAGTAGAGCCAACAGATCCTCTATATACTACACCATACAGGAGAGCTGCCAGATCCTCTATATACTACACCACACAGGAGAGATGACAGATCCTCTATATAGTACACCGCAGAGGAGAGATGGCAGATCCGCTATATATTACACCACACAGGAGAGCCGACAGAACCTCTATATACTACACCATACAGGAGAGTCGACAGCTCCTCTATATACTACACCGCACAGTAGAGCCAACAGATCCTCTATATACTACACCATACAGGAGAGCTGCCAGATCCTCTATATACTACACCACACAGGAGAGATGACAGATCCTCTATATAGTACACCGCAGAGGAGAGATGGCAGATCCGCTATATATTACACCACACAGGAGAGCCGACAGAACCTCTATATACTACACCATACAGGAGAGTCGACAGCTCCTCTATATACTACACCGCACAGTAGAGCCAACAGATCCTCTATATACTACACCATACAGGAGAGCTGCCAGATCCTCTATATACTACACTGCACAGTAGAGCCGACAGATCCTCTATATACTACACCATACAGGAGAGCTGCCAGATCCTCTATATACTACACTGCACAGTAGAGCCGACAGATCCTCTATATACTACACTATACAGGAGAGCTGCCAGATCCTCTATATACTACACCACACAGGAGAGCTGACAGATGATAGATACATAGATTTGAGATAGAGTGATAGATGATTATAGATAGATGATGATAGATAGATGATGATAGATTCATAGCTAGATAGTACACACACACACAGAGCTCTGCTATGTGATAGTACACACACACAGAGCTCTGCTATGCTCATATTACAAATAGTGTTATTTCCTATCTGTTGGAAAATTAGGTGTACATGGTGTGTGCACAGCAGAGAGGTGTTTGCAATGTGTAATAGCTTTTTTATAATTATCAGGCAGCTCGGCACACCCTAGCTCAGCACTCAGCATGTTCCTCCTTGCTTCACATTTTCCCCCCAGTGCCTGTGCTCAGGGTGATGTAGCTGTGCTGGCACCCCTCCCCCACCCACCCTCCAGGAATAGCAGGGATAGCAGTGTATAGAGTACTAATATAAAGCTACAGTGCAGTGCTCCAGCAGCTCTTCCTGTATCTGGCTCTGTGGAGCAGCCGAGGAAATGCTGCTTCCTTATTCAAACCTTGCATTTGTGTACAGGGGGCCCTCACTCTCTCCTTTCTGAGGGCCCACTCCAACACTGTGTCACCCCCACTGACCCTGCCGACACTGGGGGCCTTCATTCTGGACAACGATAATAACAGAGGAGCCAATGTAACTTACTTTGGCCCAGAGAGTGATGCAGGAGGGAGCAGTGGATTCCCTCTGTTCGTCATCATAGCGCCAGTGAATGAAAAGAGGAGGAGGCAGGGGCTCCACCAATCACAGCACAGCTCACTGGCTCTCCACCAATCACAGAATAGCTCCCTGCCTGAGCTGTGCTACTAATCCAAAGGACAGAGTGCAGTGAAAACTAACACTGATTGGCTGTACTTTAACCAATCAGTGTAAGGCTGAGCTGCAGCACCACCCTCCTGCAATACTGAAGACTGGAATAGTGCAGAGCAGTGATACCGCAGTAACAGCTTATCGGAACAACAGTGTTCCAGTCAGCACGCAGAGTGAGCGGCAGGAGGCCGCAGATGGGGGTGATATTCAGTGGGCACTGCTCTCAGGGAAGGAGAGCGGGGAAGAGCCGATAAACCTGCAGCAATATTATTAGTGTAGGACCCTGCTGGGGGCCCTTCAGAGGGTGGGGGCCCTGGCCAAGTGCCCAGTCTGCCCCCCCCTAACGCCGGCCCTGAGTGTGACACAATAAGTGCAGGATATAATGTGACGGCATAGTCTGCGGATGGAAGACAATCTAATCAAACAACGGTTTGTTTACAATTATAAGATATACAATTGATACATATGTGTTAACATACATTGTATACAAGTTTGGCCAGGGTTTACATAGATGGCCAGCACACAAAGGGTTAAGCCGTTTTGAGTTTTTAACATACAATTTATACAGTGTATCAGATAGTAAAGCAATTGTTAATCTGAGAGGAGGGAACTAGGGGCAGGGTGTATAGGGCACATTCATAGCATGCTTTCTGCATTCATATCAATATAAGGTATACCCATGCCACCGCAGCCAAAGAGCCCCCACCTCTCACCTGGTTTGATAAGATGTCAGCAGACAGGCTAACGTACAGTTCTAGGGAGTCACAGGGGTCGAGACCTGACTCTGTGACCCTGGGTTCAGCTTTAAAAAGTGGAAACTCTTCTGGCGTGGTAGGGAGAGGGGTGGTGATTAAGGGAGTTATTCGTGACGCCACCCATGGTATGTGGCTATTAGTGGCCACTGCTGCTGCAGAACCTCCGGGGATGATGGACGGGCAGCTGGGATGGAGCGGCTCCCCACGGTGGGAGCGGATCCCGGGGCAGTGGATGTAGTATGGGTGTAGGGTGCCGGATGGTGGGCGCAAAGCAACAGACTCATGGTTTGTTGGTTCCTCAGTCCTTTATCTGGTGCAGCTGTAATTCCGGTGGATATGATCCCCCATGATGAAGCACAGCACTTGTACTTTATACTGTTAAGCGAAACGTACGTAGGGGTAATTCTTGGGATCCCTATCCCATTACTTGTCTGCTGACATCTTATCAAACCAGGTGAGAGGTGGGGGCTCTTTGGCTACGGTGGCATGGGTATACCTTATATTGATATGAATGCAGAAACCATGCTATGAATGTGCCCTATACACCCTGCCCCTAGTTCCCTCCTCTCAGATTAACAATTGATTTACTATCTGATACACTGTATAAATTGCATGTTAAAAACTCAAAACGGCTTAACCCTTTGTGTGCTGGCCATCTATGTAATCCCTGGCCAAACTTGTATACAATGTATGTTAACACATATGTATCAATTGTATATCTTATAATAGTAAACAAACCGTTGTTTGATTAGATTGTCTTCCATCCGCAGACTATGCCGTCACTTTATATCCTGTACTTATTGTGTCACACTGTCTGGTTTATATAATTGATGTAATAAATTTATAAGCATCTAGCTCCACTTTTGTGCTTTCTATATTAAATATTTATGTGTTCAGCTGCAACATGCCTGAGATTGGTTAGCTGACCATAGGCATACAATTTACCATTGGTTAATATGTATCTATTCAATGTAATATGGCATCATTTCTACTGTTATTACTGTTAGCTTTGGTTAGTAGCAAAAACATCCAGGAGCTGAGCGGTGCGACAGTCGTGGTGGTTTGGGGCCACAAATCAGCCCCTTGGGAGCTTTACCCCATTGGTTAATATATATATATATTTTATTCATTTATATAGCGCTATTAATTCCATAGCACTTTACATACATGAGTAACGCTGTCTCTCTTGGAGCTCACAATCTAAACATCCTATCAGTATGTCTTTACAATGTGGGAGGAAACCGGAGTGCCCGAAGGAAACCCACGCAAACACGGGAAGAACATACAAACTCCTTGCAGATGTTGTCCTTAGTGTCCTTGGTGGGAATTGAACCCAGGACCTCAGGATTCCAGTGCTGCAAAGGCTGCAGTGCTAACCACTTGAGCCACCGTGCTGCCCAATGGAAACATAAATCCGGATATATGTCTCACAGCTGAGGATTTGTTACAATAGTCTCCGTTGCAGACTCCTTATTTTGGGGTCAGGCCCTGGAGCCTGCGGCAAGATCTCCTGATGACATTATTTGCTGTTTCCCGCAGGATCTTGTCTCTGACTTCGGCCATTTTTCTCTCCTCAGGTATCTTCTGGAGCAGGACTTCCCCGGGATGAGGATCGGGCTGCAGCCCGCCACCGACTCCTTCATTGCGGTGATGCAGGGGGACGTTGAAGGTGTTATTCCCGGCAATGCTCTAGTGGTCGACCAAAGAAAACCTTTCTGAAAACTGAATGCCTTTGGAAATGCCTTTCTGAACAGGTCAGTACTTGATGAGGTTGAGGGGTTAATAATCTACAGATGTAGCGGAGCTGATTGTGTCAGTGAACATTTTCCTTTTCTCGTATTGTGCTTTCTCTGGGGGGGTTTTGCTGTTCTATGGAAAGTCAGAGGTGACACGTTAGGCTGTCTTGGCACTACTACATCTGGAGCCCCTTCCCCCCCAAGCCTCCATGCCTGCTGCCATTCCTCAGAGTCATCATAGACAATCTGGGCCTGACAGCCCATAGAAGACCTAGTTGTTAATCCAAGCATCCAGTCTGACCATTCTCCAAAACTAGGTTTTAGTTTTAGGACATCTCTGTTGCTCGGCCTCCCACACAGGCGGAGACGACTGCAGCAGCATCTCCCTCCTCACCCTTTCACAGCATACAGTCTCCCATACAGGCAGAGAAAGACAGCAGCACCATCTCCCTCTCCCCTTTCACAGCATGCAGCCTCCCACACAGGCAGAGACAGACTGCAGCAGCATCTCCCTCCTCCCCTCTCACAGCCTCCCATACAGGTGGTGGAGACAGACTGCAGCAGCATCTCCCTCTTCTGTTCAGTTATTTGCTAACACCCCATTGATGTAATCTAGTTATGGATCCCGTAGATTTCAGGCTGGCCGTCTCTCCATCCACTGTTATCTATCCCACGTCTGTTCTCTCTGCATCCAGAAGTCTTAACACTCCATAGTAATGCTCTGCCAGGATCTCAGCGCCCCGCATCTCATGACTCGCTAAAAGCTTAAAAGCCAAATCTGTGCTCCCCCGAGACCACTCGTATTGTAACTGAATCCTGCAAGACATGTAGTGTGGCCTGATGGAGATTACAGCATAACGGAGGCGACGCCTCAGAGATGGCGGAAGGAAGGCAGATCCAGCATTATCCTGCCGAAGTCTTAGGAAAAGTCTCATATAGTAACTGGCTACATTGCGGAGCTGGCGTGGCGCCACCTGTGTATGCCGCATAGCCAATGTGGCACAAGCCTTGCATGTTGCAGAGCTAGGGTTGCTGTGTGCTTTGCACATAGCGGAGCTGGGGTTACCCAGGACTTTGCAGAGCCGTAGTGGTGTGAGTATTCCATATTGTGGAGCCGTAGTGACGCAAGGTTTTGCATATTGAAGAGGGAGAAAATCATTCATTTTCCAGACCTTTGTTCATTGCTGATATGGAACCGCCTCTCTGATATTTTTACCTGTGACACTTTATTAATCAAATCTTCCCTTGCTGGAAAATCTCTGTGCCACCCTTTGGGATTCGTCAGTCACTGTGCCGTCGGTCGGGAACATTCGGCCCCTGTGCCGTCGGACAGGATAATTTGGCCTCTGTGCCGTCGGGCGGGATCATTCGGCCTCTGAGCTTTGGTTGGACTATCAGGAATTTTGGGCGGAGGCTGAGGTTTGAATAGTCGCGCTCCGCTGATGATGATGATGAGGTCGGGGGTCACATGCGGCTCCCACAGGAGATCCCTCAATGACAGGATAGGAATATTTGTCTTCTAAGCGCTAGTTACATGCAGTGAGCAGTGATGGGGCAAGTCTGATAGGAGGAGTTGTTACTGAAGAGGGGTCAGTTGTGTCTCTGTGTGTACTTATTTTATATCTAATGTCCTTTATTGCCGTCTTTTCTCTTCCCTTTTTTTGTATTAAATAAACTCCAAAAATTTTTCAGCCCGGAGACTGTCAGCAGGCAGGTTCCCTGTTCGCTGTTTGCTGTTCACTATTCCTTGTTCGCTGTTCCCTGTTCACTGTTCGCTGTTCCCTGTTCGCTGTTCCCTGTTCGCTGTTCCCTGTTCACTATTCCCTGTTCGCTGTTCCCTGTTCACTGTTCCCTGTTCGCTGTTCCCTGTTCGCTGTTCCCTGTTCGCTGTTCCCTGTTCACTATTCCCTGTTCGCAGTTCCCTGCTCGCTGTTCATTGTTCACTGTTCACTAATCCCTGTTCGCTGTTCCCTGTTCGCTGTTCACTGTTCGCTGTTCCCTGTTCGCTGTTCCCTGTTCGCTGTTCACTATTCCCTGTTCGCTGTTTCCTGTTCGCTGTTCCCTGTTCGCTGTTCCCTGTTCCCTGTTCACTGTTCCCTGTTCACTGTTCCCTGTTCGCTGTTCCCTGTTCACTGTTCCCTGTTCACTGTTCCCTGTTCGCTGTTCCCTGTTCGCTGTTCACTGTTCCCTGTTCACTATTCCCTGTTCGCTGTTCCCTGTTCGCTGTTCCCTGTTCGCTGTTCCCTGTTCACTGTTCCCTGTTCGCTGTTCACTATTCCCTGTTCGCTGTTCCCTGTTCGCTGTTCCCTGTTGATGAATCTTCTCATTATTATTTTTACCTGATTCTCAATTTTAGGAAAGCTAAATTAGGCTGGGGTCACAGTTGACATGCATTTTTTTAGTGCCTTTTAAAAACGCATGCTTTTTTACATGCGTTTTTCATGTCAGCATGAGTTTTATAAGGTCTCTGATGGCTCCCTGCGTTTTTGGCTGCGTTTTTGAATCTGCACATAAAAATAGTGCTTGTAGTATTTTTTTGAGCGTTTTGAAAAACGCATGCGTTTTTGTAGAAAACGCATGCGTTTTTATAACATGGGTTCCTATGGGAAACGCATGCAAAAACGCATGTACAGTTAGCACCTTTTAGTGCCATTCAAAAACGCATGCGTTTCCCATAGGAGCCCATGTTAAAAAAAACGCATGCGTTTCAGGAAAAACGCATGCGTTTTTTTAACATGGGCTCCTATGGGAAACGCATGCGTTTTTGAATGGCACTAAAAGGTGCTAACTGTACATGCGTTTTTGCATGCGTTTTCCATAGGAACCCATGTTATAAAAACGCATGCGTTTTCTACAAAAACGCATGCGTTTTCTACAAAAACGCATGCGTTTTTGGATATGCTCCAAAAACGCATGGGACAGTCACACATGCTTTTTGGCTATTAGGGCATGCGTTTTTTAACATGGGGGCCTATGGGTGCGTTTTTTACATGCGTTTTTGAAAACGCAGGTCTCCAAAAATGCATGTGAAAAATGGTACTGTGACCCCAGCCTTAGGCTGGGGTCACAGTTGCCATGCGTTTTTTTAAGTGATTTACCAAAACTCATGCTTTTTTTCATGTCAGCATGAGTTTTGTAAGGTCTCTGATGGCTCCCTGCGTTTTTGGGTGCTTTTTTGAATCTGCACCTAAAAATAGTGCTTGTAGTATTTTTTTGAGCGTTTTGAAAAACGCATGCGTTTTTGTAGAAAACGCATGCGTTTTTATAACATGGGTTCCTATGGAAAACGCATGCAAAAACGCATGTACAGTTAGTACCTTTTAGTGCCATTCAAAAACGCATGCGTTTCCCATAGGAGCCCATGTTAAAAAAACGCATGCGTTTTTCTGGAAACGCATGCGTTTTTTTAACATGGGCTCCTATGGGAAACGCATGCGTTTTTGAATGGCACTAAAAGGTACTAACTGTACATGCGTTTTTGCATGCGTTTTCCATAGGAACCCATGTTATAAAAACGCATGCGTTTTCTACAAAAACGCATGCGTTTTCTACAAAAACGCATGCGTTTTTGGATATGCTCCAAAAACGCATGGGACAGTCACACATGCTTTTTGGCTATTAGGGCATGCGTTTTTTAACATGGGGGCCTATGGGTGCGTTTTTTACATGCGTTTTTGAAAACGCAGGTCTCCAAAAATGCATGTGAAAAATGGTACTGTGACCCTAGCCTTAGGCTGGGGTCACAGTTGCCATGCGTTTTTTTAAGTGATTTAACAAAACTCATGCTTTTTTTCATGTCAGCATGAGTTTTGTAAGGTGTGTGATGGCTCCCTGCGTTTTTGGGTGCGTTTTTGAATCTGCACCTAAAAATAGTGCTTGTAGTATTTTTTTGAGCGTTTTGAAAAACGCATGCGTTTTTATAACATGGGTTCCTATGGAAAACGCATGCAAAAACGCATGTACAGTTAGTACCTTTTAGTGCCATTCAAAAACGCATGCGTTTCCCATAGGAGCCCATGTTAAAAAAACGCATGCGTTTTTCTGGAAACGCATGCGTTTTTTTAACATGGGCTCCTATGGGAAACGCATGCGTTTTTGAATGGCACTAAAAGGTACTAACTGTACATGCGTTTTTGCATGCGTTTTCCATAGGAACCCATGTTATAAAAACGCATGTGTTTTCTACAAAAACGCATGCGTTTTCTACAAAAACGCATGCGTTTTTGGATATGCTCCAAAAACGCATGGGACAGTCAAACATGCTTTTTGGCTATTAGGGCATGCGTTTTTTAACATGGGGGCCTATGGGTGCGTTTTTTACATGCGTTTTTGAAAACGCAGGTCTCCAAAAATGCATGTGAAAAATGGTACTGTGACCCCAGCCTTACTGCCTTGATTTACCGTAGATGACTGAGCTGAAAAAGTACATGTAGGACTCCTGAATCCGATCTAACCAGACAGGAGATCATCAACTCAGTCTGATGGAAGAAAATCCTGACCGCTCATCACTATATACAATATATACATATAGATTTTGAGGCATCTACAGTATATACAGAATAACACACCTTAGTGTGACAGCAGGGAACAAGCGGAGGTTACAAATATACAAGTGTTATATCGCTCTTATAATACTGCACCCAGGCCCGCAGCTATAATGAGGCAATGTGAGCTTATTGTCTCAGGTGGCGCCACCTGGTGGGCGGCAGTGGGAGCACTCAGTGCAGGAGACCGGATGCACAAAGTTCCGAGCATTGCTCCTGTGCGGAGCTCGGTGCCGCCTCCTGTGTCTTCTCTTTCCCTCACCCTGCAGCTGATCAGGACATCGGCAGTGAGGGACAAAGCAGGAGGTGATCAGAGCCAGGCATCTTCTTAGCATGTGACAATTACTGTGGCCAGTAGGCGGCAGTGTCACAAATTGGCCCAGATTGGGGGCTGCTCCTTCCTTCCACTGCAGGAGTGACCCCCAGCACCCACCATTCCTGACACTGCTTGCCCATGCTCCTGTACACCTCCCCTCCATGACTCCTTCCTCCACAGCTGTCATCCTTATAGATCACAGGAGGCAGTCGGACCTGGAGGAGGAGGGGGAGATCCTGTCTGTAGAGAGGAGGCAGCAGCTCCCAGCCTCCTCCTGTGCTGTCCTCTTTGTATATGGAGCACCAGCCTCCTCCTGTGCTGTCCTCCTTGTATATGGAGCACCAGCCTCCTCCTGTGCTGTCCTCCTTGTACATGGAGCACCAGCCTCCTCCTGTGCTGTCCTCCTTGTATATGGAGCACCAGCCTCCTCCTGTGCTGTCCTCCTTGTATATGGAGCACCAGCCTCCTCCTGTGCTGTCCTCCTTGTATATGGAGCACCAGCCTTCTGTCCTGCAGCACATGTGAGTATATGTAATGTCATGTATACTGTATGTAATAGTGTGTGTAGTGTGTGTTTTCCTTTGTGTAGATAGATGGCTGTATAGGTTGATTGTGTATGTAATAGTGTATCTATAGTATGTAGTGTACTATATGTGTTTCACTGTTTATAACTGAGTGTCTATGGATATACTGCCTGTGATTCTTGAGTGGGATCAGGCCTGAACTCACAATTGTCTCAGCATGGCAGGTTCCCATATAGAACTCCTCCTTCCCCCCGGTATTAATCCCCTGCATATATCCAGCATGATGTAGCCTGTAAGACCCCCTGAGTATTCAGCAATATGCTGGGGTGCAGGCACAGTGCTGGTGTATGGAAGGCTGCTTTCATATCGGCGTTTTTGCAAATCTGGCAGAAAAACGCCATTTTTGCAAAAATGCAATGCGTCTCACTTGTGGCAAGGTTGCGCTTTTACTAATATATTATAAAGGGACCTCCGGACAAGTGCGAAGGCTTGACAGTTAATCCTGCACTTCCGGCAACGTATGAAAACTGCAGCTAGCGCCGAAAGTGCGGGATCACGGGGAAAATGTGAGGTCTATTTACAATGCATTAGCAAAAGTGCAACCTTGCCGCAAGTGAGGCACATTGCCTTTTTGCAAAAACGGCAGATTTCGATAGAATGAACTTGGCCCATATCAAACTTATACCCAAATCAGGAAAAGTACTAACAGATCCTGCAAGCTTTAGACCGATCTCCCTGATAAATCAGGACTTAAAACTGCTCTCTAAAATAATGGCAGATAGATTAGCAACAATTATGCCTAAACTAATACCTCCCCACCAAGCGGGGTTTATTAAAGGGAGATCGACAACTACTAATATTAGAAAAACGATGCTCCTGATTGATGTCATGGGAAAAAAGGTGGGAAAAGAGAGGGGCAACCCAGCCATGATCACCTTGGATGCAGAAAAAGCGTTTGATAATGTAAGGTGGTCATGGCTGGGAAGGGTCTTAGACTCTGTTGGGATGGTGGGACCATTCAGGCAATACCTCCAAGCATTATATAACAATCCAAAGGCATGTATTAGTACACCTGGTTACTTGTCGGATTCTTTTTCTTTACAGAAAGGAACAAGACAGGGGTGCCCATTGTCACCCCTGCTCTTCAATTTAGCCATAGAGCCTCTTGCTCTATATCTGGAACAGAGTTCCACATATGAAGGCTTTAGAGTGGGAACCAAAGAAGTCAAATTATTACTTTTTGCAGATGATATTGTCTTATATGTACAAAACCCAGAAAGGGACCTCCCCCACATACTTGAAACCATTGAAACCTTGGGCAAACAATCAGGATTCTGTCTAAACAAGGAGAAATGCGAGATGATGTTTATTATCCCCAAGAGTAAACTCTCACATCATTCGCATTTCTGTGATATCCCAATCACTAAAAATAGTATCAAATACCTTGGTATTCATTTGGCCAGATATCCGACCCAGACTTATAAACTGAATTTTATCCCAATTCTCTTAAAAATTGAGAAGGAGCAAGCGGGTTGGGTCAATTTGCCACTTAGGTTGTTGGGAAGATGCCATTTACTCAAAATGGTCAGTTTTGCCAGGCTATTATATCCGCTTCAAAATGTCCCCATGCTGTTAAAACATACAGACTTAAATAAATTGAATAAGACCTTCTCGAGATTTCTATGGAGGGGAAGGAAACCTAGACTGACTTTTGGCGTGTTGATGAGGTCGAAACAAGAGGGTGGACTTCAACTCCCAGATGTTCGTGGCTATAACTTGACATGTATCTTATGTAATGTCCTTGACTGGATCAGGAACACTAACAGACACTCAGACATAGCCCTAGAGGGAGAAGTTGCTAGACCCTGGGAACTATCGGCTTTGTTACACTCACCACTGCCTCATTTACCTAAAACTCTCAAGAACACGTTAATATTTAGAGACACGATAGCAACTTGGAAGGGGGTGAGGAAAAAGTTGAACTTGTCCTGGAAAATTTCTAGATCACTCAACCCATGGAAATGCCCAGCCTTCCCACTAGGTCGTGAAAACCATCTGTTCTTGGCATGGAGAGAGAGAGGCATTAGAACCTTGAGTGATCTTATTGTCATAGAGGAGAAAAGGTGGATGACTGAAAGCGAGGTCATGCAGACTTATAATCTCCCTCGATTTCAGGCCATGCAATACCGCCAGATACACCACTACCTTCTCTCACAACCTTACAAACAAATCTACGACCAGCAAAACAGGTGACTCTTTTCACAAAGTGGAAAAAACACATAAAAGACCCTGACCTCACACAGAAAATAATAGAGGGATGGGGGACTTGCAGACGATTTATACATAACGAACGCTGGAGAGACTCCCAATTCAGGATATTCATGGGACAATACAGGCGTTTAATATACCATCGACACCAGGTAGACAGGAGAGATGGGTAAATTGCCCTAAATGTAAATCACACATGACAGATTTGGAACACGGTCTTTGGTCCTGTCCTGTCCTGCATCTAGAATATATTGGAACTCGGTCGAACAGTGGGCGAGGGGTATGTGCGAAGGACTAGAAAAATTGAACCCAATGTTATGGCTTTTCCACTACCAAGATAACATGACGGGAAGGAAACAACCACATGCATTGTTCCATTATATTGCTATAACTGCAAAGAGACTCTTGTTACAGTTCTGGCTTAATGATAGGCCACCTGACCTAACACAAGTCAAAGCTTCGCTGCGAAGGGTCCTTGCAATTGAATCCTTAGACGCATTGAGTAACCCCAGCAAACTAACACCAAAATTCTTTCACAAATGGAGACGATTTATTGAATTAGAATTCACTGATGCTGAAATAAGAACCCTTATGGCGGCACATAGATCCTCAACATGGTATGCCAATGAAGAATTAGGAGATACACTGGGTAGACTTAAGTATATAATTCAGACATAAAATCACATTTAAATAACCCACAGCAAAATCAAATAAATGCACTAACTGCTGAAATGGGCTCTAGGAGGGGTGGAGGGTGGGTTTAAGGGGTACTAGCTATTATTTTCAAAAACTTTGTTATTAAGCGGTTGCTGCTGTTAAATAACTATGACATGCAATGTTTTGAATACTTATTGTTATCATTTGATTTTAATGTTATTATACGGTCATAGTTGCCAATGTACCACCTTTTATATTAAACAATAAAATGATGGTTCAAAAAAAAAAAAAAAAAAAACGGCAGATTTCTGCCAGATTTGCAAAATATTAGATCAGGCAAACCTGAAGTTAAAAACGTCAAGTTTGCCTGATCTGGCAGAATTGAAAGTAGCATAATGCTATTAGTGCAGACCGGCCGTATCTGCAGATGAGCACTGTGCACTTTAATATCCCGCACCCAACGCCTGTATGTTATGCAAGTATGGCCTCAAATTATCGCTCCTCATCTGTAGTGTCCGCTCTACGTAACCTCTCCTGAAGGCTTGTGCATGATTTCAGAGCTCTGCATTCACATATTTATTGTTCTGGTCATTCTAGCAATGGACCTCATAGATCGGGCAGTGGTGACCACAGTTAGGCCTGGGTCACACTAGAGCTAGCATTGCGTTCAGGAGGGTTCCGTTAAAAAGATAGAATCTGGCAGCATTAACGCAACATCACCATAAGGGAATGATGCGTTAACGCTGCCGATACAGTGCTATGAGTGACAGACCCCCGAGTGCAGTCAATCGCTGGAATACAAGTGCTGGAGTTTGAAACCTCACAGTATTTCCAAGTGCATCACATGATGTGGAAGCGCGCTTACATGCTGGCGTTTAACTGCACTCAGGGGTCTGTCACCCATAGCACTGTATCAGCAGCGTTAACGCATCATTCCCTTATGGTTACGCTGCGTTAATGCTGCCAGATTCTATCTGTTTAATGGAACTCCCCCAAACGCATTTCTAGCACTAGTGTGCAAGGTCCTAGCTGCTCGATACCTGCAGCTGTTCCGGCTCCCGAACATTCGGTGGACGGGTAAGTATTCCATCTTTTTTATTTTTAACACATTTCCCTAACTTTAATTTGGGTTTTGCAATGTACATTAATACATTGTGAAATCCAAAGGGGGCTGACATAGATGTCACAGAGGAAAGGAGGAACAGGATTCTTCCTCCCCTCTGTGACATCAGTGCCGGCCCCTATGGAAAAAATCGCGGGCGGCGGTGCGTAAAGAATTGACATGTTCATTCTTTTTACACCCGCACCTTTTCCCATAAAAGCGCTGCGCTAAATTAAGCGGCGTTTGAACAGCAAAGTGATTTCACATTCACTTTACTGGCAGACTAGACGCACTTACGCATTTTTGAAAAGTGCTGGCAAAAAAGCGCTCAAAAATGCGCAGTCTGTGGACGTAGCCTTAGTGATGAGTCTTGGATTAGTCAGTCTCTTATTTTGTTTGACTATAAACTATTATGGTACCTTTACACGCCGCCACAACAGGATGGATACCAACGGCAACTTCACGTGCACGAGCACGGCCGAACGGTTACCAACGGGAACCGCACCCTCTTTACACGCCGCCACAAGGTGCGCTACGCTACGCTACATTTACAGCTAGCTACATCGCCGGGTGTCTCAAGTAGCCATCTGTAGCTCAGCGTACCTCATTTACACAACGCTACAACAAGCTAATATGGGCGGACCTGGTGCAGCAGAGACAGCACATAGGCGTGCCACAATTGTGGATTACAAGACGTCCGTACGCTGATAGGACAAAGCCAGAACATCATGATTGGGCAGGCATCGCAGGAGGCTGGTTAATACAGCACGCTCGAGCAATTGTGTAGTGTGACTGGTCAGCTCCTTAAATATGCCTCCCTATGCAGCGACTACCAATCGTCATGCAGGAGCTTCCACCAATGATCGCAGATGGGGCGGGGTAACACGGAGCCTGGGTGACGCCTTAGCTACATTGCAGCTACATCGCCGGGTGTCCAGAGTTCCCTTCTGTGGGTTCTTTACACGCCGATACAGCTCGCTACAATCGGCGATGTAGCCATCTGTTTATGGGCAGTGCACGGATACAGATGTATCTGTAGCCGGCTGTGTCGTCCCGTCTTCAGACGCCGCTACTACGGGCGATATTGGCGCGACAAGCTACATTTGTAGCCTGTAGCGGGTTGTATCCATCCTGTTGTGGCGGCGTGTAAAGGTACCATTAGGGTACCTTTACACGCGGCTACATTTCTAGGGTGGCTACAGGTAACTTACTGGTTGCAGTGAAATCATGGAGAGATTATTCCATTTGTACACAGCAACAAGATAGAACCTTGTCTCCATGATTTCACTGCAACCAGTAAGTTACCTGTAGCCACCCTAGAAATGTAGCCGCGTGTAAAGGTACCCTTATGGTACCTTTACACGCCGCCACAACAGGATGGATACAACCCGCTACAGGCTACAAATGTAGCTTGTCGCGCCAATATCGCCCGTAGTAGCGGCGTCTGAAGACGGGACGACACAGCCGGCTACAGATACATCTGTATCCGTGCACTGCCCATAAACAGATGGCTACATCGCCGATTGTAGCGAGCTGTATCGGCGTGTAAAGAACCCACAGAAGGGAACTCTGGACACCCGGCGATGTAGCTGCAATGTAGCTAAGGCGTCACCCAGGCTCCGTGTTACCCCGCCCCATCTGCGATCATTGGTGGAAGCTCCTGCATGACGATTGGTAGTCGCTGCATAGGGAGGCATATTTAAGGAGCTGACCAGTCACACTACACAATTGCTCGAGCGTGCTGTATTAACCAGCCTCCTGCGATGCCTGCCCAATCATGATGTTCTGGCTTTGTCCTATCAGCGTACGGACGTCTTGTAATCCACAATTGTGGCACGCCTATGTGCTGTCTCTGCTGCACCAGGTCCGCCCATATTAGCTTGTTGTAGCGTTGTGTAAATGAGGTACGCTGAGCTACAGATGACTACTTGAGACACCCGGCGATGTAGCTAGCTGTAAATGTAGCGTAGCGTAGCGCACCTTGTGGCGGCGTGTAAAGAGGGTGCGGTTCCCGTTGGTAACCGTTCGGCCGTGCTCGTGCACGTGAAGTTGCCGTTGGTATCCATCCTGTTGTGGCGGCGTGTAAAGGTACCATTACAGGTAGGACATGCAAGGTGATATCTGAGATTTGTTGAGAATGATGTGTACTGCTGATTATATATATACTAGTAAAAAGGCCCGATGCTATCGCATCGGGAGTGCGGTGAATTGAACAGATGCCGTAGAAATAGGCACTGAATAGTACAGTCCTCTCTCCAGGAAAGTACACTGTTGTTGCGGGATTTATATGGTGTATATGGAGGCTCAGTGGTTAGTACTGTGTTCTGTGGCTCTGTCCTGTGGCTCAGTCCTCTGTCCTGTGGGCCTGTCCTCTGTCCCTGTTCTGTGACACTGTCCTCTGTCTTGTGGCCATGTCCTGTGGCTGTGTCCTATGTCATGTGTCCCTATCCTCTGGCCTGTCCTGTGCCCCAGTCCTCTGTTCTGTGTTCTGTGGGCCAGTCGTCTGTCTTGGGCTCCTGTCCTGTGCCCTGTCCTGTGCCCCAGTCGTCAGTCCTGTGCCCCGGTTCTATGTCTTGGGCCCCTGTACTGTGGCCCTGTCTTGTGTCCTTGTCCTCTGGGCTGTGGCCCTGTCCTGTGTCCTGTGCCTCTGTGCTGTGGGCCAGTCCTCTATCCTGTGCCCCAGTCCTCTGTCCTGTGCCTCTGTGGTGTGGGCCAGTCCTCTATCCTGTGGGCCAGTCCTCTGTCCTGTGCCCCAGTCCTCTGTATTGTGCCCCAGTCCTCTGTCCTGTTCCTGTGTGCTGTGCCCCAGTCCTCTGTCCTGTGGCCCAGTCCTCTGTCCTATGCTGCAGTCCTCTGTCCTGTGCCCAAGTCCTCTGTATTGTGCCCCAGTCCTCTGTATTGTGCCCCAGTCCTCTGTCCTGTGCCTGTGTGTTGTGCCCCAGTCCTTTGTCCTGTGCCTCAGTCCTCTGTCCTGTGCCCCAGTCCTCTGTCCTGTGCTGCAGTCCTCTGTCCTGTGGCCCAGTCCTCTGTCCTGTGCTGCAGTCCTCTGTCCTGTGGCCCAGTCCTCTGTCCTATGCTACAGTCCTCTGTATTGTGCCCCAGTCCTCTGTCCTGTGCCTGTGTGCTGTGCCCCAGTCCTCTGTCCTGTGCTGCAGTCCTCTGTCCTGTGCCCCAGTCCTCTGTCCTGTGCTGCAGTCCTGTGTCCTGTGGCCCTGTCCTTTGTATTGTGCCCCAGTCCTCTGTCCTGTACCCCAGTCCTCTGTATTGTGCCCCAGTCCTCTGTCCTGTGCCTGTGTGCTGTGCCCCAGTCCTCTGTCCTGTGCTGCAGTCCTCTGTCCTGTGCCCCAGTCCTCTGTCCTGTGCTGCAGTCCTCTATCCTGTGCTGCAGTCCTCTGTCCTGTGCCCCAGTCCTCTGTCCTGTGCCTGTGTGCTGTGCCCCAGTCCTCTGTCCTGTGCTGCAGTCCTCTGTCCTGTGCCCCAGTCCTCTGTCCTGTGCTGCAGTCCTCTATCCTGTGCTGCAGTCCTCTGTCCTGTGCCCCAGTCCCCTGTCCTGTGCTGCAGTCCTCTGTCCTGTGCCGCAGTCCTCTGTATTGTGCCCCAGTCCTCTGTCCTGTGCCTGTGTGCTGTGCCCCAGTCCTCTGTCCTGTGCTGCAGTCCTCTGTCCTGTGCCCCAGTCCTCTGTCCTGTGCTGCAGTCCTCTGTCCTGTGCCCCAGTCCTCTGTCCTGTGCTGCAGTCCTCTGTCCTGTGCCCCAGTCCTCTGTCCTGTGCCGCAGTCCTCTGTCCTGTGCCCCAGTCCTCTGTCCTGTGCTGCAGTCCTCTATCCTGTGCTGCAGTCCTCTGTCCTGTGCCCCAGACCTCTGTCCTGTGCTGCAGTCCTCTGTCCTGTGGCCCAGTCCTCTGTCCTGTGCTGCAGTCCTGTGTCCTGTGGCCCTGTCCTTTGTATTGTGCCCCTGTCCTCTGTCCTGGGCCCTTGTCCTGTGGCCTGTGCTCCTATCCTCTGCCCTTATCCTCTCCTCTGTCCTGAGCCCCTGTCCTCTGTGTTGTGCCTCTGTTCTGTGCCCCTGCCTTCAGGTGCCTTCTTCCTCCTGTGCTTTTGTGTCTCTGCCCCCCATTCTGTGTCTCTGCTCTCCCCTGTGTTACAGTGCCCCACTTCCCTGTGTCTGCTTCCTCCTTCTGTGTCTGTGGTCCTCATTCCCTCCTTCGGAGCTGTGACAGCTCTGTGTCATAGCTAGGAAGGAGTGAAGAGCACAGGAGGCGGAGTTGCAGTGATGTACGGTCATGTGTGTGATCACATGACTGTGACATCACCAAAGGTGTATCTGCGGCTTACTGCGCATCCGTGCGCGTGGTGAAGCCGCGGCTGGTGGCGAGGATCGGCGGCGCTGGCATCCGGCCGCAATGCATGCTGGAATAGCGGCACAGAAACTGGTGATTATGTATAGAGATATGTATGTGTAAAATATGGTACCTCGTAAACGGAGGTATAAAATGACTTAATGACTGTGGTGGACTCTTTTGTGCAGTTCCTCTGTTGGATAATGGGATTGATTAAATTAATGACTCTGATCAGAGTGTCTGCTTAACATGATCCAATAATCTCACAAGAGAATTGGAGCACACTGAGGAGAAGATGGAGAAAAAAATTCTCTCTTCTCCATCCTATCACTTTGCGGAAATCAGACTGCACTCAGGTCATCCAAGTGCAATCCAATGTTCTGTATGCACTCACTGACTTGAATGTTTGCATGCCGTCCAATATACACTGCTACTCAGCATGCTGTGATTTTTTTTTCTCCTGCCAATTCAGTATAGGAAAAAGACACTGTCGGCACTGCCCAGAAGTAAATGTAGAGAGCCGCACATGAGCAGCCACCTTTTTTTCTGGGAGTGATCACTGGATATAGTGACGTAACTTGAAGCTCATGGAACCCAGTGAAAAAATTAGAACGGGGTCCCAAATAATTGCATGTCAATAACATTGGTCTTTTCACATGAGCTAAAAGTACTTTTGGACCCCCAGGCTCCAGGGCCCAGGGGTGATTGCAACCCCTGCACTTGTAGTTACGCCTCTAGCCGGATCTGTATTTTATTTTTCTCCTTCATCAGTGGGACCTGCATTTATAGGACATGCGCAATATGACATATCCTTTGAATTTGCCATAAATGTCCCAAACGGGACAAACTTCAAGTATTACATATTTACTTTTCTTGTTGTGGTGATGATGTGGTTTAAATATTTATAGGGAGTCGATCACTCCCAAAATGCATATTAAACTAGTTATAACGGGGACTTGGTTCCTATAAAGACCATATGAGCACAGTACATTATAGTGGTGCAGTGCCAAAGAAAATGACTTTTAATTAAAATACAAATGAGGGGGCTTTGGGCCATACTTGTCTTGGCCAGAGAATAGATCACCATTACTCCCACGCTAAGGCTGCATACTCATGATCAGTGAATGCAGCGTTTTGGATGCAGCGTCTTTTCACTTAATCCAAAACCCTGCAATGTACAGTACAAGCACAGTGAATGGGATTTCTAGAAATCCCATGCCCACTATGCTTCTCCCCTTCACAGCGTGTTTTCAGCTGCGGTGCAAGTTTTGGGACTTCAGCATCTCCGCAGCATGAAATGAACATGCTGCGGAGTCGGAAGAGATAACCATTGGGTGCACGCAGGGAGAAACCGCCCCGCACCCACCGCAGATGGGGAGTACAGTGGGACTGTGATATCCCTGCAGCAACCCACGGGTTCTCTCAGGTCCAGAGAAGCTGCGACCAACACGCAGTACCTCCAGATTGTGATCACATACCCTAAGGCTATGTTCACACACTGCTTTTCTGCGTTTTTGCCCATAGAACACTGCAAAAAGGCAGAAAAGAATTCACGCTCATTGTTTTTGAAATTCAGCAGGTTTCTCTTTCTGCAAATGAATAAAATTAATGTGTGTTCACAGTTTTTTCCTGAATCACAATAAAAAATGCAGGTTTAGATCAGCACAAAACCAAGGTAAAAATGCAGCAAAACCTTACATCTGTGAGCATAGCCTAAAGAGAAGGGGAGTGGAGAATACATTTTATATGCGGCTCCTTAATTCATTTTTCACCAAAACCCCATAGACGTGTATTAGGGGTGCACCGAAATCTCCTCGTTTGATTTAAAATAATTTTATCATGAAATTGTACTGTTCTACTATAGTGTGTACTTTACAGGAGCAACGTCCCTTATACCACTATATAGCTGGCTTAATATGCATCTTGGGATTTAAAGATTTCTGTTTTAGGTTGTGGTGTTACCATTTTTTGGAATGTAGAAATTTGGAGGGACGAAATACGGTATGTGGGGTCTTGGGGTCTGCCAATTAGAACTTCTGCTATGGGGCCTCATGATTTCGATGTCCACCCCTGGTGCAGGCTGCATTGTCCCTCTGCTGCAGGACTAATTGGCCATGACTTGAACACCAGGTCCAGTGCCACCCCTCGGTACATACAGGCATCCAGCCATGTTTCTCCCGAGCGGTGGTTGGTCAGTGGCACTCGTCCCCCTTCCCTCCCCCACATCCCTTACTCAACCCAATTGGAGGCCACCTATTAGCTCCGGACAGCCCTGTGCGCGGTGCTTGTGATTGGTTAAGTGTTTTGGGAGAAGGAGGTGTGGTCTGTTGGAGGAGAAGTGCCATTTTACCAGCTTAGTGCAGTGACGGCTTGATGCTCAGACTGCAGGTCGTTGCATGTGGTGTGTGGACGGTGCTGCATGGCGGACTGGTCTGACTAGTCAGATAATAGGTTGGCAATCAGTGCAGCCTCCTGTGCTGTAAGGAAGTCAGGACTGTGTCTGCCTACAGGACCACCGCTTTGCAACCATCATTGTGTGTCTGTAGCTTATGCCAAGCCGCCATTGCCATTAATGATCTGGATTCTTCTGTGTGGTTTTTGTATGTCTTGTAATGGCGCTGACATCCTTGTGTTTGGGCATCTTTTAAATTAAAATGTCCACTATTGTCCTCATTTTATAGGATAGATATACATCTGTGTGAGCCAGATTTCTACCGATTTAAAAAATTTACTATCTATGTGGGGGGGGGGGGGAGGGCGCCATTTTACAGTTCGCCTCAGGCAGCAGAGAGGCTAGGTTCACCCCTGACTGCACCCCAATATATCCTGGGGATCACCACCTTCTGCACTAAATATACAGTCACGATATAGGAGACTTGGATACATGGCTCAGACACACAGCTCAGACACATGGCTGGTTGATGTTAATGAACTTCTTTATTAATTTCATACAAGATCTTCCATGTAGTGATGAGCGAACGTTTTCCGAACAAGTTTGCCAATTTCATATACGGCATGTCTGTGGTTACAGTTAGACTGCGCCCCCTTCCCCCCCACGCAGACAGACACACACTCACAGTCAAATGAGTGTAAAAATAAATAACTTTAAAAATGGATTGGGGATCCCCTGCAATTTTGATGCCAGTAAAGATAAAGTGCACGTTTAACTGCCCCACCCGATGTTTAACTGCCCCACCCAAGGTTTAACCGCTCCACCCAATGATTATCCGCCACACCCAACATTTAACCGCCCCTCCCAACGTTTAACCGCTTCTCTCCAAAAGATTAACCGCCCTACCCAACATTTAACCGCCCCACCCACCTACCCTACACAAAACGCTCAACTTCCCCACCCAAAGATTATGCACCCCACCCAACGATTATCCTCCCCACCCGTTTCACCACCCCACCCAACGTTTCACCGCCCTACCCAAAACACTCAACTGCCCCACCCAACTGTTAAAGAGAACCTGTCACCCCCCCATACATGCTGATCTCAGCCCAGCCGAGACGACGCGCGAGCCCCAGCCGAGACGACGCGCGAGCCCCAGCCGAGACGACGCGCGAGCCCCAGCCGAGACGACGCGCGAGCCCCAGCCGAGACGACGCGCGAGCCCCAGCCGAGACGACGCGCGAGCCCCAGCCGAGACGACGCGCGAGCCCGACCCCAGACGACGCGCGAGCCCGACCCCAGACGATGCGCGAGCCCGAACCGAGACGACGCGCGAGCCCGAACCGAGACGACGCGCGAGCCCGACCCCAGACGACGCGCGAGCCCGACCCCAGACGACGCGCGAGCCCGACCCCAGACGACGCGCGAGCCCCAACCGAGACCACACGACCTCCCAACGTTTAACCAACCCCATCCAACTTTTAACCTTCCCTTAAAAAGGACCTGTCATGCACCTGACTCCACCCAACGTTTAACCCCCCCACCCAACATTTAACCGCCCCCCCAATGTTTAACCGCCCCACCCAAAACGCCCAAGTGCCCCACCCAAAATGTTTAACCCCCCCACCCAACGTTTAACCGCCTCACCCAACGTTTAACCGCCCAACCCATCTTCTAACCTTATTTTTAATATAACAAGCACTAAAGGGTGTTGTAGCACTGTATTTAGCTAGCCTCTCTTTTGGATTACTAGCCAAGGTAATGCCACTATAGCCTTCACCCCACACTATTTTTTTCTAATTATTTTTACACTGCATTTCAGAACCAGTCAGCTAATATTATAATAATAATAATAATACGGCAACCAATCACAGGCACCGGCAGAGAGGGTGGACGGGGCTAAGTCTGACGTTAACCAATTACGGGGAGTGGGGCAAACCCGAACACTAAAAGGTTCGCTTATCACTAGACATCTGTAGAAGTTCCCACCTCAGTTTTGTGGGGTAATCGTCATGTGGCCCTGATGATGTTGAAGGGCTTCGGATTCACGAAGAGTGCTCCGTCAGCGCTCAGGAGAGGAAAAACTCCCAATAGCGGAAACCTCTAGGGAACGATGGCTGACGGACTGCTCTTCCCTTGGACTTTGCTGGATAATGGTGGCACTATGTTAGATGATTGTGCTGTCACAGCGACACCCGCTCTGGAGCAGTGATCTGTAGAAAGAGATAACAGAACTTGGTTATGGAGCCGCCAAATATTACATATCAAAGACGAGCAGACGATTTACTCCCAATCCCTACTGTATTATACTTCTCTTACCTGGTGTTATATAAAGTTCCAAGATCACCAGTTTATATTCACAACTTGGCGGTTGTTCTTTTTCTGTTTTGCACCCCTGTGTATAAAATAACAGAAAACACTTTATAATCCACCGCTAATTAATTTATTATCATTGTATATTTTTATAGGGACTGGAATAGGTCTAAATCCTCTGCTGTCTGTCATTAGTTATCAATGTGAGTACCACGAGGGGGAGGAGCATTGAAGCCTGTACATTGTGCAGGATGGGAGCTCCCCCTAGTGGTGGCTGCAGGCAGTCAGGATATCACCACTGTTGTGTGCAGGGGATTTAGACTGTTTCACAGCAATGGTCACTTCTGCTCTTGTCTTCCTGGAGAATCTCACCTGTAAACTGTTAAAGTACCGTTACACGTCGCAACATTGCATTTGCAATGTGCTGGTTGCTGAACGGGGCTAAGTCTGAAGTTAACCAGTTACGGGGAGTGGGGCAAACCCGAACACTAAAAGGTTCGTTTATCACTAGACACCTGTAGAAGTTCCCACCTCAGTTTTGTGGGGTAATCGTCATGTGGCCCTGATGATGTTGAAGGGCTTCGGATTCACGAAGAGTGCTCCGTCAGCGCTCAGGAGAGGAAAAACTCCCAAAAGCGGAATCCTGTAGGGAACGATGGCTGACGGACTGCTCTTCCCTTGGACTTTGCTGGATAATGGTGGCACTATGTTAGATGATTGTGCTGTCACAGCGACACCCCCACTCTGGAGCAGTGATCTGTAGAAAGAGATAACAGAACTTGGTTATGGAGCCGCCAAATATTACATATCAAAGACGAGCAGACGATTTGCTCCCGATCCCTACTGTATTATACTTTTCTTACCTGGTTTTATATAAAGTGTTCCAAATCACCAGGTTTTATCCACAACTTGGCGGTTGTTCTTTTTCTGTTTTGCACCCCTGTGTATAAAATAACAGAAAACACTTTATAATCCACCGCTAATTAATTTATTATCATTGTATATTTTTATAGGGACTGGAATAGGTCCAAATCCTCCGCTGTCTGTCATTAGTTATCAATGTGAGTACCACTAGGGGGAGGAGCATTGAAGCCTGTACATTGTGCAGGATGGGAGCTCCCCTAGTGGTGGCTGCAGGCAGTCAGGATATCACCACTGTTGTGTGCAGGGATTTAGACTTGTTTCACAGCATTGGTCACTTCTGCTCTTGTCTTCCTGGAGAATCTCACCTGTAAACTGTTAAAGTACCGTTACACGTCGCAACATTGCATTTGCAATGTGCTGGTTGCTGACGGGGCTAAGTCTGAAGTTAACCAGTTACGGGGAATGGGGCAAACCCGAACACTAAAAGGTTCGCTTATCACTAGACACCTGTAGAAGTTCCCACCTCAGTTTTGTGGGGTAATCGTCATGTGGCCCTGATGATGTTGAAGGGCTTCGGATTCACGAAGAGTGCTCCGTCAGCGCTCAGGAGAGGAAAAACTCCCAATAGCGGAAACCTCTAGGGAACGATGGCTGACGGACTGCTCTTCCCTTGGACTTTGCTGGATAATGGTGGCACTATGTTAGATGATTGTGCTGTCACAGCGACACCCCCACTCTGGAGCAGTGATCTGTAGAAAGAGATAACAGAACTTGGTTATGGAGCCGCCAAATATTACATATCAAAGACGAGCAGACGATTTGCTCCCGATCCCTACTGTATTATACTTTTCTTACCTGGTTTTATATAAAGTTCCAAGATCACCAGGTTTTTATCCACAACTTGGCGGTTGTTCTTTTTCTGTTTTGCACCCCTGTGTATAAAATAACAGAAAACACTTTATAATCCACCGCTAATTAATTTATTATCATTGTATATTTTTATAGGGACTGGAATAGGTCCAAATCCTCTGCTGTCTGTCATTAGTTATCAATGTGAGTACCACTAGGGGGAGGAGCATTGAAGCCTGTACACTGTGCAGGATGGGAGCTCCCCCTAGTGGTGGCTGCAGGCAGTCAGGATATCACCACTGTTGTGTGCAGGGGATTTAGACTGTTTCACAGCAATGGTCACTTCTGCTCTTGTCTTCCTGGAGAATCTCACCTGTAAACTGTTAAGGTCCCTTTACACGCCGCTACAGCAGGGTGGAAACAACCGGGTTGTTGAGACAAATGTATCTTGCACCGTCAAATCAACCCGAGGTAGCGGCGTATAAAGTAGGTTGTTGCCACCCGTAACTTGTGGCACCTGTTTCAGAGCAGTGCTCTAAAACAGGTTGATTTCAACCCGATGGTAGTGGCGTCTAAATAAGGTAGGGTAAGGTTTTTTCGCCACCTAGTTAACTCCCTGGGGCGTGACACAGCTTCCGGGAAACCGCCCCCTTCAGCGATCATTGGTGGAAGCTCCTGGGTTACGATTGGTTTTCGCTGCATAGGGCGGCATATTTAAGGAGTTGACCAGTCACACTACACATTTGCTATAGCGTCATGTATTAGCCAGCCTTCCTGCGCTGGCTGGCCAATCATGATACTATTGCATTGTCCAATCATCGTACGAGCGTCTCGTAATCCACAATTCTGGCACGCCTATGTGTTGTCCCTGCTGCACCAGGTCCTCTCATATTACCTTCTGTAGCGGCATGTAAATGAGGTAAGGTGCTCTGCAGAAGGTAACTTGAGCACCCGGCGGTGCATCCAGAGATAGATTAAACCTTCTGTAGAGCACCTTGTAGCGGCGTGTAAAGGTGGTATCGGGTACCGTTTGTAACCATTGCTACATGCTCGTGCACGTGAAATACCCGGTTGTTTCCACCCTGCTGTAGCGGCGTGTAAAGGTACCTTGTGGGTGCCGTTACACATCGCAACATTGCATTTGCAATTTGCTGGTTGGAGTGAAATCATGGACACATTGTTCTATTTTGTTGCCGTGTACAAATGGAACAATGTGTCCATGATTTCACTGCAACCAGCAAATTGCAAATGCAATGTTGCGACTTGTAACGGTACCCTTATTATCAGCTTCAGTCATTAATCACAGTCTGCACTCGTTCCTGTTATAAGGATCTTGTGTAAGGTTTAGTGATCGCACAATGTGACCAGTATCTGTTGGGGGGATCACCAGTCACATCAGGAGAGGGGCGAACTCTCTCTGCACCTCGCTTTGTGAAGGCAGCACTTATAACAACTGAAGAATCCCATATACCAGAAAGTAAAACAAAAGGGCCGAGGAATCCCTAAGGACCAACAGCTACCTGACAGCGGGATAAGCGCCCTAAATATACGTAGTGGTGCCCCCTACTACTACTATAGCATATCAAACAGATGTGGCATAAAGTGCACGTGCAAGATATAGATAAAGTGCAGATAAAGTACAGTTTCAAGCCACATTCATACTATAGAGGGCAATTAAACATTGCATTAAGGTTTTAGGGTTGGTATTTCTCCAAACGGATCCTTAGTGCCTGTTCACATGGCGCCTCGACACGTGTTCCAATAAGTTCATCAGGAGGCTGATACAGTATATGTGCCATTAGCTTATGATGCAAGTTGATAGAGAAATGAAACAACAGGGGATCCTAGGAAATATATGGTCCCCTTATCTATAGAGTGCTTGCTCATATTATCTCCATCTCTCCAAATCCAACCGCTTCAGGGTACAATCCTTCACCACCCAGTCTTTATCCTAATTCAAATTTACATGGTGTTCAAATCCGATTTACCTCATCACTCAATTATTAATCATGTCCCTTTAGGAGAAATTGGAAGGTCCTGCAGTGTGATACCGCTGTGGATCGCACGCCGATTATGAAAATGTTGTCGGCATGGAACGATTCTTCAACCGGAAGCGCCCAACAATGAAGACTTATCTAGTCTTAATCTAGAAAAGAGCACGGACCTACAGTCACATATGGGGGAGTCACAGAAAACGTGCACAAGACCTACTGTACAGTACATATGGGGAGAGCAGAGAAAAGTGCACAGAATCTAAAGTCACATATGGGAGGCAGAGAAAAGAGCACAGGACTACAGTTACATGGAGTCAGAGAAAAGAGCACAGGACCTACAGTCACATATGGAGAGGCAGAGAAAAGAGCACAGGACCTACAGTACATTATGGGGAGGTCAGATAAAAGAGCACAGGACCTACAGTCACATATGGGGAAGGTCAGAGAAAAGAGCACAGGACCTACAGTCACATATGAGGAGGGCAGAGAAAAGAGCAAAGGCCTACATTTACATATGGGGAGGGCAGAGAAAAGAGCACAGGACCTACAGTCACATATGGGGAGGTCAGAGAAAGAGCACAGGACCTACAGTACATATGGGGAGGGCAGAGAAAAGAGCACAGGACCTACAGTCACATATGGGAGGGCGAGAAAGAGCAAGGACCTACAGTACATATGGGGAGGGCAGAGAAAAGAGCACAGGACCTACAGTCACATATGGGGAGGCAGAGAAAGAGCACAGGACCTGCAGTCACATATGGGGAAGGTCAGAGAAAAGAGCACGGACCTACAGTCACATATGGGGAGGCAGAGAAAAGAGCACAGGACCTACATTCACATATATAAGGGGTTGCATGCTAGGCCTTCCGTATCTCCAGCCAGCACCTGGACGCACGTCCAAACCGGAGAGTCCAATCCAGATCCCAGCGATATATGCAAAGAAGAAACGTACAGCGCCACAGATCTTTGATGGTGCAAAAAATTTTTTGTGTTTATTCCGTGGTCATAAGCGATGTTTTGACCACTTCTGTGGCCTTTATCAAGCGCATAAAGACCACAGAAGTGGTCGAAACGTCGCTTATGACCATGGAATAAACACAAAATTTTTTGCACCATCAAAGATCTGTGGCGCTGTCCTTTTCTTCTTTGGCTACATTCACATATGGGGATTTATTCCAAAGGGCAAAACCAAATATTAACCTGAGGGGAACAACAATTTTATGTGGTCCATTTTTGGGGGTTTTGTGTAAAATGATGTCCAATTTACCTTTTATTCTTTTTTTTTATATAAATAAACTTGTAATTGCAATAATTTTCAGGGATAAAAAGTCATTTTCTGGAACAATTTCAAGGTTCCAACACTTTCCTCTTTGTCTGTAGCAACCAATCAGGGAATATTTAATTCTTTCAGCATTGTTATAAGGTTGTCAAGCTGAGCTCTGATTGGTTGCTATGGGTATTAAGGACAGTTATTGATAAACGTGGCCCCTGTCTTCTCATGGACGGGGCCCCTCTTGTCTACTGATTGTCCCACACGTGTACCAGCAAAGGAATCTGGGACTGATAAAAGGGATTTTCCTTCATTATCTTCTATTGGAAAGTTTTATATAATGAGAAGATGAGAGAGACATTAACCCTGTAAGAATGAACTTACCTGATTTAGGGTTTGCTGAGGGAGTCCATTGTGATCCATTTCTGGGCACCGTGACGGCCGGATTTACTGGCTTCGTTCTTTTTCTGAAACAAGAAGGGAAAACAATTTAGGTCAGCCGCCCCCGTCATCATATTGACTTACATGATGAGACAGCCTTCATCAGCAGCCGCTGGCCATAAGGTGGACGTCTATACAGTCTCATGACAGCTTGGCTTTCTCCTTCGTGTACCTGTAGGTTTGTGCCTCCAACAGGTAGTCACTGAAATGACAAGTCTGGCTGTGTGTACATTCTTCATCTAGACTTGTGATGTCATCGAGTTCTGTGTAGACAAAGACATCACCATGTGATCATCAGCTCCAGCTGCTATTGGTCACCAGTAAGATTCAAATTTCCCGCCACATTCTCCATAAGAGGAGTAAGGAACGTCTGTGTGTGGCCACATCTCCACTGAGGTATATGGAGGATGGGGGGGACTGGTGGCCACCATTCCCGATAAGTGAGGACACCAGAGGGGACATTTATGGAGTTTACAGTAAAGGGGCAAGTGCCCAAAGTGGCCAAATCATTGCAGTCAGTGGTTGGGTCCTGTAAATCTTATAGAGAATAAGAACAACGTGATCATTTTCATATTGAACATTTTTATTCCAAATCATTTTTGGAAACTGCGGCTTATACATTATTTTTAATGAAAATTTTATGAAATATACAAAAATGACATTAAATGTTCTTTATCAAACTCTACAACTCCCAAGAAGATATGTATTTTATATAAGACTTTGGGTGACATTATTACTCAGTGTAATTATGAAGCATTTCTAGATTTTTATTCCCTACTTTTTAGGGGGTCATGTACTGTACCTGCCTCCAGCCATGGGAAGGAAATGTGTCCATCAAGCGTCCGAGCCATTAAGGGTAATTTGCAAGACTTTATTTTGCGGTTTATTAATCCGGAAACCTCACAACGCTATTAATTAATTAATTATTTTGCAAAAAACACAGCATCTTTCACTTTCAGCACGGTGGATGGGATCTATAGAAATCTCACACCCAATGTAGATTTTCTACTTGCATAAATGCCTTGTGCCATTGCGTCTGGATGTCCCCGATAAAGTGCCACCTGATTGGCCAGCTGAAATGGAAAAGAAAAATGTTGCGGCTGCCATATTGACACAGTCGATGGGGCACACTGCGCATTACTGCCGGCAGCGCCTGGATGAAGGCGTGAGCCGAAACATGCATGTAGAGTGCAGCTATATCTGTATACACACCAGGTAATTAGCCCCTCTTGATCTTTGTTTCTTTGGCTTCACTTCTTATGATCTTATCTATGATTAGTCACCTATGTGTGAGATAGGTGACAGCTAGAATAATCACTATTTGGGATTATCTTTTCATTTGATTTGACACATAGATTTGCTAGTATAGGGTAACTTTAACAAAGATCACCTTTTAGTGTTTAGGGTTGTGTATACAGATTTCTTTTATGTAATGAAATTTTTGTGGATATGTAATTATTTTAGTGTATTTCTTGATTAAAAACTCACTGTTATCATTGTAATTCTTATATGTACTATTGATTTTGTCCAAATTTTTAGTTTTCTTAATAAATTTTGATTTTTTTTATTGCAAAAATCACCTTGCTTTTTTCTGATTGTTTAATGTTTATGGGTGAGCACATTTTCCATGATCTTGAGGGGTGATTAATTGGTGTATAAATCATCTTCTGTAAGCCTAATTCTGGAGGACCAGATTGAGCAGATCCTCCTGGACGATTTTCAGCTTATTTCCATAAGGAGATATCAAAAATGTTCATTTTTGAGGTATGCAGGGGGCCTGCTGGGCATATAGAGTGGTCACAGGAGCCCCAAATACATCATGTGTAAGGTGGTAGGCAGGGGTTAGAATGACCAAAGGGGGTGACAGGTTCCCTTTAAAGGGAACCTGTCAGCTCTTTTTGAAATTCCAGCCTCCTGTGGAACTCTGATGCGCCGGCCGGAACTTCATATCCGGCCCGGTGCATTATGGGGGCTGACCATGTGTTCGGCCCGGATTCAATATACCCACTGCGCATGCGCAGGAGCCCGGCCGAATACGTGATCAACCCCCATAATGCACCAGGCTGGATATTACCTTCAGAACGACCATGGCTTGCCCCCCCCTAGTTTTGATCCTGGGTACGCCCATGTATCACAGGGTGTATAATGAGGAGATCACTGTACAGGGGAGGGTCTGTATTAATCACAGGGTGTATAATGAGGTTCTCACTGTACAGGGGGGTCTGTATTAATCACAGGGTGTATAATGAGGAGATCACTGTACAGAGGAGGGTTTGTATTAATCACAGGGTGTATAATGAGGAGATCACTGTACAGGGGAGGGTCTGTATTCATCACAGGGTGTATAATGAGTTGATCACGGTACAGGGGAGGTTCTGTATTCATCACAGGGTGTATAATGAGAAGATCACTGTACAGGGAAGGGTCTGTATTCATCACAGGGTGTATAATGAGGAGATCACTGTACAGGGGGTCTGTATTCATCACAGGGTGTATAATGAGGTTCTCACTGTACAGGAGGTTCTGTATTCATCACAGGGTGTATAATGAGGAGATCACGGTACAGGGGAGGGTCTGTATTCATCACAGGGTGTATAATGAGGAGATCACGGTACAGGGGAGGTTCTGTATTCATCACAGGGTGTATAATGAGGAGATCACTGTACAGGGGAGGGTCTGTTTTCATCAGAGGGTGTATAATGAGGAGATCACTGAACAGGGGATGGTCTGTATTCATCACAGGGTGTATAATGAGGAGATCACTGTACAGGGGAGGGTTTGAATTAATCACAGGGTGTATAATGAGGAGATCACTGTACAGGGAAGGGTCTGTATTCATCACAGGGTGTATAATGGAGGATCACTGTACAGGGGGGTCTGTATTATCACAGGGTATAATGAGAGATTCACTGTACAGGGGGGGTCTGTATTCATCAGAGGGTGTATAATGAAGGTTTCACTGTACAGGGGGATTCTGATTCATCACAGGGTGTATAATGAGGTCATCACTGACAGGGAGGTTCTGTATTCATCACAGGGTGTATAATGAGGAGATCACGGACAGGGGAGGGTCTGTATTCATCACAGGGTGTATAATGAGGAGATCACTGTACAGGGGAGGTTCTGTATTCATCAAGGGTGTATAATGAGGAGATCACTGTACAGGGGAGGGTCTGTTTTCATCAAGGGTGTATAATGAGGAGATCACTGCACAGGGGAGGGTCTGTATTCATCACAGGGTGTATAATGAGGAGATCACTGTACAGGGGAGGGTCTTGTTATTCATCAAGGGTGTATAATGAGGAGATCACTGTCACAGGGGAGGGTCTGTATTCATCACAGGGTGTATAATGAGGAGATCACTGTACAGGGAGGGTCTGTATTCATCACAGGGTGTATAATGAGAGCTCACTGTACAGGATGGGTTTTGTATTCATCACAGGGTGTATAATGAGGAGATCACGGTACAGGGAGGGTCTGTATTCATCACAGGGTGTATAATGAGGTTCTCACTGTACAGGGGGTCTGTATTCATCACAGGGTGTATAATGAGGAGATCACTGCACAGGGGAGGGTCTGTATTTATCACAGGGTGTATAATGAGGAGATCACTGTACAGGGGAGGGTCTGTATTCATCACAGGGTGTAGCATAGGATTATTTTAAAAAGCCGTTTTTTGAGCTGAATGAGCCGGACTGCCCATCACTAAGCTGAAGAGTATGATGAGGTTCTGCAGCAGCTTTGGTGTATGATGAGGTTATGCGGCAGCTAAGGTGTATGATGAGGTTCTGCAGCAGCTGAAGTTTATAATGAGGTTCTGCAGCAGCTGAAGTGCAGCTGTTGCAGAAAATGAAAGGTACAGTTGTGGCCAAAAGTATTGACACCCCTGCAATTCTGTCAGATAATACTCAGTTTCTTCCTGAAAATGATTGCAATCACAAATGCTTTGGTATTATTATCTTCATTTAATTTGTCTTCAATGAAAAAACACAAAAAGAATTGTCCTAAAGCCAAATTGGATATAATTCCGCACCAAACATCAAAAGGGGTGGACAAAAGTATTGGAACTGTTAGAAAAATCATGTGATGCTTCTCTAATTTGTGTAATTAACAGCACCTGTAACTTACCTGTGGCACTTAACAGGTGTTGGCAATAACTAAATCACATTTGCAGCCAGTTGACATGGATTAAAGTTGACTCCACCTGTGTCCTGTGTCCTTGTGTGTACCACATTGAGCATGGAGAAAAGAAAGAAGACCAAAGAACTGTCTGAGGACTTCAGAAACCAAATTGTGAGGAAGCATGAGCAATCTCAAGGCTACAAGTCCATCTCCAAAGACCTGAATGTTCCTGTGTCTACCGTGCGCAGTGTCATCAAGAAGTTTAAAACCCATGGCACTGTGGCTAACCTCCTTAGTGTGGATGGAAAAGAAAAATTGACGAGAGATTTGACGAGAGATTTCAACGCAAGATTGTGCGGATGGTGGATAAAGAATCTCGACTAACATCCAAACAGGTTCAAGCTGCCCTGCAGTCCGAGGGTACAACAGTGTCAACCTGTACTATTCGTCGGCGTCTGAATGAAAAGGGACTGTATGGTAGCATACCCAGGAAAACCCCACTTTTTATCCCGAGACATAAAAAAGCCAGGCTGGAGTTTGCCAAAACTTACCTGAGAAAGCCTAAAATGTTTTGGAAGAATGTTCTATGGTCAGATGAGACAAAAGTAGAGCTTTTTGGGCAAAGGCATCAACATAGAGTTTACAGGAGAAAAAAAGAGGCATTCAAAGAAAAGAACACGGTCCCTACAGTCAAACGTGGCGGAGGTTCCCTGATGTTTTGGGGTTGCTTTGCTGCCTCTGGCACTGGACTGCTTGACCATGTGAATGGCATTATGAAGTCTGGAGACTACCATCAAATTTTGCAGCATAATGTAGGGCCAAGTGTGAGAAAGCTGGGTCTCCCTCAGAGGTCATGGGTCTTCCAGCAGGACAATGACCCAAAACACACTTCAAAAAGCACTAGAAAATGGTTTGAGAGAAAGCACTGGAGACTTCTAAGGTGGCCAGCAATGAGTCCAGACCTGAATCAATGTGTCCATGATTTCACTGCAACCAGAGATCTGCGAACAATCTCTGCACAATTATCTGTGTGTGTAACTGGGCCTTATGAGGTTGTATCTTGTAATCTTCAATCTCAATAACGTCGTCCCCGGACACTCAAGGCCGCTCTACATGTCGCAATATCGTTCCGATATTGCATTCGATTTCACAGGAGCGCGCACGTTTTTAGCACTTGTCCAAGATCGCATAGGAGATGTTACACAGGGAGATATCGCCTACTACGCAACTACGATGTCGTACGCCCCTCTTGCACACAGTGTCTGAGCAACTCAGGGAACGACCAATTAACATTGGAGTGAATAGGGGAAGTTGCATTCCAAATCGTAGTTGCGCTGTCACACAGCATGATCCTGGCAGATCGTCAAGCCAATATTGCACGGTTGAAAAGCATGCACAATTCAAAAAACGATATCGTAGTTGCATCGTTTTTGAGTTGCGATGCCCATTTACACGACACAACACACGAACGATATCAACTGCAACGTCCCTACCACGTGACTTTTTATCGTAGTTGCGTTGCGATATCGTGACGTGTAAAGCGACCTTTACAGTCAGGAACATCGGATCATCAAACAGCTCCGCAGGAGACTCGAAGAAGTGGAAAAAAAAAGTCTAAAAGATAAAGAAAAGAGAAATCTTAATACATGAGACTGATGAGACCGGAACAAGAGGGAGTGGAGTAAATGGGTGACCTCATCAAAAAATGCACTGTGCCCCTTCCGTATCCGCGTTCTTTTGGTCTGTCCTGCGACCGTCACCTTCACAGCAGCCAAAATAAATTCTTGCCCCGGGTGCCAGAAAACCTAGTTACGCCTCTGTGATGAGGTTCTGAAGCATCTGAAGGGTATAATAAGGTTCTGGTGTGTATGATGAGGATCTGAAGCAGCTGATGTCTATAATGCGGTTCTGCAGCAGCTAAGGTGTATGATGAGGTTCTGCAGCAGTTGAGGTGTATGATGAGGTTCTGCAGCAGCTGAAGTGTATGATGAGGTTCTGCAGCAGCTGAAGTGTACGATGAGGTTCTGCAGCAGCTGAAGTGTATGATGAGGTTCTGCAGCAGCTGAAGTGTACGATGAGGTTCTGCAACAGCTGATGTGTATGATGAGGTTCTGCAGCATCTTAGATGTAAGGCCACGTGCACACGTTGAGTATTTGATGAGTTTTTTACCTCAGGATCCCTTGCAGCCAACCTGCTTGGCTGGAAGGGATCCACACAGAGGGTGAGAAAAAAAGAGAGAGTAAAAGACAGTTCACAGACACCTGAAACATGATAAACTCATAGAAGACAACAGGAAGGCAAGTTCTCTCACCTAGCAAGGTGGACTCCAGCTCTTCTCAGACTGGTTGAACTGTGTGCCTGGTTCTGTATATAGCCTGGACTTGCTGTATCAACTACAGACTACAGTAAAGGTAAAGAACTGCAAAAGGCTGTCTGTTGTGCTTTGTTTCTCCTGCATTCTCACATTGCTCCTCTACTGCAACTACCATCATCCACTCTCTACACCTCAAGGATCTGCCCCATGCTGAAGGGGGTATTCTACCTCACTGCTACAACATCTGACCTTTGAGGCTCTTCATGCAGTGCCAGCCACCTAGTGGCCACAACAACTTCAGCTGCTGTCACGAACATTCTTTTACTTTTAGATTACTTTACTCTATTTTGTTTTATGTGAGCCGGGTCTACAGCTCTGGACACAGCCACCGTAATCCAGACCGCTGGCCCAGCTGCCGAGTACCCCTGACCTTCGTGTCCAACAGGTGTGATTGTAACCCCTGCACCTGTTGTAGTTACGCCCCTGCAGAAATCCATGTGCTTTTCGATGAAACATTCATGTACGTAAAAACTATAAAATACTGCCAACCACCCCTCCCAAAACACATGGATAGCTCTCTGCAAGATATGGAAGAAATCTTACAAAAAAGTGTTGCAATTGTGCCGCTGAAGTTGCGGCAACATGAAGTGTCTATGAGAAGTAAGTGAACTCACTCACACACATGGGGACCCGAGCCTACCTACCGAGACTAGGGAAGGGCAGTGACCGGGGTATGTGGCAGCTGAGCATGGGCGAGAGGTGTAACACGCATCAGGACTACTAGACACCGCACAACTTCAGGTATGAAATGTAAAGTTTACTAAAAGATAAATTTCAAGGACAAAGTCACAAAGCACAAGGCAAAAGGGAGAAGGACATCAACAGGAAGATGTCATCTCACCGTGGCATGGAAGAGAGGCCATCTCGGATTGGCGTCTTTTGGCATGGGCATATCAGGAGGACTTTAGATACAGGCCTCAGGCATAGCATTCTCACAGCAGGGGAACATCTAACACCGACCTCCAGCAGACGTCATCAGGACACAGACCCCATACAGGGATCCTGAGGCACTGTTCATCGAGCGAAGCTCCGGACATAAGCCAGAAGTCATCAGATATGGCTCCAGATATTGGTCATCAGGCACGGCTCCTGACATTGCGCGTCAGACACCGGGCACAGCTCAGGGCAGAGGGCATCAGACACCGGGAACAACTCAGGGTAGAGGGCGTCAGATACCGGGCACAGCTTCGGGCAGAGGGCGTCAGACACTGGGCATGGTTCCTGGCAAAGGTCATCAGATACTGGGTACAGTTCCTGGCAAAGGCCAGACACAGCTTGGGCAGAGGACACCAGACACAATTCTGGGCATAGGTCAGACACCGGACACTGGCTGGAATAGAAAGTAGCAGGATGGTGTAGGCATGGCAGGTGCAGACCGGAGCTGGGTGATGCAGGCATGGCCTGGAGCACAGTAGTGCAGACACAGCTGGTACACTGAACTCCAAGTTCAAGAGACGAACAAGGGTTTATTCACATGGAACAGCAGGGCTTCACGTACAAGCAGTGGCATATTGCCAATGGCAGCAGACCACGCAGCTGTGGCACCCCTTGGTCCTATTGCCACAGTGTCATTATTGCCACCGGGTGATAATGTCACACTTGAGAGCAACAGAAGGGTATTCACACTAGGCAAGAACCGCACACAACACCTTCTGCCTCCAGGCCACAAGGGGGAGACCTAAACCCCGATTCAGGGTGAGCTCCCTTATAAATTCTGGTTTGTGGCGGAGATAGTTAGTTCAGTTCCTAGGAGGACTGAGGAAGACATCCTGGTGGACTGGAGGCTGCCTTAAGCTCGTCCTAGAATCGCTAATGTAGAGCCCCGCTAGTCAGCGTGCTACAAAAGGGTACTGCACCCCTAACAGAAGGTGCAGTATGCTTTGTCTTGGTAGGTAGGGGGTAAGAGAAGCCTGAAGCTCCATACCACAAACACACACCTAGTGATAGGGGACCAATCAGACTGCCCGTTACTAGGGTAACCGGTCCCGGTGGGTGGAGAAGCTACAGTCATGGCCAAAGGTTTTGAGAATGATACAAATATTAATTTTAACAAAGTCTACTGCTTCAGTTTTTCTAATGGCAATTTGCACATACTCCAGAATGTCATAAAGAGTGATCAGCTTAACAGCAATTACTTGCAAAGTCAATATTTGCCTAGAAAATGAACTTTAACCCCCAAAACACATTTCAACATCATTGCAGTCCTGCCTTAAAAGGAGCAGCTAACATCGTTTTAGTGATTGTTCCATTAACACAGGTGTGGGTGTTGATGAGGACAGGTTGGCGATCAATCAGTCATGATTAAGTAAGAATGACACCACTGGACACTTTAAAAGGAGGCTGGTGCTTGGTATGATTGTTTCTCTTCAGTTAACCATGGTTATCTCTAAAGAAACACATGCAGCCATCATTGCACTGCACAAAAATGGCCTAACAGGGAAGAGTATCGCAGCTAGAAAGATTGCACCTCAGTCAACAATCTATCGCATCATCAAGAACTTCAAGGAGAGAGCTTCCATTGTTGTCAAAAAGGCTCCAGGCGCCCAAGAAAGACCAGCAAGCGCCAGGACCGTATCTTAAAACTGTTTCAGCTGCGGGATCGGACTACCAGCAGTGCCGAGCTTCTCAGGAATGGCAGCAGGCTGGTGTGAGTGCTTCTGCACGCACTGTGAGGCGGAGACTCTTTGAGCAAGGCCTGGTTTCAAGGAGGGCAGCAAAGAAGCCACTTCTCTCCAGAAAAAACATCAGGGACCGACTGATATTCTGCAAAAGGTACAGGGAGTGGACTGCTGAGGACTGGGGTAAAGTCATTTTCTCTGATGAATCCCCTTTTCGATTGTTTGGGACATCTGGAAAACAGCTTATTCGGAGAAGAAGAGGTGAGCGCTACCACCAGTCTTGTCTCATGCCAACTGTAAAGCATCCTGAAACCATTCATGTGTGGGGTTGCTTCTCAGCCAAGGGAATCGGCTCACTCACAGTCTTGCCTAAAAACACAGCCATGAATAAAGAATGGTGCCAGAATGTCCCCCAAGAGCAACTTCTCCCAACCGTCCAAGAGCAGTTTGGCGCCATCAATGCCTTTTCCAGCATGATGGAGCACCTTGCCATAAAGCAAAGGTGATAACTAAATGACTCAGGGAACAAAACATAGAGATTTTGGGTCCATGGCCTGGAAACTCCCCAGATCTTAATCCCATTGAGAACTTGTGGTCAATCATCAAGAGACGGGTGGACAAACAAAAACCAACAAATTCTGGCAAAATGCAAGCATTGATTATGCAAGAATGGACTGCTATCAGTCAGGATTTGGTCCAGAAGTTGATTGAGAGCATGCCAGGGAGAATTGCAGAGGTCCTGAAGAAGAAGGGTCAAACTGCAAATATTGACTTGCTGCATTAACTCATTCTAACTGTCAATATAACCTTTTGGTACTCATAATATGATTGCAATTATATTTCTGTATGTGATAAACGTCAGACAAACACAAATAAAAACCAGAGGGCAGCAGATCATGTGAAAATATAATTTTGGTGTCATTCTCAAAACTTTTGGCCATGACTGTAGGTTATAAAGTGAGTGGGGAAAGCAGGAAAGAGGGAGTTGAAGAACAGCAGAGGAGAGTGTGAGGAGAATCCAGCAAACAGCGGAGGAGAAGTAACGGGGAGGGCACCTCAACCTGGTGACCCAGAAAAGAAAGGGGCAGATAGAGGGTAACCAAATACCATGCCCCAAGTCCGAAGCGGGGTACCGGCTCCGACGTGGATCAGAGGTCCATCCCTGAACCGCAAATTAACAGCGTGGTCGATGTCTTCTTAGGAGCACGATCCAACCGCCCTAAACCAAGCACGGTGTCCACCAGAAGGAGCCTGGTAGTAAACGGGATTTGTGCAGGGCAGCACAGAGAAAGGACAGAGAAAGTGATAGAGAAGGAACATCACCGGAGCTGCCTACTGCCAGGACCACCCGGACCACTACCCTGACTGAAACAACTGTTTAGCAGATAGAAAACAAGCGGTGTCAGAGGTTTGGAGCGCTAAAGAAACCACGGGTTGGTGATTAAATTACCAATCATTTATTGCACGAACAGCAGGGGTCCAGTAAGCCACAACGCGTTTCGACGCACAGATGCGTCTTTCTCAAGTGGATCCAACTGTTTACCCTGTAAGCTGCAGATTACCGGAGTAAAGTACCTGTCCAGAGTGAACAAGTGTCTGTGTTTTCTTCTTGGTGAACAGAGGTAAATCTGCACTGTGAAACAAAGACTGCGCTTCTCTATTCCAGTCCAACACCGCAACGACTGCAACGACTGCGCTGCCCTTTACCATCATTCCTACCCTACAGCCCCGGGGACCCCGCTCTTCCTGTAGAGAGCTACAACATCTTGCTGCCGCCCTTCCCCCGGAGGTTCCAGCAGCGCCAGTGCCATCACCAGACCTACAGGTGGGGTCACAATTGACTTTATTTTATTTTTTTTCCCCTCCTTTTTATTGTCTGCTCAAGGGCACGGACTCGGGCTCCGACCACCCGTGACTTCCCTGCACCAATACGCCCAAGATCCGAGTACCCCAGACACTTGGCATCAGACACTAACTCAGCGAGAGACCTAAGGCAAGGGTCTGAGGAAGTGGAGGGAAGCCTGGGGAGCAGGGCAAGCCCGTGCTCACCTCAGAGTAACAGTGCCACAGAACGGACACCGGAGTCCGAGGCTGTGCAGGGCCTAACGACCCGGCAGCCAATACCGGAAGGTGGGGGATTCCAAGTTCCCCAGCCACACTGTGCCCAGAGGCAAAACAAAGCATAGAGCCCAGGAGCAGCCACTTGAGACTTGGGGCTGATAAAGGACTCGGGGTGCTTGTCATACGGCAACCAACAGGAGTGAGAGAGGGCCAGCAGGATAGCTTAAGCAGCAGCAGAAGCCTATGTACAGAGCGCTCAGCGCAGCAAGGAGGCCTCAGAACTTGCTGGGTGAGGAGGACCTGGAGTTGCTCTCAAGTGCGAGGACTCAGTGTGACATCCACCGGAATTACAGCTGCACCAGTAAAAGGACTGAGGAACCAACAAACCGTGAGTCTGTCTGTTGCTTTGCGCCCGCCATCCTGCACCCTACACCCTTACTACATCCACTGCCCCGGGATCCGCTCCAACCGTGGGGAGCCGCTCCATCCCAGCTGCCCGTCCATCATCCCCGGAGGTTCTGCAGCAGCAGTGGCCACTAATAGCCACATACCACGGGTGGCGTCATGAATAACTCCCTTAATCACCACCCCTCTCCCTACCACGCCAGAAGAGTTTCCTCTTTTTAAAGCTGAACCCAGGGTCACAGAGCCAGGTCTCGACCTCTGTGACTCCCCAGAACTGTACGTTAGCCTGGTCCCGAGTACCCCACGGCCCTGGGGCCCGTCACAGCCACTATGGAGCCCATGAGTCAAAAGTGCCCGGTATCAGCACCAGCCACCTCCCCCCCCCCCCCCGCTGCCTATCATTGCACTTTCAGTTGAGTACAGTAACCGTACAGTTGAATGCTAAGCGGTGCAATGATTTTTATCTACACCCGTGGGTACAAGTCACTGCAGGGCTTCACATACAAGACAGGGAAGCTGGTGACATGCCCACTCCAGGGCCGGGGAAGATTCGGGAACTGGGTGGTTACTTCTTCGCCTCTTTTCGTTTTTTTTCACGGGGACAGATGGGGACCGAGACCCAGTCTCGTGACCCTGGTGGTGTCATTTTAATAAACGGGATAGAAGTCAGGGAAAGTCTGAGGGAATAAAGGAGTATTCGTGACGACACCTGCGGCATGCTACCAGGCCGGCCGCCGCTGCTTCAGAACCTCTGGGGATGGTAACCGGCAGCTTGGATGGTTTCGCGCCCCGCAGGTGGAGCGCGGTTCCCAGGGCAGCGGGATGAAGGAGTCAGTTCGTACCTTGGCAGATGTTCACTGGGACGTCAATACCCTGATTTCTCATGCGGCCTCTGCGGCCAGTGGTCGCCGCTAATAATAGTCTCACACACCACAGCTGGAGTTCTGTTACTTTTACTCAGTTCTTTCAACACTGCCGCCAGGTACATCCCTTGCCAAACTCCGGTTCAGCGCTATCTCCAGAACCAGGTCAGTGCAGTCAAGCCACGGTCCGTGCCCTTTCCTGTCCTCTCCTCTCTAAGGGTTCCTGTCTCTGGTTGCCTCTCTCTCTCAGCGCTATAAGAGGTAGTTCTCTTCTGAGGCGTGCGTGGCATCGCTCTGCCCCCCAGGCTCTCAGCGGCCTCCACAGCACAGAGCTCAAGTACCATCAGCCACGAGTGCTTGCTTGCGACCCCACTCCCGGGGCACTGCTCTACAGTTCGGCCGGCTTCCCCAAGTTGTGTCGGGTGTTTGGCCACAGCTCCCATTAGAAGCTTAGGTCCTCCGGTTCAACGGCTCAGGCATACAGCTTCCGCATCATGTTCAGGGCCGGTCCCTGCCTACCAGCCCCTCTGTTTCGTCAGATTCGGACATACGGGGATCGACGTCTCTTCCACACCCCAATGGCTCTTGTCTTCTCCCACGTGTCGGCTTTTCCCTCCCCTGGACAAGCGTGGTCGTGCTCCAGCCCACAGGAGCCGGCACCACACTGCTGCTACACTCCCGACTTCCACTCCACTCCTTTCTTCTCACTCCTCACGCCTCCTACTCACTAACTTGTCCCCCTTTTTGTCCTTAGGGTCCACCCATCGTCCCAGGGGTCTACAGTTGGGTGTGTTGTGGGCTCGACTGCACCATCCCAGCAACTGGAGAGCAGAGGCACTACTCCCCTTAACCGTGGGAGTGCAATACCTCTGGTGGCTGCCTACCCGGTGGGGTACCACACTGGTACAAGGAGAGACACATGGAAAGGTCAGGTCCAAAAACAACCACAGTACTGATTACAGGCTGGACCTCCACACGTCTAAGTTAGGGTACCTAATGGGAAACTCTGGCCGTGCTCAATAGGGAAGGGGAACTTTATATAGGAGGTGCCCCACAGCAATAGGCTGGGGACAGCAATTCAAGGTGCACACACCACCCCTATAAAAGTGGGAAAGGTATGGCCGCACGTACCCTAGGCTCAAACAGGAACCAGTATACACAACACAGGGCCTGAGGCCTAGGAAAACCAGCAGCGTTTGGAAGGGGATAGTCGTGCTACACAGCAGAGCAGCCAGGGATCGCACACGTGGATGACTCCACAGCAGCCAGGGACCGCACATATGGACGACTCCAGAGCAGACAGGGACCGCATAACATCCTTACAGGTAACAGTAAGTATCCCAGCTAGATAGGGGAAGGAGCGACAGTGGCACCAGCATGTACGGTAATACCGGGTAAACAAGGGACAATCACAAATACTAGGCCTCAGTCGTGTCTAACAGTCAGACTTCTTTGTTGCCCCTAGTGACCAATCACAGTGCAGCTTTAATTTTTTAAACTGCTCTGGAGAAATGAAAGCTGAGCTCTGATTGGTTGCTATGGGCAACAAAGACACTGAGGGCCTAGTATCTAATTTAGCTGCAGAGTGATGATGGCAGCTACGAAAACCCATCCACGGCTGGAGGAGACACAGAGTCCCTGTACAGTGAAACCTTCCGGTATCCTGATTTTTGTTTCCTTTAGGGGCCCCGGATCCCACTGTTGTTGCTTCAATGTAATATGTAATATAGAAAGCATGAAAGTGCAGCTAGATGCTTATAAATGTATTACATAAATTATATAAACCAGACAGTGTGACCAGGGCCGGTTTTAGACAAAGTTGGGCCCTGGGCACAAGTTAAAAGTGGGGCCCCATCTGCTAACAAATTGCACCATCACACACAAACATTTGAGTTGTATTTACTGAAACCGATTTCAGACCTTTAAATGAGTGCCATCGGCTATAGTAATGTCTTTCTGCGCTTGTATTCCGGCTCCTCACACAGGCTGAGAAAGAACGATGGGGTGAGAACGATCACTAATAGATCATTAGGGATAGGATGATCACTAATCATTGGGGATAGAACAATCACGAATAGATCATCGGGGATAGGATGATCACTGATAGTGACTGTTCAAACTCCTTTGATCTAAGAAATCATTGTGTCCCCATACAGATCGTGTTATCAGCAGCACTTCTCCTGTTTACATCGGGTGATGTGCTGCCAAGAACAATGGTCCTGATTTATTGAGACACGCTGTGCATGGCCATTCTTAATTAATGAACCTGCTGGAGTAATTTTCACTCACTTCATTAATAGGCGCACAGTGTATATATAATGTGTATGTACAGGGTATATAAGTGTGTATGTGTGTACATTTGTGTTGGATGCTCACGGGGCTAGTACATTTCCTAATTAATGAAGTGGGTGAATATTACTCCAGCAGCTTAATTTATTAAAGGAGTTCTCCGCTATTAGAACAAGCCCTTCTTATATCACTTGTTTCCCACAGTTAAAAATAAGACCCTATACTCGCGTCCTGTGCTGACTATATACTACACACCAGTATACACTATACAGTACAAACAAGTACTACACATCAGTATATACACATCAGTATACACTATATACTACACACAACTAATATATATACAGAGCTGGACTGGAGAACCTTGGGCCCACCAGAGACAATCATTCTTGGGGACGACCATGATGCTATATCATCAATATGGTAATAATAGAAGAACACCAATTCTATAGCAAAATGTGCAAATATTTTTTTGTAATATACGGTCATGCAAAATGGGCCCAATTTATGAAAAACTGGTGTTTTTCATGCCAATTTTGATGAGGTGGCATGCTGAGGTCAGATCTCCCTGGCTTATGAAGAGATATACAACTCTTCCTGAATCTGTGGCATCTAAAGAGTGTCACAGCCGAAATGTCTTGCTGATTGACAGCCAGATCCCTACAGTTAGGTATCAGGGAGCTGTCTGTCAATCTGGATGACATCAGCAGTTATGCTCCACTGACAGAGCAGAGTGGAAAAGAAGGAGCTGCTCAGTCAATGTGATTTCACTGGCATCAGGAGAATCGTCATCAGAAGACATACACTGCCCACACAGAAGAGCTGACAGATCCTCTATATACTACACCACACAGGAGAGATGACAGATCCTCTATATAGTACACCGCAGAGGAGAGCCGACAGATCCTCTATATACTACACCACACAGGAGAGCCAACAGCTCCTCTATATACTACACCATACAGGAGAGCCGACAGCTCTTCTATATACTACACCACACAGGAGAGCTGACAGCTCCTCTATATTCTACACCATACAGGAGAGCTGACAGATCCTCTATATAGTACACCGCACAGGAGAGCCAACAGCTCCTCTATATACTACACCACACAGGAGAGCTGGCAGCTCCTCTATATACTACACCGCACAGGAGAGATGACAGAACCTCTATGTACTACACCACACAGGAGAGCTGACAGCTCCTCTATATACTACACCACACAGGAGAGCCAACAGAACCTCTATATAATACACCACATAGGAGAGCCAACAGCTCCTCTATATACTACACCACAGAGGGGAGCCGACCGCTCCTCTATTTACTACACCGCACAGGAGATATGACAGATCCACTATATACTACACCACACAGGAGAGCCGACAGATCCTCTATATACTACACCATACAGGAGAGCTGCCAGATCCTCTATATACTACACTGCACAGTAGAGCCGACAGATCCTCTATATACTACACTATACAGGAGAGCTGCCAGATCCTCTATATACTACACCACACAGGAGAGCTGACAGATGATAGATACATAGATTAGAGATAGAGTGATAGATGATTATAGATCAGTGATGGCGAACCTTTACGGGACCGAGTGCCCAATCTGCAACCTAAAACCTAATTCTTCATAGTGAAGTGCCGATAGGGCAATTTATCCTAAATGTGGCCGTCACAAGGACTGCACAGGGAAGAGTCAGCAGCTGACAACTCTCTTCCCTGTACAGGGCTTGTAGTCTTGACACCCTGATAAGTTCTATTATTTTAACAATGAATTGATTTTAAACTTACCTTTGCAGTGTTCTCTTCTCTTCAGCAGTGGTCAGACAGCTCATGTGTACTGCACATTGAAGCAGAGCTGCTCCCACTGCCCTTTCCGGACACAGCAGGTGGACTGATCTGTATGAAAAAAAATGGAAGAATATTAGAGATAGATAGATAGATAGATAGATAGATAGATAGATAGATAGATAGATAGTAGTTATGTGCCCAATCCTGACCCTTTCCTTGTAGCTATATGCTCCATCCTGACCCTCTCCTTGTAGTTATGTGCTCCATCGTGACCTTCTCCTTATAGTTATGTGCTCCATCCTGACCCTCTCCTTGAAGCTATGTGCTCCATCCTGACCCTCTCCTTGTAGCTATGTGCTCTATCCTGACCATCTCCTTGTAGGTACGTACTCCATCCTGACCGTCTTCTTGTAGTTACGTGCTCCATCCTGACGCTCTCCTTCTAGGTATGTGCTCCATCCTGACCGTCTTCCTGTAGTAATCTCTCCATCCTTACCCTCTCCTTGTAGATATGTGCTTCATCCTGACCCTCTCCTGGCAGTAATGTCTCCATTCTGCCCCCTTTCTTGTAGTAATGCCCCATCCTTGTCCACATTTAGTAATGGCCCATTCTGCTCCCATCTTGTAGAAATGCCCCATCCTTGTCCCCTTTCAGTAATGCATCATCCTTGTCCCCTTCCAGTAATGCCCGATCCTTGTCCCCCTCCAGTAATGCCCCATCCTTGTCCCCTTACAGTAATGCCCGATCCTTGTCCCCTTGCAGTAGTGCCCCATCATGCCCCCTCATTGCAGAAATGCCCCATCATGTCTCCTCCTTGTAGTAATGCCCGATCATGCCTCCTCCTTGTAGTAATGCCCCATCATGCCTCCTCCTTGTAGTAATGCCCCATCATGCCTCCTCCTTGTAGTAATGCCCCATCATGCCTCCTCCTTGTAGTAATGCCGCATCATGCCTCCTCCTTGTAGTAATGCCCCATCATGCCCCCATCCTTGCATTAAATGCCCCCTCCTTGTAATGCCCCCATTCTTATAGTAAATGTATCCTCCTTGTATTGCCCCCTCCTTGTAGTAAATGCCCCCTCCTTGTAATGCCCCCATTCTTATAGTAAATGTATCCTCCTTGTATTGCCCCCTCCTTGTAGTAAATGCCCCCTCCTTGTAATGCCCCCATTCTTATAGTAAATGTATCCTCCTTGTATTGCCCCCTCCTTGTAGTAAATGTCCCCTCCTTGTAATGGCCCCATCCTTATAGTAAATGCCCCCCCTTGTATTGCCCCCTCCTTATAGTAAATGCCCCATCTTGTATAGCCCCCATCTTTATAGTTAATTCCCGTCCTTGTAGTAAATGTCCCATTTTGTATAGCCCCCATCCTTGTAGTAAATGCCCCATCTTGTGTAGCCCCCATTCTTGTAGTAAATGCCCCATCTTGTGTAGCCCCCATCCTTGTAGCAAATGCCCCATCTTGTATAGCCCCAATCCTGGTATAGCCCCCATTCTGGTATAGCCCCCATCCTGGTATAGCCCCCATCCTGGTATAGCCCCCATCCTTGTATAGCCCCCATCCTTGTATAGCCCCCATTCTGGTACAGCCCCCATCCTGGTACAGCCCCCATCCTGGTACAGCCCCCATCCTGGTACAGCCCCCATCCTGGTACAGCCCCCATCCTTGTACAGCCCCCATCCTGGTACAGCCCCCATCCTGGTACAGCCCCCATCCTGGTATAGCCCCCATCCTGGTACAGCCCCCATCCTGGTACAGCCCCCATCCTGGTACAGCCCCCATCCTTGTACAGCCCCCATCCTGGTACAGCCCCCATCCTGGTACAGCCCCCATCCTGGTACAGCCCCCATCCTGGTACAGCCCCCATCCTGGTATAGCCCCCATCCTGGTATAGCCCCCATCCTGGTATAGCCCCCATCCTGATACAACCCCCATCCTGGTATAGCCCCCATCCTTGTACAGCCCCCATCCTGGTATAGCCACCATCCTGGTATAGCCCCCATCCTGGTACAGCCCCCATCCTTGTACAGCCCCCATCCTGGTATAGCCCCATCCTGGTATAGCCCCCATCCTTGTACAGCCCCCATCCTGGTACAGCCCCCATCCTGGTATAGCCCCCATCCTGGTATAGCCCCCATCCTGGTATAGCCCCCATCCTGATACAACCCCCATCCTGGTATAGCCCCCATCCTTGTATAGCCACCATCCTGGTATAGCCCCCATCCTGGTACAGCCCCCATCCTTGTACAGCCCCCATCCTGGTATAGCCCCCATCCTGGTACAGCCCCCATCCTGGTATAGCCCCCATCCTGGTACAGCCCCCATCCTGGTATAGCCCCCATCCTGGTATAGCCCCCATCCTGGTATAGCCCCCATCCTGGTATAGCCCCCATCCTGATACAACCCCCATCCTGGTATAGCCCCCATCCTGGTATAGCCCCCATCCTGGTATAGCCCCCATCCTGATACAACCCCCATCCTGGTATAGCCCCCATCCTGATACAACCCCCATCCTGGTATAGCCCCCATCCTGGTATAGCCCCCATCCTGGTAGAGCCCCATCCTGGTAGAGCCCCCATCCTGGTAGAGCCCCCATCCTGGTAGAGCCCCCATCCTGGTACAGCCCCATCCTGGTAGAGCCCCCATCCTGGTAGAGCCCCCATCCTGGTAGAGCCCCCATCCTGGTATAGCCCCCATCCTGGTACAGCCCCATCCTGGTATAGCCCCCATCCTGATACAACCCCATCCTGGTATAGCCCCCATTCTGGTATAGCCCCCATCCTGGTATAGCCCCCATCCTGATATAGCCCCCATCCTGATACAACCCCCATCCTGGTATAGCCCCCATCCTGATACAACCCCCATCCTGGTATAGCCACCATCCTGATATAGCCCCCATCCTGATACAACCCCCATCCTGGTATAGCCACCATCCTGATATAGCCCCCATCCTGATACAACCCCATCCTGGTATAGCCCCCATCCTGATACAACCCCCATCCTGGTATAGCCCCCATTCTGGTATAGCCCCCATCCTGGTATAGCCCCCATCCTGGTAGAGCCCCCATCCTGGTATAGCCCCCATCCTGGTATAGCCCCCATCCTGGTACAGCCCCATCCTGGTATAGCCCCCATCCTGGTATAGCCCCCATCCTGGTATAGCCCCCATCCTGGTATAGCCCCATCCTGCTACAGCCCCCATCCTGGTATAGCCCCCATCCTGGTATAGCCCCCATCCTGGTATAGCGCCCATCCTGGTACAGCCCCATCCTGGTATAGCCCCCATCCTGGTACAGCCCCATCCTGGTATAGCCCCCATCCTGGTATAGCCCCCATCCTGGTATAGCCCCCATCCTTGTACTGTAGCAAATGCTTCCTCCTAATTAAAAAAAAAAAAGTCACATACTCACTTCACTATTCCTGTTTCCACCGCCGGCTGCTCCTCTCATAGCTGCGGTTCTTCTCGCGCTGACTGCGGTCACGTGACGCTGAGCACGTCACATGACCGCAGTCACATGATCCGGCGGGCGGGGCTTGCAGACAGTGTCTGAGCGAGGAGAAATGTCTCCTCCGCTCTGACACATCTTTGAACTGCCGGCGCGATCGCGCCGGCAGTTCAAAGCGGCAGTGCAGCGGCGAGGCCGCGTGCCACCAGAGAGGGCGCTGCGTGCCCTCTGTGGCACGCGTGCCATAGGTTCGCCATCACTGTTATAGATAGATGATGATAGATAGATGATGATAGATTCATAGCTAGATAGTACACACACACACAGAGCTCTGCTATGTGATAGTACACACACACAGAGCTCTGCTATGCTCATATTACGAATAGTGTTATTTCCTATCTGTTGGAAAATTAGGTGTACATGGTGTGTGCACAGCAGAGAGGTGTTTGCAATGTGTAATAGCTTTCTTCTAATTATCAGGCAGCTCGGCACACCCTAGCTCAGCACTCAGCATGTTCCTCCTTGCTTCACATTTTCCCCCCAGTGCCTGTGCTCAGGGTGATGTAGCAGTGCTGGCACCCCTCCCCCACCCACCCTCCAGGAATAGCAGGGATAGCAGTGTATAGAGTACTAATATAAAGCTACAGTGCAGTGCTCCAGCAGCTCTTCCTGTATCTGGCTCTGTGGAGCAGCCGAGGAAATGCTGCTTCCTTATTCAAACCTTGCATTTGTGTACAGGGGGCCCTCGCTCTCTCCTTTCTGAGGGCCCACTCCAACACTGTGTCACCCCCACTGACCCTGCCGACACTGGGGGCCCTCATTCTGAACAACGATAATAACAGAGGAGCCAATGTAACTTACTTTGGCCCAGAGAGTGATGCAGGAGGGAGCAGTGGATTCCCTCTGTTCGTCATCATAGCGCCAGTGAATGAAAAGAGGAGGAGGCAGGGGCTCCTCCAATCACAGCACAGCTCACTGGCTCTCCACCAATCACAGAATAGCTCCCTGCCTGAGCTGTGCTACTAATCCAAAGGACAGAGTGCAGTGAAAACTAACACTGATTGGCTGTACTTTAACCAATAAGTGTAAGGCTGAGCTGCAGCACCACCCTCCTGCAATACTGAAGACTGGAATAGTGCAGAGCAGTGATACCGCGGTAACAGCTGATCGGAACAACAGTTTTCCGGTCAGCACGCAGAGTGAGCGGCAGGAGGCCGCAGATGGGGGTGATATTCAGCGGGCACTGCTCTCAGGGAAGGAGAACGGGGAAGAGCCGATAAACCTGCAGCAACATTATTAGTGTAGGACCCTGCTGGGGGCCCTTCAGAGGGTGGGGGCCCTGGCCAAGTGCCCAGTCTGCCCCCCCCTAACGCCGGCCCTGAGTGTGACACAATAAGTGCAGGATATAAAGTGACGGCATAGTCTGCGGATGGAAGACAATCTAATCAAACAACGGTTTGTTTACAATTATAAGATATACAATTGATACATATGTGTTAACATACATTGTATACAAGTTTGGCCAGGGTTTACATAGATGGCCAGCACACAAAGGGTTAAGCCGTTTTGAGTTTTTAACATACAATTTATACAGTGTATCAGATAGTAAAGCAATTGTTAATCTGAGAGGAGGGAACTAGGGGCAGGGTGTATAGGGCACATTCATAGCATGCTTTCTGCATTCATATCAATATAAGGTATACCCATGCCACCGCAGCCAAAGAGCCCCCACCTCTCACCTGGTTTGATAAGATGTCAGCAGACAGGCTAACGTACAGTTCTGGGGAGTCACAGGGGTCGAGACCTGACTCTGTGACCCTGGGTTCAGCTTTAAATAGAGGAAACTCTTCTGGCGTGGTAGGGAGAGGGGTGGTGATTAAGGGAGTTATTCGTGACTCCACCCATGGTATTTGGCTATTAGTGGCCACTGCTGCTGCAGAACCTCCGGGGATGATGGACGGGCAGCTGGGATGGAGCGGCTCCCCACGGTGGGAGCGGATCCGGGGCAGTGGATGTAGTATGGGTGTAGGGTGCCGGATGGTGGGCGCAAAGCAACAGACTCATGGTTTGTTGGTTCCTCAGTCCTTTAACTGGTGCAGCTGTAATTCCGGTGGATATGATCCCCCATGATGAAGCACAGCACTTGTACTTTATACTGTTAAGCGAAACGTACGTAGGGGTAATTCTTGGGATCCCTATCCCATTACTTGTCTGCTGACATCTTATCAAACCAGGTGAGAGGTGGGGGCTCTTTGGCTACGGTGGCATGGGTATACCTTATATTGATATGAATGCAGAAACCATGCTATGAATGTGCCCTATACACCCTGCCCCTAGTTCCCTCCTCTCAGATTAACAATTGATTTACTATCTGATACACTGTATAAATTGCATGTTAAAAACTCAAAACGGCTTAACCCTTTGTGTGCTGGCCATCTATGTAATCCCTGGCCAAACTTGTATACAATGTATGTTAACACATATGTATCAATTGTATATCTTATAATAGTAAACAAACCGTTGTTTGATTAGATTGTCTTCCATCCGCAGACTATGCCGTCACTTTATATCCTGTACTTATTGTGTCACACTGTCTGGTTTATATAATTGATGTAATCTATTATATAATCGCGAATCGGCTTTTTGCCCCAGCGTGGTCATGTGGATACGCGCGAAGCATTGGCCGCGCAGCGGCCAGTGCGAGCAGGGCGTGGTCATGTGGATACGCGCGAAGCATTGGCCGCGAAGCGGCCATTGCGAGCAGTTCTAAGGCGACTCGCTATGCCCGCACAGCGGGCATGGCGAGTCGACTTAGCAGCGCGAAGCATTGGCCGCGAAGCGGCCATTGCGAGTCAGAGACTCGCCCTTCTAGAATCCCGATGCATGTGCATCGGGCTCCCAACTAGTAAATTTATAAGCATCTAGCTCCACTTTTGTGCTTTCTATATTAAATATTTATGTGTTCAGCTGCAACATGCCTGAGATTGGTTAGTTGACCATAGGCATACAATTTACCATTGGTTAATATGTATCTATTCAATGTAATATGGCATCATTTCTACTGTTATTACTGTTAGCTTTGGTTAGTAGCAAAAACATCCAGGAGCTGAGCGGTGCGACAGTCGTGGTGGTTTGGGGCCACAAATCAGCCCCTTGGGAGCTTTACCCCATTGGTTATGGAAACATAAATCCGGATATATGTCTCACAGCTGAGGATTTGTTACAATAGTCTCCGGTGCAGACTCCTTATTTTGGGGTCAGGCCCTGGAGCCTGCGGCAAGATCTCCTGATGACATTATTTGCTGTTTCCCGCAGGATCTTGTCTCTGACTTCGGCCATTTTTCTCTCCTCAGGTATCTTCTGGAGCAGGACTTCCCCGGGATGAGGATCGGGCTGCAGCCCGCCACCGACTCCTTCATTGCGGTGATGCAGGGGGACGTTGAAGGTGTTATTCCGGCAATGCTCTAGTGGTCGACCAAAGAAAACCTTTCTGAAAACTGAATGCCTTTGGAAATGCCTTTCTGAAGAGGTCAGTACTTGATGAGGTTGAGGGGTTAATAATCTACAGATGTAGCGGAGCTGATTGTGTCAGTGAACATTTTCCTTTTCTTGTATTGTGCTTTCTCTGGGGGGTTTTTGCTGTTCTATGGAAAGTCAGAGGTGACACGTTAGGCTGTCTTGGCACTACTACATCTGGAGCCCCTTCCCCCCCAAGCCTCCATGCCTGCTGCCATTCCTCAGAGTCATCATAGACAATCTGGGCCTGACAGCCCATAGAAGACCTAGTTGTTAATCCAAGCATCCAGTCTGACCATTCTTCAAAACTAGGTTTTAGTTTTAGGACATCTCTGTTGCTCGGCCTCCCACACAGGCGGAGACGACTGCAGCAGCATCTCCCTCCTCACCCTTTCACAGCATACAGTCTCCCATACAGGCAGAGAAAGACAGCAGCACCATCTCCCTCTCCCCTTTCACAGCATGCAGCCTCCCACACAGGCAGAGACAGACTGCAGCAGCATCTCCCTCCTCCCCTCTCACAGCCTCCCATACAGGTGGTGGAGACAGACTGCAGCAGCATCTCCCTCTTCTGTTCAGTTATTTGCTAACACCCCATTGATGTAATCTAGTTATGGATCCCGTAGTTTTCAGGCTGGCCGTCTCTCCATCCACTGTTATCTATCCCGCGTCTGTTCTCTCTGCATCCAGAAGTCTTAACACTCCATAGTAATGCTCTGCCAGGATCTCAGCGCCCCGCATCTCATGACTCGCTAAAAGCTTAAAAGCCAAATCTGTGCTCCCCCGAGACCACTCGTATTGTAACTGAATCCTGCAAGACATGTAGTGTGGCCTGATGGAGATTACAGCATAACGGAGGCGACGCCTCAGAGATGGCGGAAGGAAGGCAGATCCAGCATTATCCTGCCGAAGTCTTAGGAAAAGTCTCATATAGTAACTGGCTACATTGCGGAGCTGGCGTGGCGCCACCTGTGTGTGCCGCATAGCCAATGTGGCACAAGCCTTGCATGTTGCAGAGCTAGGGTTGCTGTGAGCTTTGCACATTGCGGAGCTGGGGTTACCCAGGACTTTGCAGAGCCGTAGTGGTGTGAGTCTTCCATATTGTGGAGCCGTAGTGACGCAAGGTTTTGCATATTGAAGAGAGAGAAAATCATTCATTTTCCAGACCTTTGTTCATTGCTGATATGGAACCGCCTCTCTGATATTTTTACCTGTGACACTTTATTAATCACATCTTCCCTTGCTGGAAAATCTCTGTGCCACCCTTTGGGATTCGTCAGTCACTGTGCCGTCGGTCGGGAACATTCGGCCCCTGTGCCGTCGGACAGGATAATTTGGCCTCTGTGCCGTCGGGCGGGATCATTCGGCCTCTGAGCTTTGGTTGGACTATCAGGAATTTTGGGCGGAGGCTGAGGTTTGAATAGTCGCGCTCCGCTGATGATGATGATGAGGTCGGGGGTCACATGCGGCTCCCACAGGAGATCCCTCAATGACAGGATAGGAATATTTGTCTTCTAAGCGCTAGTTACATGCAGTGAGCAGTGATGGGGCAAGTCTGATAGGAGGAGTTGTTACTGAAGAGGGGTCAGTTGTGTCTCTGTGTGTACTTATTTTATATCTAATGTCCTTTATTGCCGTCTTTTCTCTTCCCTTTTTTTGTATTAAATAAACTCCAAAAATTTTTCAGCCCGGAGACTGTCAGCAGGCAGGTTCCCTGTTCGCTGTTCGCTGTTCACTATTCCCTGTTCGCTGTTCCCTGTTCGCTGTTCCCTGTTCGCTGTTCCCTGTTCGCTGTTCCCTGTTCACTGTTCCCTGTTCGCTGTTCCCTGTTCGCTGTTCACTATTCCCTGTTCGCTGTTCCCTGTTCGCTGTTCCCTGTTCGCTGTTCACTGTTCCCTGTTCACTGTTCCCTGTTCGCTGTTCCCTGTTCGCTGTTCCCTGTTCATTGTTCGCTGTTCATTGTTCGCTGTTCCCTGTTTTCTGTTCGCTGTTCCCTGTTGATGAATCTTCTCATTATTATTTTTACCTGATTCTCAATTTTAGGAAAGCTAAATTACTGCCTTGATTTACCGTAGATGACTGAGCTGAAAAAGTACATGTAGGACTCCTGAATCCGATCTAACCAGACAGGAGATCATCAACTCAGTCTGATGGAAGAAAATCCTGACCGCTCATCACTATATACAATATATACATATAGATTTTGAGGCATCTACAGTATATACAGAATAACACACCTTAGTGTGACAGCAGGGAACAAGCGGAGGTTACAAATATACAAGTGTTATATCGCTCTTATAATACTGCACCCAGGCCCGCAGCTATAATGAGGCAATGTGAGCTTATTGTCTCAGGTGGCGCCACCTGGTGGGCGGCAGTGGGAGCACTCAGTGCAGGAGACCGGATGCACAAAGTTCCGAGCATTGCTCCTGTGCGGAGCTCGGTGCCGCCTCCTGTGTCTTCTCTTTCCCTCACCCTGCAGCTGATCAGGACATCGGCAGTGAGGGACAAAGCAGGAGGTGATCAGAGCCAGGCATCTTCTTAGCATGTGACAATTACTGTGGCCAGTAGGCGGCAGTGTCACAAATTGGCCCAGATCGAGGGCTGCTCCTTCCTTCCACTGCAGGAGTGACCCCCAGCACCCACCATTCCTGACACTGCTTGCCCATGCTCCTGTACACCTCCCCTCCATGACTCCTTCCTCCACAGCTGTCATCACAGGAGGCAGTCGGACCTGGAGGAGGAGGGGGAGATCCTGTCTGTAGAGAGGAGGCAGCAGCTCCCAGCCTCCTCCTGTGCTGTCTTCCTTGTATATGGAGCACCAGCCTCCTCCTGTGCTGTCCTCCTTGTACATGGAGCACCAGCCTCCTCCTGTGCTGTCCTCCTTGTATATGGAGCACCAGCCTTCTCCTGTGCTGTCCTCCTTGTATATGGAGCACCAGCCTCCTCCTGTGCTGTCCTCCTTGTATATGGAGCACCAGCCTCCTCCTGTGCTGTCCTCCTTGTATATGGAGCACCAGCCTTCTGTCCTGCAGCACATGTGAGTGTATGTAATGTCATGTATACTGTATGTAATAGTGTGTAGTGTGTGTTTTCCTTTGTGTAGATAGATGGCTGTATAGGTTGATTGTGTATGTAATAGTGTATCTATAGTATGTAGTGTACTATATGTGTTTCACTGTTTATAACTGAGTGTCTATGGATATACTGCCTGTGATTCTTGAGTGGGATCAGGCCTGAACTCACAATTGTCTCAGCATGGCAGGTTCCCACATAGAACTCCTCCTTCCCCCCGGTATTAATCCCATGCATATATCCAGCATGATGTAGCCTGTAAGACCCCCTGAGTATTCAGCAATATGCTGGGGTGCAGGCACAGTGCTGGTGTATGGAAGGCTGCTTTCATATCGGCGTTTTTGCAAATCTGGCAGAAAAACGCCATTTTTGCAAAAATGCAATGCGTCTCACTTGTGGCAAGGTTGCGCTTTTACTAATATATTATAAAGGGACCTCCGGACAAGTGCGAAGGCTTGACAGTTAATCCTGCACTTCCGGCAACGTATGAAAACTGCAACTAGCGCCGAAAGTGCGGGATCACGGGGAAAATGTGAGGTCTATTTACAATGCATTAGCAAAAGTGCAACCTTGCCGCAAGTGAGGCACATTGCCTTTTTGCAAAAACGGCAGATTTCGATAGAATGAACTTGGCCCATATCAAACTTATACCCAAATCAGGAAAAGTACTAACAGATCCTGCAAGCTTTAGACCGATCTCCCTGATAAATCAGGACTTAAAACTGCTCTCTAAAATAATGGCAGATAGATTAGCAACAATTATGCCTAAACTAATACCTCCCCACCAAGCGGGGTTTATTAAAGGGAGATCGACAACTACTAATATTAGAAAAACGATGCTCCTGATTGATGTCATGGGAAAAAAGGTGGGAAAAGAGAGGGGCAACCCAGCCGTGATCACCTTGGATGCAGAAAAAGCGTTTGATAATGTAAGGTGGTCATGGCTGGGAAGGGTCGTAGACTCTGTTGGGATGGTGGGACCATTCAGGCAATACCTCCAAGCATTATATAACAATCCAAAGGCATGTATTAGTACACCTGGTTACTTGTCGGATTCTTTTTCTTTACAGAAAGGAACAAGACAGGGGTGCCCATTGTCACCCCTGCTCTTCAATTTAGCCATAGAGCCTCTTGCTCTATATCTGGAACAGAGTTCCACATATGAAGGCTTTAGAGTGGGAACCAAAGAAGTCAAATTATTACTTTTTGCAGATGATATTGTCTTATATGTACAAAACCCAGAAAGGGACCTCCCCCACATACTTGAAACCATTGAAACCTTGGGCAAACAATCAGGATTCTGTCTAAACAAGGAGAAATGCGAGATGATGTTTATTATCCCCAAGAGTAAACTCTCACATCATTCGCATTTCTGTGATATCCCAATCACTAAAAATAGTATCAAATACCTTGGTATTCATTTGGCCAGATATCCGACCCAGACTTATAAACTGAATTTTATCCCAATTCTCTTAAAAATTGAGAAGGAGCAAGCGGGTTGGGTCAATTTGCCACTTACGTTGTTGGGAAGATGCCATTTACTCAAAATGGTCAGTTTTGCCAGGCTATTATATCCGCTTCAAAATGTCCCCATGCTGTTAAAACATACAGACTTAAATAAATTGAATAAGACCTTCTCGAGATTTCTATGGAGGGGAAGGAAACCTAGACTGACTTTTGGCGTGTTGATGAGGTCGAAACAAGAGGGTGGACTTCAACTCCCAGATGTTCGTGGCTATAACTTGACATGTATCTTATGTAATGTCCTTGACTGGATCAGGAACACTAACAGACACTCAGACATAGCCCTAGAGGGAGAAGTTGCTAGACCCTGGGAACTATCGGCTTTGTTACACTCACCACTGCCTCATTTACCTAAAACTCTCAAGAACACGTTAATATTTAGAGACACGATAGCAACTTGGAAGGGGGTGAGGAAAAAGTTGAACTTGTCCTGGAAAATTTCTAGATCACTCAACCCATGGAAATGCCCAGCCTTCCCACTAGGTCGTGAAAACCATCTGTTCTTGGCATGGAGAGAGAGAGGCATTAGAACCTTGAGTGATCTTATGGTCATAGAGGAGAAAAGGTGGATGACTGAAAGCGAGGTCATGCAGACTTATAATCTCCCTCGATTTCAGGCCATGCAATACCACCAGATACACCACTACCTTCTCTCACAACTGAGAGATATCTCGGGAGAGGTCAGTGACAATACGTGGTCCAAGTTGCTGGCCATGAAAGAGGAAGATATATCCATTATCTCTCTTTATGCTACCTTACAAACAAATCTACGACCAGCAAAACAGGTGACTCTTTTCACAAAGTGGAAAAAACACATAAAAGACCCTGACATCACACAGAAAATAATAGAGGGATGGGGGACTTGCAGACGATTTATACATAACGAACGCTGGAGAGACTCCCAATTCAGGATTATTCATGGGACAATACAGGCGTTTAATATACCATCGACACCAGGTAGACAGGAGAGATGGGTAAATTGCCCTAAATGTAAATCACACATGACAGATTTGGAACACGGTCTTTGGTCCTGTCCTGTCCTGCATCTAGAATATATTGGAACTCGGTCGAACAGTGGGCGAGGGGTATGTGCGAAGGACTAGAAAAATTGAACCCAATGTTATGGCTTTTCCACTACCAAGATAACATGACGGGAAGGAAACAACCACATGCATTGTTCCATTATATTGCTATAACTGCAAAGAGACTCTTGTTACAGTTCTGGCTTAATGATAGGCCACCTGACCTAACACAAGTCAAAGCTTCGCTGCGAAGGGTCCTTGCAATTGAATCCTTAGACGCATTGAGTAACCCCAGCAAACTAACACCAAAATTCTTTCACAAATGGAGACGATTTATTGAATTAGAATTCACTGATGCTGAAATAAGAACCCTTATGGCGGCACATAGATCCTCAACATGGTATGCCAATGAAGAATTAGGAGATACACTGGGTAGACTTAAGTATATAATTCAGACATAAAATCACATTTAAATAACCCACAGCAAAATCAAATAAATGCACTATGCGTTCAGGAGGGTTCCGTTAAAAAGATAGAATCTGGCAGCATTAACGCAACATCACCATAAGGGAATGATGCGTTAACGCTGCCGATACAGTGCTATGGGTGACAGACCCCCGAGTGCAGTCAATCGCTGGAATACAAGTGCTGGAGTTTGAAACCTCACAGTATTTCCAAGTGCATCACATGATGTGGAAGCGCGCTTACATGCTGGCGTTTAACTGCACTCAGGGGTCTGTCACCCATAGCACTGTATCAGCAGCGTTAACGCATCATTCCCTTATGGTTACGCTGCGTTAATGCTGCCAGATTCTATCTGTTTAATGGAACTCCCCCAAACGCATTTCTAGCACTAGTGTGCAAGGTCCTAGCTGCTCGATACCTGCGGCTGCTCCGGCTCCCGAACATTCGGTGGACGGGTAAGTATTCCATCTTTTTTATTTTTAACACATTTCCCTAACTTTAATTTGGGTTTTGCAATGTACATTAATACATTGTGAAATCCAAAGGGGGCTGACATAGATGTCACAGAGGGAAAGGAGGAACAGGATTCTTCCTCCCCTCTGTGACATCAGCGCCGGCCCCTATGGAAAAAATCGCGGGCGGCGGTGCGTAAAGAATTGACATGTTCATTCTTTTTACGCCCGCACCTTTTCCCATAAAAGCGCTGCGCTAAATTAAGCGGCGTTTGAACAGCAAAGTGATTTCACATTCACTTTACTGGCAGACTAGATGCACTTGCGCATTTTTGAAAAGTGCTGGCAAAAAAGCGCTCAAAAATGCGCAGTCTGTGGACGTAGCCTTAGTGATGAGTCTTGGATTAGTCAGTCTCTTATTTTGTTTGACTATAAACTATTAGGGTACCTTTACACGCGGCTACATTTCTAGGGTGGCTACAGGTAACTTACTGGTTGCAGTGAAATCATGGAGAGATTATTCCATTTGTACACAGCAACAAGATAGAACCTTGTCTCCATGATTTCACTGCAACCAGTAAGTAACCTGTAGCCACCCTAGAAATGTAGCCGCGTGTAAAGGTACCCTTACAGGTAGGACATGCAAGGTGATATCTGAGATTTGTTGAGAATGATGTGTACTGCTGATTATATATATACTAGTAAAAAGGCCCGATGCTATCGCATCGGGAGTGCGGTGAATTGAACAGATGCCGTAGAAATAGGCACTGAATAGTACAGTCCTCTCTCCAGGAAAGTACACTGTTGTTGCGGGATTTATATGGTGTATATGGAGGCTCAGTGGTTAGTACTGTGTTCTGTGGCTCTGTCCTGTGGCTCAGTCCTCTGTCCTGTGGGCCTGTCCTCTGTCCCTGTTCTGTGGCACTGTCCTATAGCGAACATTTTAGAAAACTTATCCTGGCCAAAAGTCTTCAGCAGCCATGCTTCAAAATATTCCACTGCATCTCTGCCTTCCGCCCTTTCTGGAACTCCTACAATGCGCACATTATTTCTACGTAGGCAATTTTCTATGTCGTCCGTTTTATTGTGCAAGTATGTAATAGAATCACCAGCAGCCTTGAACTTTTTGACCAAGGGAGCCACAGTGTCCTCCAGTTCACCCACTCTCCCTTCGGCCGCAGACATACGTTCTCTCACTTTCTGCATATCATGGCGAATGGTGGATATCTCCATCTTTAGGGATCCAATGTGGCCAGCAAGCTCAGCATTTCCTTTAGCAATATCTTTAAGGACATCTCTAAGTGTGGGTTCACCCTCATCATCTGTTTCATCATGCGTGTTAACAGTCTCTGAGCCCTCAGGCTCCACAGTATCATCATCATCCTGGGCTGCCTCCCCATTGCTGCACAGCTTTTTCCTTTGTTCCTGCAGGGGCTCCCCTCCACAAACACCCATTGTCCCTGGGTTATATGCTGCAGTATTGTCACCTGGGGTCCGTGGGGCATCTGGCTGCTGCTTCCTGGCGAACTGCTGTAATTTGGCCGCCGTTTCCAGCCGCTTCTCCCGATGCCGCGGGGTCTCTCCCTCCTGCAGGCCTCCCTCGGCGCCATCTTGGGCGCCATGCAGCGCTCCCCCAGCCGCCGACCGCAGCCATCCATCCCGCCGCGACATTATGCAGCCTGCCGGTCTCACAGTGCTCACCGCGTTTCCGGAGGTTAGCCCCAGCGATTAGGCAGCTCAGAGCCGGATTATTCCTCAGGCAAGAGGATTATAATGAGCGGGGCCGCCGGAGCTCCTCACCCGTGCGACCGCTCACATAGCACGCTAGCCCACACCCCGGACGGGGCTAAGTCTGACGTTAACCAGTTACGGGGAGTGGTGCAAACCCGAACACTAAAAGGTTCGCTTATCACTAGACACCTGTAGAAGTTCCCACCTCAGTTTTGTGGGGCAATCGTCATGTGGCCCTGATGATTTTGAAGGGCTTCGGATTCACGGAGAGTGCTCCGTCAGCGCTCATGAGAGGAAAAACTCCCAATAGCGAAAACCTCTAGGGAATTATGGCTGACGGACTGCTCTTCCCTTGGACTTTGCTGGATAATGGTGGCACTATGTTAGATGATTGTGCTGTCACAGCGACACCCCCGCTCTGGAGCAGTGATCTGTAGAAACAGATAACAGAACTTGGTTATGGAGCCGCCAAATATTACATATCAAAGACGAGCAGACGATTTACTCCCGGTCCCTACTGTATTATACTTTTCTTACCTGGTTTTATATAAAGTTCCAAGATCACCAGGTTTTATCCACAACTTGGCGTTTGTCCTTTTTCTGTTTTGCACCCCTGTGTATAAAATAACAGAAAACTTCCTTCCTGCGCTGGCTGGCCAATCATGATACTATTGCATTGTCCAATCATCGTACGAGCGTCTCGTAATCCACAATTCTGGCACTCCTATGTGTTGTCCCTGCTGCACCAGGTCCTCTCATATTACCTTCTGTAGCGGCGTGTAAATGAGGTAAGGTGCTCTGCAGAAGGTAACTTGAGCACCCGGCGGTGCATCCAGAGATAGATTAAACCTTCTGTAGAGCACCTTGTAGCGGCGGGTAAAGGTGGTATCGGGTACCGTTTGTAACCATTGCTACGTGCTCGTGCACGTGAAATACACGGTTGTTTCCACCCTGCTGTAGTGGCATGTAAAGGTACCTTGTGGGTGCCGTTACACATCGCAACATTGCATTTGCAATTTGCTGGTTGGAGTGAAATCATGGACACATTGTTCTATTTTGTTGCCGTGTACAAATGGAACAATGTGTCCATGATTTCACTGCAACCAGCAAATTGCAAATGCAATGTTGCGACTTGTAACGGTACCCTTATTATCAGCTCCAGTCATTAATCACAGTCTGCACTCGTTCCTGTTATAAGGATCTTGTGTAAGGTTTAGTGATCGCACAATGTGACCAGTATCTGGTGGGGGGTCACCGGTCACATCAGGAGAGGGGCGAACTCTCTCTGCACCTCGCTTTGTGAAGGCAGCACTTATAACAACTGAAGAATCCCATATACCAGAAAGTAAAACAAATGGGCCGAGGAATCCCTAAGGACCAACAGCTACCTGACAGCGGGATAAGCGCCCTAAATATACGTAGTGGCGCCCCCTACTACTACTACTACTATAGCATATCAAACAGATGTGGCTTAAAGTGCACGTGCAAGATATAGATAAAGTGCAGATAAAGTACAGTTTCAAGCCACATTCATACTATAGAGGGCACTTAAACATTGCATTAAGGTTTTAGGGTTGGTATTTCTCCAAACGGATCTTTAGTGCCTGTTCACATGGCGCCTCGACACGTGTTCCTATAAGTTCATCAGGAGGCTGATACAGTATATGTGCCATTAGCTTATGATGCAAGTTGATAGAGAAATGATACAACAGGGGATCCTAGGAAATATATGGTCCCCTTATCTATAGAGTGCTTGCTCATATTATCTCCATCTCTCCAAATCCAACCGCTTCAGGGTACAATCCTTCACCACCCAGTCTTTATCCTAATTCAAATTTACATGGTGTTCAAATCCGATTTACCTCGTCACTCAATTATTAATCATGTCCCTTTAGGAGAAATTGGAAGGTCCTGCAGTGTGATACCGCTGTGGATCGCACGCCGATTATGAAAATGTTGTCGGCATGGAACGATTCTTCAACCCGGAAGCGCCCAACAATGAAGACTTAATCTAGTCTTAATCTAGAAAAGAGCACAGGACCTACAGTCACATATGGGGGAGGTCAGAGAAATGTGCACAAGACCTACTGTACAGTCACATATGGGGGAGAGCAGAGAAAAGAGCACAGAATCTAAAGTCACATATAGGGAGGTCAGAGAAAAGAGCACAGGACCTACAGTCACATATGAGGAGGGCAGAGAAAAGAGCAAAGGCCTACAATTACATATGGGGGAGGGCAGAGAAAAGAGCACAGGACCTACAGTCACATATGAGGAGGTCAGAGAAAGGAGCACAGGACCTACAGTCACATATGGGGAGGGCAGAGAAAAGAGCACAGGACCTACAGTCACATATGGGGAGGTCAGAGAAAAGAGCACAGGACCTACATTCACATATGGGGAGGGCAGAGAAAAAAGCACAGGACCTACAGTCACATATGGGGAGGGCAGAGAAAAGAGCACAGGACCTGCAGTCACATATGGGGAAGGTCAGAGAAAAGAGCACTGGACCTACAGTCACATATGAGGAGGGCAGAGAAAAGAGCACAGGACCTACAGTCACATATGGGGAGGTCAGAGAAAGGAGCACGGGACCTACAGTCACATATGGGGAGGGCAGAGAAAAGAGCACAGGACCTGCAGTCACATATGGGGAAGGTCAGAGAAAAGAGCACTGGACCTACAGTCACATATGGGGAGGGCAGAGAAAAGAGCACAGGACCTACATTCACATATGTATAAGGGGTTGCATGCTAGGCCTTCCGTATCTCCAGCCAGCACCTGGACGCATGTCCAAACCGGAGAGTCCAATCCAGATCCCAGCGATATATGCAAAGAAGAAACGTACAGCGCCACAGATCTTTGATGGTGCAAAAAAATTTTTTGTGTTTATTCCATGGTCATAAGCGACGTTTTGACCACTTCTGTGGCCTTTATCAAGCCGCATAAAGACCACAGAAGTGGTCGAAACGTCGCTTATGACCATGGAATAAACACAAAAAACTTTTTTTGCACCATCCAAGATCTGTGGCGCTGTCCTTTTCTTCTTTGGCTACATTCACATATGGGGATTTATTCCAAAGGGCAAAACCAAATATTAACCTGAGGGGAACAACAATTTTATGTGGTCCATTTTTGGGGGTTTTGTGTAAAATGATGTCCAATTTACGTTATATTCTTTTTTTTTATATAAATAAACTTGTAATTGCAATAATTTTCAGGGATAAAAACGTCATTTTCTGGAACAATTTCAAGGTTCCAACACTTTCCTCTTTGTCTGTAGCAACCAATCAGGGAATATTTAATTCTTTCAGCATTGTTATAAGGTTGTCAAGCTGAGCTCTGATTGGTTGCTATGGGTATTAAGGACAGTTATTGATAAACGTGGCCCCTGTCTTGGACGGGGCCCCTCTTGTCTACTGATTGTCCCACACGTGTACCCAGCAAAGGAATCTGGGACTGATAAAAGGGATTTTCCTTCATTATCTTCTATTGGAAAGTTTTATATAATGAGAAGATGAGAGAGACATTAACCCTGTAAGAATGAACTTACCTGATTTAGGGTTTGCTGAGGGAGTCCATTGTGATCCATTTCTGGGCACCGTGACGGCCGGATTTACTGGCTTCGTTCTTTTTCTAAACAAGAAGGGAAAACAATTTAGGTCAGCCGCCCCCGTCATCATATTGACTTGCATGATGAGACAGCCTTCATCAGCAGCCGCTGGCCATAAGGTGGACGTCTATACAGTCTCATGACAGCTTGGCTTTCTCCTTCGTGTACCTGTAGGTTTGTGCCTCCAACAGGTAGTCACTGAAATGACAAGTCTGGCTGTGTGTACATTCTTCATCTAGACTTGTGATGTCATCGAGTTCTGTGTAGACAAAGACATCACCATGTGATCATCAGCTCCAGCTGCTATTGGTCACCAGTAAGATTCAAATTTCCTGCCACATTCTCCATAAGAGGAGTAAGGAGCGTCTGTGTGTGGCCACATCTCCACTGAGGTATATGGAGGATGGGGGGGACTGGTGGCCACCATTCCCCGATAAGTGAGGACACCAGAGGGGACATTTATGGAGTTTACAGTAAAGGGGCAAGTGCCCAAAGTGGCCAAATCATTGCAGTCAGTGGTTGGGTCCTGTAAATCTTATAGAGAATAAGAACAACATGATCATTTTCATATTGAACATTTTTATTCCAAATCATTTTTGGAAACTGCGGCTTATACATTATTTTTAATGAAAATTTTATGAAAATTTTATGAAATATACAAAAATGACAATAAATGTTCTTAATCAAACTCTACAACTCCCAAGAAGATATGTATTTTATATAAGGCTTTTTATGTGATTTGTATAATAAAGCCTTTCTTGATTCTGCGTGGGTGACATTATTACTCAGTGTAATT